>CM035439.1:36829488-36974488 GCA_020310875.1 Ceratopteris richardii | reverse complement strand
ACATGAACAAGCCAGAAAAGGGGGTCAATGATACAATTTTTTTGCCATCCCCGTTCCTGAGATGGTTTTTCACATCGGGACGTCCCCGGGACGCGTCCCCGGGATGGATCCCTGTTTGATGTCTGGGCCTTGGGACGGAAGGCGTCCCCGATTAGCGTCCCGCCTAAAATGGGTCGGGGGACGGCGTCCCGGCGTCCCTAGGATCCGGGGACGCGTCCCCCTGTGACATTGATACATACATACATACATACATACATACCATACATACATACATACATACCATACATACATACCTACATACATACATACATACATACATACACACCTACATACATACATACATACCATACATATATACATACATACCATACATACCATACATACATACATACATACATACATACATACATACATACATACATACATACATACATACATACATACATACATACATACATACCTACCTACCTACCTACCATACATACCATACATACCATACATACATACCATACATACATACATACATACATACATACATACATACATACATACATACATACATACATACATACATACATACATACCATAGTTGTTAGCAACGTTTTAGCAACGTCCAAGGCAACGCGTTGCTAACGCGTTAGCAACATAGCAACGTTTGGGCCTAGACGTTGCTAAAACGTTGCGAACATGTTTTTTTTTGTTTGGGATTTTTTTAAATATATTTTGGTATCCTAAGCTTCTTATAGCTAATACATGATGAAGTGCATCCATTTACACATAAATAAATATAAACACATATACATTATGACTTGAGAGTAGATATGAGACATATCGCATGTATACTACACACATGCATGCATAACACACACACACACATATGTATATATATATATATATATATATATATATATATATACACACACACACACACACACACACACACACACACACACACACACACACATACACGCATGCATGCATACATACACATATACATAGATAGAGAGAGAGAGACATATATACATACATACATACCTATATACATACATACATACTTACATGCATGCATGCATACATACATATTACATACATACGTACATGAATCGTATAAGTGGATACATACATACATGCATATCACATACATACATACATACACAAGTATAGTTGTAATTACATACATACATACATACATATTTAGTATAGTATAGGAGAGACATGGACCTATATAGTACAAATTATTGAGTCTAGATTAGTCCCTATACAATTCAACATTCACAGTACATTCACAATTATGTTTGTACTAAGTAGTCATATCAATTATCATAGAAGAGTACCCTTGGCTTTGAAGGGCCAAGGCCAAGTTGAAAGGATTAACCTTTTATCCAAGCTTTGTAAGAAAATCATTAACAAATGTACTTATATAGCTTTCTATGTCTTCCTCAGTTTTTTATTCATGTATTGGACAATTTGAACATGATTTTAAATAGTTTCTTATCCCTCTTAAGCAAAATATAATTTTGAGTATTTTTTGGACTACCAAAAAAATATGCATGCAAAGCAACGTGTTGCGAACATAGCAACGTTGCAAACTGTTAGCAATGCGTTGCGATGCAACTATGATACATACATACATACCATACATACATACCATACCTACATACATACCTACATACATACCTACATACATACCTACCTACATACATACATACACACATACATACATACATACATACATACATACATACATACATACCTACCTACCTACCTACCTACCTACCTACATACATACCTACCTACCTACATACCTACATACATACATACATACATACATACATACATACCTACCTACATACCTACCTACATACATACATACATACCTACATACATACATACAGACATACATACATACATACATACATACATACATACATACCTACATACATACCTACATACATACATACATACCTACATACATACATGCATACATACATACCTACATACATACATACATACCTACATACATACATACATACATACATACCTACATACATACCTACTCATGTGGACAAAACCACTCACGATGTGGTTTAACAGGAAAAGTGGCAAATGCATCAAGCAAACAAACCATATGTGTGCTATCCAATGGACAAGAGGAATCCTGGGATGGACCATAGGAGAAAATCAACTACCATAGTCTCTCCTAAAACCACTATCGGACTTGCATCACTAGCATAATCAACTACTATAGTCTCTCCTAAAACCACTATCGAGCTTGCATCACTACCATAATCACCATCACTAGCATAATCAACCACCATAGTCTCTCCTAAAACCACTATCGGGCTTGCATCACGTGCATATCTCTAACGTTGTCGTCGCATCCGCATGAAGCAACGTCGTGGAGTACGGCCCTCGTGATCATAGTGCCAACATTGAAATCGTTGATGTGATCTATGTCTCACAAGAGTCAATGAACTCACATACATATCATGTAGTCTCTGTCATAATGCACTACTCGTCTCCTCATACATGACCGACTCATATATAGAATCCACAAGCTGTAATCGGATAGTGGAGCTTGCCAATGCATCCACATCCATGCATACGTAGTCTCTGTCGTAATGCACTATTCATCTCCTCATACATGACCGACTCATATATAGAATCCAGAAGCCGTAATTGGATAGTGGAGCTTACCAATGCATCCACATCCATGCACGAATGTATGCCACATCTGATCTTTCCATCTCGACAAGTCAGTGCCATCAAACCGAGAAGACACCATGCTGGCAATCCAAGAGACTAACAGTGTAACAAGAGACTAGAAACAATACTCTGTCATCAGTAGGATCACAAGTGCATATCCATAGGCATAACACATATCACAAATGTATCACTTGAGAAAAAACCATGTGAACCACCTGTCACATAACCATGCATCTAGCATGCACATAAACCATGAGCATAAATATGCTCACCAAGTCTCCCAAACTGACAAAGTAGATGTGAAAGAATCTTGGAAAAAATTCGACAGAGTATCCCTTGTAAACTGAGCAATCTAAACAAGATAACCAATAACAAAAGAACAATGCGTAACCTGTCACCATCTATCACTTATCCAGCCATAGATAATGGCAAATACACATGCCAAAAACTAATGGCAATACATGCCAATACAATGGAGATACAACTCCCACTCAAGAATGAATTCTACAAGATGGTCCAACCTGTCATGAAACGATCGAAATCTAAGACACAAGCATAAAGGATAGAAACTCTGTTCACAGAGCTTCTTGTGAGTATGTGTGTGCCCACGTTGTGGGGTGCGTGTGTGAGCAGGTATTCATTTACCTCGATTCATTTTGGTATATATATGTGTGTGTGTGTTTGTGCTTGTATATGTAATGTATGTATGAGGAATGAACTGCTGATTGTAGACATGTGTCCTTGATGTAATAATGCATGGCCACAACAACGGGAGCTGCCTCGGTCATTATATGTTTTATCGTACACATCATTGATAACAACATTCCAGTGAGGGATAACAATATCATGGATAACAACATTCCAGTGAGGGATAAAAATGAACAATTCACCTAAAATCGGATGGCCATTCTTCCATGTGCCAAAACCACCCCACCCCCCCCCCCCCCCCCCCCCAAAACAAAAAAAAACCACCCCCAAAAAAAAAAGAGAGAACAAAAAAAACACCACCACCCCACAGACACATTCCACCCACAACATGAACACATTCCTTTCTATGGAGAGCTATTGTTTATCAGCTGTTGTTTAATGCTAGATCTCTTTTCACAAATGTCTTATGATTGGCTGTGCTGTTGACTGAGCAGAAATCGGTTCCTGGGAAGGTAAATTCGCGTGGTGGTGGCTTCTCTGCGGTATCTTCAAACAAGACACTATTGAAAAGAGGTTCTGATAGAACCAGGGACACTTTGATGGTAGGCTATATTTCTATTGTGATGTCCTGTCTTACACATTCTGGCAGGCTATCATCTATATTTAAACATCCTGTGCACTGCATGCAAACATGCACACTCACGTATACACGCACGTGTACTAGCATGCACTCTCTCTCTCTTTCTCTCTGGCGTCAGCAATGGCAGTCTTGACGATGACAGCTGTAACTGCAACATCACGAACTAACACAAAAACAATGTAAACATGGACAAGAAACAGCATGGAGTTGAGTGTGCTGGTATGCTGAAAATGCTCTTTAGCCTTTCAATCTCCAGATAGAAACCTTGAGGCCCATTACTTGCCCTTATTTGGAGAATGGACATATAGTGGTCTGCATTTCCAAGGCTTTTGCTGCTTACCACTTGTGTGGCTGCTCCTCAGGGTGGGCCATTATATTCCTGCATTACTCATATGATGACATCCATCATGGTGATCGTGGGAGACCCATGTGCTTGACTATGGTGTGACCAGTTGACTATATCTGGACTAAGGTTAATTATTTGTGGGAAAAGAAACTGATTCAACCCATTTTAGTGATCCTTCTGTTTCTGTATAAAAGCAGAAAGGAGCAGGATGTACAGCAATAACATCCTTTAACAATGATAAGAACAGAAAAAGACAATATTTATGATTGTGATTCTAACATAGTGACAAGGAACACCGTTTCCAGTCCTTGAAAATGTATCAGCTATTTCTGAGAAATGGACCAGCCTAGAAATGGCGTTACCTGTTGTCAAATATTGAACCATCTTTAGTCATCACCAAATTGAGCAAAATGATATGAAAAACTGGAATGTACTACATACAATATGATGGATCCATTTATTACGTTGACTTGAATATCTATATGAGTCTTGCATCATCAGTGATGGATGATGATTAGAGATGTTGGAAATCATATGTACTAGCATGTCAAATTATGAATTTTAAATTATAATTTGAATGAATCATAAATGCTGAATCAAATGAATCCTAAATCATACAGGCACATGCACATGCACACGGGCACATATGAACACAGGGCATGGGCACGCGTACGCGCACGTGCGCGCGCACACACATACACGTGCATGCAATACATGCCCATGCACACCCACACACTCCCACACCCATGCACCTATGCACATCCATGCCCATGGACAGGCATGTGTCATTCATGTGTTTATGTATGATGCATGAAAGACATTTTATCCTGTTTCCTACCATTTTCTCTGGAATCAGGGAGTAATTAGGTACAGATATGTAGAGAATTACATGCAGTTGCAACTACCACTCATTTGTTCAGCATATTTATGGATGTATGCAGTATGCACCTGGTCCCAGACCAAAAGAGAAAGCTACATATGTTCCTCGTTATGAGGAGAGCCAGCGGCGTGGTTTATCGGCTGATAAGAAAGGTAATCAGTTGAGGCAAAAAAACCACTTGAATATACCTCCTGTTTCTTGTTGTAAATAAATTGTGTATTCAGCAGTTTCCTATTCTCTTATTTGACAGATGGGGCTGGGTTTGTCTCATTGCACATGCTCTGCACTTGCTGATGTTATTCTGATTTTTTGCTATTCTGATTTTTTGAATTGTTTGTTGCTTTTGGCTTTGAAGCAGGCATGAATGGTCTTGAGCAGGCCGGTTTGAAGGGTTTTGCAGGTTTCAAAAGCATTGTTGTGGGGCTGGACAAAGAAGAGTCTACCAAAGCATGTGTCGTGAAATATTTGTTTCATACAACAATTTACTTGTTCTGATTTTTCATGATTTTGCAGGGTTTGTCATCAGGAGACTCTGAATGCCCAAGGGATAGCAAGGTTGGGATCCCCATTGAGAGGAATCGGGACATCACTTCCACAAAAGGCCTACCAGAATCTTATCAGAATATTGTTTCCGAGGATTTGAAACCAACACAATGCATTGAAACCCCTGGACGACTTAACAAGGGGCCTTCTAGCTCAAGGACTCCTTTTTCACTTCAGAAGTCCGATCAATTGAATGACCCAGAAAAGCGGTACCCTAAAGTTTGGAAGTCAATGAACAAGGAGGTGAACTATTTGGAAACAGAGGCTAGCTCCTCCCAGATTAACATTGAAGAAAAACATGAATCTTCATGTCAGGATGCACGTTGTCTGCAAAGCAAAGAAAGACCAGATCGCCCACTTTGGGCTGTGCGGCAGCGTGGCAATGCAGCTCGGTATCTGAATAACGTGGCAATTAGACCTGTTTCTCCTCCAGGTGAAGCTTGCAACTCTTGGAACTTGGTTAAAAAAGGGATACATTTGGCTGTACACGTTTATGAGCATTTGAAGTATGATGCTTTCCTTCAGTGGTAATTCAGTGCAATATAGATGAAAGTAAAATGCCACTTCTTCATGAGAACCAAAATTTCTTTTCTGAGCTCTTTCCCCTTTCCTGGTTGCAGTGAGGCCTGGAAGGGGTAAGAAACAACTAGATAACAGCCCGATACCTGATCTAAGTAAGCCACCCGGCAAAAGAATTGGCTCGTCTGTGATGTATGGAGGACAAGAGGTGAGCTATGACTGTATGAAGAATGTGTCTAGATAAAATGTCAATTCTTATTCTCTGCTATTGTTGTAGAAGCAAGTGTGGGTGGCAAAGCCAGGATCGGGGTCATGAAATGGGCTCATGATTGGTAAAATGTTTTTACTTCATGTCTTAGAGGTTTTGGATGCATATTGAACAGTTAACAGATTGGATTTTTTATTTGTGCAGTTGTCGAAACCAAAGCCTCTCCTGGTTTGCATCTGTTCACATTTTTACTGTGACAGACTCTTAGTTTTGATGCACTTAGAAGTATGTGGGAATACGAAGCCCCTTTCACTGTCGATCTCAGTTGGGGGAAAGCTTTGGTTCATTGTTTGCTACAGATGTGAACAATTTATCCATGCAGGCTGGAGTATGTGCAGATGGGACTCGATACACATGAGCTCATCATGTTAACTGCATTGGGATGAGGTGAATCCAATCAATCTGTTAGATTCACCATAAAAGTTGTGATATATCATATAAGGTTTCAAACATTCCTCTCCTAGCTGTTGTGAAAGGCCCAGGTCGCATTGATGGCATATACGTCTATATACATCACAGAAAGTGCCAAGCATTACCATTACAAGAATGGTCAGTTCCTTATGTTTAACTCGATGGATTTTTTTCAGCAACAGAGAGACTGCTTACTGACAACATAGCCCCACCAAAATGTTGGGGCAGTATGAGATATCTTTCAACTCCCTCCCTTTGAAATGAATACTATGTGCAGTGCTTGTATTCAAAAAAGTGTGGGTATGAGTGGAGGTGGATGTTACTTGCACCTGAGATGATAATTGCTGTGGGAGTATTAGTTTTGTGAACTGTGTTGGAAGACAACAAAAGATTTCAAATCATTTTGTAAATAGGGCATGGAGCATTATTTAAAGCACAGGCTCAGGTGCAGGTGGCACCTGTTCATCATGATTCTATGTAAATGCAGCTTGTGATGGTTTCGGATAAAATTATCCTTACAAATTCATGATAAGTAGTCAGAACCCTACTCTTTTGCAAGTTTGAAACTGTATCTTGTCTGTAATCATCCACTGTAAAAGATTGTAAAGTCTGTTCATAATGTAAGATTTCCCCTTTACGAAAAGATAAGATATTTTTCCTACTTATTTTCTTGTCTTTTCCTTGTAAAGTCTGTTCATAATGTAAGATTTCCCCTTTACGAAAAGATAAGATATTTTTCCTACTTATTTTCTTGTCTTTTCCTGTCTTCTCTTCCTCATTCCCATCTTCTCTTGAAAATTCCCTTGCCTACTATTTTTCTCATGGTGTAAACTCCCTCCTCCAGATTCATATCGTTGTTCCCTTTTTTCCCCTTTTCTTCTTTGACATGTGTATTCAGTTAAACAGGCTGAAAATTCTGGAGCATCATTCACAAATTGTCATTACTGATCTATTTGGTTGATCTGGGCAACTCTGCTCAAGATGGGCCATTTATGGACTAATGTGCGTTCCAGGTATTGTGAGCTCAACTATGGCATTGATAATCTGTGTGAGACCTCTATTATATAAAGTGCATTTTACTTGGTGGACCACGTGATTCACTAGGGGTTTGCTTTTCTGGCATGGCATTTACTTCATGCGATCAAGGAATGTCCATGCTCTATTAGAGTGAAAGAAAGCGGATCCCATAGATGGGATGTAGTGGCAGTTTTTCTTTGATGTCTGTTATATTAAGTGCATGTTAGCTCTTTGAGCATATGCTTAAGTAGGCATTTGAATTTCTGGCATGACGTATACTTTGTGCGATCACGGAATGTCCATGGTTTGTTGATGAATGAAATAAAGCCATTCCCATAAGCAGGGTGGTTGCACATATTTATACCCATTGTTGGGGTTAACTAAAGCTTAGCTTGGGTTATTTCAAGTGGGAGCCTGATTAGATTGAAGAAATGTATAAGGATATGTGACAGTAATTCAGCCATTGCAGAAGAAAGGCAGATGCAAATGACCATATCGATGCATTTAAGAACACATGCATGCCGCTCATTTGCATCCATCGAGGGGTTTGATGCGTTAATGTTAATATCATTCTTAATGATTTTTATGATAACATTGTACCTGATGAAGGTATACATTCCTACCCATGGTGGTGATCCACACGGTGTACAAGCAAGGCAGACCTCTATCACCTAAAATTAGAAGATAAGCCACCTCACAAGCTAGAGCAAGCAAACAAACCTTAATCACCTAAAAGTAGAAGATGAACCAAATGGAGGTGGTTTGCTGTGTGACTTGAGAAACTGCAAGGTTGCCAGCAAGTGAGCATTGATATTTTCTGTTCTTGATCCATGGAAAGAACACTTCTCATTGGATTGCAAGCAGTCCATATAGAAATCTCAGCCATGTGACTGAAATCCTTTTTTTTTCTTAGTTTACGTGCTACATACTTGATCATATTGTAGATGTCTACAAGTCGAAGAAGACCTTTTATGGACCTAAAGAATTCCCTCGTGGTTGGCATGGAAGGATTGTTGATTATTTAACTTCAAATTGGATTTTCTGTGTGATGCAGATCATTCATTATATGCAAGGAAGGTTGATGATGTAATCATAATTGTGTCCATTTACATCGATGACTTGATTGTAGATGGTGATAATGAAGAAAACAATAAAGAGGTAAAGAAACTCTTTGTGCAACTATTCGATATGAAAGATCTTGCACCCTTTTTTGGGCATTGAAATTCTATGTACAATTCGAAAGGCAATATCCCTTGTGTAGCTACACAAATATGGTAGAGATGATTGTAAGCCAATATTTATGCCATTGGATTAGAATTTGAAGTTGAATTCTATTTCAGGTGAAGCATTGGAAAATGCTACTATGTATAGGAGGATTGTGGGAAGTCTAATCCATCTCACAATTATAAGGCTTGATCTAAGTTACAATGAGGAACTTTTGATTTAGTTTATGTATGTTACCAAGAAACCACCATATCTAGATGCTTTAAAGTATTCTTTATGTTATGTGAATGCTACTTTGAATTATGCATTGTTTTATGAACTTAGTGTAGAATTGCAGGTTCATGGATACACTGATGCAGATTGGGTTGCCAGCATTTTAGATACAAGATCTACTAATGATTTTCTATTTTCACTTAGGAGTGCTTCTATTACATGGACCTAGAAAAGGAAACCCGCTGTTGCTTTGTCGAGTACAAAGGATAAGTATAGATGTGCTACAATGGCATCATGTGAGGTTTCATGGCTAGAGATTGCTTTGTTGAGTACAAAGGATAAGTATAGATGTGCTACAATGGCATCATGTGAGGCTTCATGGCTAGAGATGTTACTTTCAGATTTAGGTATAGAAATGCAAAAACTTATTACAATTTATTGTGATAATCTTAACAACATATAACTATCAAGAAATCCTATTTTTCATGCTAGAAAAAAGCATATTGAGGTATATTATCACTTCATCAAGGAGTAGGTATTGGCAAGTGACATTGATCTTGTATATGTGAGGAGAGATGAGTAGGTTGCTGGTATTTTCACTAAAGCACTTGGAAGAACATGAAGGAATTCTAAAAGATGCTAGGGTTATAGGGGAGTGTTGAGATGTCCAACCCAACATGTGATGATTGATGATGATATGTACCACTTCTTGTTTCTTTGAGATGTATATTGGTTATGTTGATATATGTGAGGGATATTTTCAATGAGCTTCATTGAATTTATCTACCGAAAGTGATGGAAATTGTTTTTTTTCCTAATCACTCATTTGAAGACATTAGGGGTTTCTTTATGTATTCATCTTTATATATTGTACATATTAAAACATACTTGTACATTTTCGTTATGTAATAGAAGAACAAGAAGATCATTCTTCCTTGCTGTGTGTCTTCTCCTCCTTTTGTTTGAGAATATGTGGGACCCTTCTTTGTTATCTCCTTTCTCTTGAAAGAATCAACAGTGATGTATCTATTATTGAAATTTCTACAAATGTCTTTCGGAAGGCCAACATTAATTCCACTATAATTTGAAAGAGTGCTTTATGGCCCTAGCATTTTTGGTACAAGAATGTTTAAGGAGGGGAAGTGTTACATTGTTAAATGTGGAAGATCGATAGTATAAAATATCATTGATATGATGATCAATCCATGATCAGTGATCAATGGTCAATGATCAATGATCCATGATCAGTGATCAATGATCAACGATCCATGACCAATGCATTATCCATGATCAATGATGAGTAGTGAGACAATCAATGATGAACAATGAGATTATCAATGATATATGATCAATGATATATGATCAATGATCAATGATATATGATCTCCTTCTCCAAGAATAAAGTCATGTTCACTTAGAGGATCTAATAAAAACAATTGATAACTAAAGTAGTAATTTTTCTCTTGTTTCTTCATCAAATTACTCATATGATATTTCAGCAAAGCTAATGAGACAAGTTGAACATAGTAAATTGCAAAGTAGAGGTGGGAAACATGAGAAACAACCACAAGACCTTAGCCTCAAGGTAAAAATACTTATCGAAGCAAGAATCAAGTGCCACAAGCAATGAGACATGCAAAAATCAAACAAAAAAAGGCAAGAAAGCTTCTTGATGAAATCTTCAAGAAGGAGATCTCTCTTACTTGCATTAGCAAAAAGTTCTCTACAAGAAGGGATTAAACTTTTTATATACATCAAGTTTGAAATGACCAAAATTCTAAAATTACATTTATTCTTTCTCTTCTCTTTAGTATTTTCTTGTGAGGACTCTTCCCTTATGGGCAAAAGGATCAATGACTACAAATACAAGCTTCTAATCTAAAAAAATAATGAATTTTTTTTTGTTGCCAATGCTTCATGTGCTCTTGTTGATTGTGGTCTGAAAACACTCCCAACCTCATAAAGCTTGTCATCCTCAACAAGAGTCTTCATAGTCAATGTGGTTGTGGATGTGCTACAAGTTTGGCTTTTTTTTTTTGAATCATTATGAGGATTTAAAGTTTTCTTTGACTGTTTTGAGAGTTCTAGAATCTTGGCTATATCTCGGATTGTGTATTCATGTGAGTCATTGACCCCATCATTTAGCTTCTATGTCCTATGTATAATATGTTTGCACTCAATCTCCTTATATTGTGCATAGAGTACGAAGCATGCATTAAGCACTGATGGTCTCGGTGAGCATATACCTCTATGCTTCTCAAAGGATCCTATCACGAATGACCCTTCAAATGTATGATTGTATAAAGATGGTAAATCATGAGGGATGAGTAATAATCACACATTTTTTAGAAGTTGCTAATTCTCAAATCTATATAGGAAAGCCTCAACCATATTTAGAATCTTAAGAAGAATCTCAATGGTGAGATTGGGGATGTTCTAAATAATCTTCTAGGAGTATCTGATAACCTTGAGCATATAAGAAAATTGAGATAATTTATTATTGGCGTAGGGAGTAGTGGGCAATTGAATCAATGTTTGTTAATAAACCTATCTCTATTCATTTAAAGAAATTTTTGATAATCTGAATGTCAAGACACTGGGCAGTAGCTTGGGTGCTTCTATAAGTAAGGAGGCAAAGCATCAAAATTTATTCTAAAACTTGGATTGTTTTCCAATAATGATTCCTTCCATGGAGCATCATATATACTATTGGGATCCTTACTTAGGTTATCAATACAATAGATAAGACCAATATCTAGAATTCTCCCCATAGTTTGGAATAAATAGGCTTTCACTTGTTCTTTCACGATTGGATATGAAGATGGAATCAGATGGAGAGATTAAGTATCTTGTTGGTTTTCAATGTTGCTTCTATGTTAAATTCAATACTTCTCTCTCAATTTTTGTCAAACTTTCATCCATATCTTCTATACAACCAAAAATACAGTTCGTCTTTTTACTACCCCACCATAATTCTTGTATCTCAACATTAAAATATGAGAACTTAAACTCCAAAGTTTTAGAGTATGATGACTATAAAATCCAGTAACAAATTACCATAATAATGTAACAATATCAATAGGATAGAAATATAATCTCCCTACATTACAATTAAAACATATGGATAGTGAAGAAGAGAAGAGATGTTGGTTATAAGATGAGAGAAACATTTTCTATTGACTACTTAGTCAAGTAGTCATGAATCTACAGGTGTGCCCAAACTATCACTTCTTAGGGTTCCTTTTGGACACTTTCAAACTTCAAGGTCAAAAATATCATTTTGATGTGATTTTTTAAGGGTCCATAACTAATCACATGAACAAGATCTATTGGTTCATGCACTTTTTGTCAATTGTGATCAATATGACACTAGTTGAGACTATTCACGATGCTACCATATGGTAATGAAGCTCACTTTTGCTACTACCATGGCTTTCCCATGTGTTCATGATGAAGAAGTTTCCATATCTATCTTCAACAACTTTAAAATATATCACATGTTATGCCAAAAAATGTTGTTAGTGAGTAGTATTATATTACAAACAAATGTGCATCTCTTGTGCATGGGATATCACAACAATGTCTATGCATGTCAATGAAATGCGGCCCTATAAAATGCATATTCTAAGAGTCTAATTGACCTAAATGATGTAGAAGATAGGGGTTGTGCAATATGCACATGTTTTTTGCATGTTGAGCTGTCTAATTTTATTATGTTACTTGAAGAATTAAGTACAAGTTTTGTATGGATGAATCTAGTGGATCCCTTGATGAACCAATCACGTGATGATCAAGAGAAAATAATCCATCCTTCTTTATAGGAATCCATCTCTTACGGGTTTTATAATTATGATGAGGTAATCTACTCCATTGGTGATGCTCTTGCTTTGGTGACTTTTCTTCTTTGTTGTCTTGAACAAAGGATGATGCTTTTGGCATCCATAACCATTTATTTCTTAACCTTTTTTGACTTGATTAACTTTCCATCATAGGCGAAGTATGGTTCAATCTCTTTGATTTGCATTTTCTATTAACTTTGTATGACATCGTTCTTGAATCTATTCTCGTGGGTGGGATCATATGGTTCGGGATTGGTAAAGATTTCTCAGATATCCATATCTATGATCTACCTTGTTGAGATACCACTTAATCCATTGAGATCCATAATTATGGATATCTCAGAGTTGATTTGCTAAAATGTTAAATATTTGTATTCTTTTATTTTTTTGGGTTCCACTTTGTCTTTACATTGAGGTGCTTGACTGTCCAATGCTTCCATTGGTGGAGATGAAGTATCCTTTGTCTCTAACTTTGATGATCCCTCAAATCCTAATCTCACTTCTCCAATTGTTTGAAACTGCTCATCACTTTCACTCTCACTCTCTACATGATCTTTTGTGCAAGCTTCATCATCCAAAGAAGTACATGATGTAGAAGGAACATGCAAACTTTCATATACAAAGCAAATCTTTGAGGGTCATAAAATGGCAAAAATACTTCACATAGATTCATTTTGCACATATGCACATTATAGGAAAAGTCTACCATCACTCAACGTTTGCATAACAAATATTTTCCTAATATGATATGTTCATTCACTTCCTCTTCATCAATTAGCAATTTCTCATAGGAGACTAGTCCATCAACATTTATTAAAAGCTTCATCTCTTCTATACATGGAATGTTAGATGTACTCAATACTCCACCCTCAATTAGCCATAAATGATCCATGGCGCTCTAAGTTGTAAGGCCACCATTATGACGAGAAGCCATTTTGAGAGCCCAAACATTTGCGAAAACCTAATTTCCAAGTTAGAGGAGGTTTATGAGTGATTGTTGATAGTAAGAAATTATATATATGAGCCTAGAGTTGAGGTTAGGTAGGGCATAAACTTTAGGGACACTAGGTTTCCATTCAATGTGAAAATAAAGGTCTTATGGAATTGCATGATTTCCCATAGAGCCTTAATGGGGATAGTGCAGAGGGGGGCTTGCCCCCTTCTGTGTAATTTAGGGGGGATGAACCTTTTGACTTGCAAAGCCAAGATGGTAGTACTTTTGGTCATGGGATATTGTTGGAAATTATATTTTTTTTAGTATTTTATGTCTCTTGACTATGTTTATCTATATAGAATCATACAAAGTGGTTTCCTATGCTCAATCCTTTCACATATCAAAGAGAAGTATGGTTATTGCAAAAAGAATAGAAGTTGGCTCACTTTATCCTTTATTTGTATCATAGAAAGAACACTTGGTAGCTGTCATGGAACATCCTATGAATTGTATATGACATGGTTGCTTGGATCACCTATGTTGTAGTGGAATGGAAAATATTTCTCATTCTAGCTATTAACCTATGTTATCTTTCTCCATTTTTCATTTTTTTAACATTGTCAATATGGAAATAAAACTAGGAATGTGCATGAAATGCACATTGACTCTTCAATTCAGCCTTTATATCTCATTGACACAAATGTGTGTGGTCCTATGCCCACAAGTCAATATGTATTTCTTGTTTCTTTCTCATTTCCATAGATGATGCTACTAGAAAAGTCTGGTTATATCCTATCAAGTCAAAGGATGAGTTATTCCCTACTTTAAAAAAATGGTTTGCTTTATTTGAGATTGAAAAAGGAACTAAGCTCAAGGCTTTATGTTCAGATACTAGAAGTGAGTATACCTCACATGTATTTGATATTTTTTGTCAATATAGAGAAATTTTTAGACATTTTACAACTCCTTATACCCCAATACAAAATGGCATAGTTGTGAGGATGAATATAAATATTTAAGATAGAGTAGTTTCTATGTTGCATCATGCAAGCCTTTCACAACACTTTTGGGCAAAAGCAATTTTGACTACAATTCATGTGATTAATCTTTCACTTAGTACTGTCAAGGGTCTAAAAGTGGCACAAGAGTTATGGACAAGGAAGAAACCTCATTATGATAATATTTGAGTTTTTGGGTGTGAATCATATGTTCATATGAAACATTTAGTGATCAAACTAGTGATGTCGTTTTCAATGATTCTAAGATGCACAAACAACCCATTAAGGAGGTTGAAATGAGAATTGGTGTTTGAGGATACTAGTCCTCTAGTTAGCATGCATAAGAATGAGGGATATTCAGGAGAATGTTCAATCAGATCAATCTACAAATGTTATTGTTCATGAAACTTTGAGACATTTTACATGTGTCTTGCATCTACTTGATAGATATGTTCCAAATTTGGATTTTCTTATGCTGATAGATGCAAGTGAGTCTTCTTGCTACAAAGAGGGTATACAAAAAAATGATAATGTCAAGTGGGAGCATGCCATGAAGAGTGAATTGGATTATGCTCACAAGATTTGGTACATTTTCCAAACAACATGAAAGCTTTACCATGTAAATGGGTATATAAGCTAAATTTACATCTGATAGTGCTTCTCCAAAGTATGAAGCATGACTGATTACAAAGTCTTTTAAGCAACAACATGGTGTTGATTTCGAGGAAATCTTCTATCCAGTAGTCAAGATGACTACACTGCACATGTTGCTTGGAGTCATTGTGATGGACAACTTAGATCTTGTCCAAATGGAGGTGAAAAATACTTCCTTGCATGGAGATAAGAAATCTATATGGAACAACTAGAGGGTTATGTGATTCTTGGCAAAGAGGGTTTATTTTGTAAGTTAAAGAAGAGATTATATGGACTTAAATAGTACCCTAGACAATGGTACCAAATGTTTGATGCTTTTATGAAGTCTCAAGGCTCTTCCTGGAGCGATGAGGATCATTGTATCTACATTAAGAGATGCCCAGATGGGAGTTTGATATGCTTTATACTTTATGTCAAAGATATATTGATTTTTGGGAAGTCCTCTAATGGCTTATCATTTCTCAAGAAGTTGAGTGAGACATTTGACATGAAGGCTCTGGGTGATGCAAACATATTCTTGAAACGCTCATTACTCATGAAAGGATTAAAAGATGCATATATTTATCTCAAAGTTAGTACATATCCAAAGTACTTCATAGGTTCAATATGTAAGGTAGAAAGGCATTTAGGAAACCTTTAGCTACATTTGTGAAGTTAAGGGTGACTCCCCAAACTAGATGAGGAAAAGGAATTCATGAACAAAATTCCTCATCAATTTGCTATTAGTAGTTTTATGCATGCTATGGTAGCTATGAGACTAGACATTGTAGTTGTAGGGGGGAGTTGTGAGCATATATCTAATCCTCTCAAGAAGCTTTGGAAGTGGTCAAGATGATTTTGAAATATCTTAGTAGACTAAGGACAAGTGTCTATGCTTGGGTAGAGGAGATGCATCTGTTTTTGGTTACACGAATTCTGATTATGTTGGCTATATAGACAATCAAAAGTCTATATCAAGGTATATTTTTCACTTTGCTAGAGGTGCTATCTCTTGAAGATCCGGTCTTCAAGAATTTATAGTTCTTTCCAAGTCTTGCTTGTGATATGGGTCTACCTTAGCATGTACCTCATTTACTCAACAATAGTAAGAGTGCCATTACTTTGGATAATAATTCAATCTATCATGAAAAGAACAAGCACATTGAGGTGAGGTACCACTTCTTTAGAGACTGCTTAGTCATTGAGCACATTATTCTTGAGAAGGTCCATACTCAAGGTAATGTTGTATATGCTTTGACCAAAGCTCTACCACATGATAGATCTTGACACTACTGTCACTTAATGAGGGTTACTTGATTCATCATCTTGCATAGTTACTTGTAGAATGTGTAAGATGCCCATCATGTGGGAGGTATATTTTGTAAACTTACACTCAAGTATCCTTTATCATTTTTTACTTTTTTTCTCCCGTAGTTCACTTTGACCATATTGGCCTTTAGTGGGTGATTGTTATTGTCAGTGTCCATATAAAAGGCCAAATGGTCATCACACAATTTATGTATGTGTTCTTTAATAAAACATATAGTGGCCTAATCAGCCATAGACTATAAGTCTAATCGCATTTGCAAAATATAGGAAATCTATTATCGATGTCTTTATGTACTGATTAGTTTATATGTATTCATTAGGGGAAAAAATGAACCTTGCATGGGCCTTTTAGATTAAGGAGTGATTAGTGATGGACCAATGAGAAGAGGGTGGTGGCCACAATCTAGTACCTCAATCACATAGAGTAGGCCTAGGCTTCCCTTGTTTTTTAGTGGTCAAATCCTCCAAAACAACTATGGAATCATGGTTTTCTAGGCGTGGGTGGTATGAGAGTGCAAGAAAATCAATTGGTACCCTTAGATGTCTTTAAAGATCCAATGGTCCACATCTTTTTGCAAAATTCAAGGCGGGGATGGTTATTGGCCCTTGGATTCCCCATCAATCGTGTGGCTGGGAATGAGATCCATTGGGAGAGGGCGCTTCAAAATATCAACCATTAGATTGTCTTGACATCGGATGGCACATATGATAGGACATTCAAATTGAGCACTTTTCATTCTTAGCCATGGGATCTTGCTCCTAATCTGATGGCCCAAACTACTCCCGAAAAAGTTGAGCGCGTGCTTGTATGTGATCCATTGGATGAAGCCGTGATCGAATGGCTCATTTTTTTGCAGAGCTAAGATCAGCCCCATTTGCGGCAATCCATCCGATCTACGATGCATCCAACAGTGTACATTTCTGCAAAGAGATGAGACAATCTGGAAATCGGATTCTTGTCCCCACTACAATGGGAATCCACCACTGCCATGGATCTAAAAGATCCAATGGCTAGAATTTGTCTTTGTTCTTCATTCAAAAAGGCACTTGTATAAAATATTTTCTTATTTAGGAATACCACTAGCGGTTTCTTGTGTCCCCTTAAACTCCAACAAGATTAATTTTAATCCCTAAAAATTAGTGATCCTTACAAGGCCCAAGCAAGACTCACTTTTTCCCCTAATGTCTGTAGTTCTGTGTAGAGTACTATGTGTGTCTCCTAGATCTCAATTTTTTATTCTAAGAGCATTTTCAAGAAGCTCTCTGGAAGGCAAATCCACCATGGTGCATCACCATCGAAACACTTCACATATTGAGTGGCACATCATCATTTATAATTGGGAATCAAGGTGCTTTGTCAACAAGATTATGTGAAGCACAAATAAGAGAAGCAATGATGGCAACCATCCCAACATTGTGGATACAACCACCATCCTTCATGAAAGGTAAGATTGATGGTATGAGTTATGAATTATGGAAGTTTAGAATCACTTCTATCCTTGATTCATATGAGCCTGTGGAGACTATTCTTAGGATTGATCATGAGCCTCAAGAAACACCTGATCCAAATCATCTTGATCAAATGATTCCTCCTAATGATAATCTTTTACATGCCTAGAAACATAGAAATGTAGATGCACTTTGTGCTATATGTACAAGTACTAATGAAAGTTTTTGACTATGACTGCATACTACAAAGGATTTTGAAGCTTCAAACATATTAAGAAATCAACATGAAACTCATAATCAAACATGGATTGAGAACTTGGAGCATCAACTAGCAACATAAAGGTTTGTTGAATGGGAAGAGTGTAGAGGTGCTCATCGCTTGTATAAAGATCTATGGGATCAAATGATGGGAGTAGGCATACAAAATTCAAGCGAGGATCTAGCTCAGAACCTATCCATAAAAAGTTTGACTGTTTGGGAAATACTCTAAATATTAAATAAGCCATCAATCTCTAACTTTTGAAGAATTCAATGCCTTACTCATGGAGGATGAGTTGCAAATTAAGGTAAGGAATGGAGGGAACAAAGGAGATGCCACATTCACAACTAATTCCAAAGGAGAAGAACCTGAATCTTTAAACAATGGGGACAATAAGGAGAATGGCAAAAAAGAAGTTGAAGGGAGAATACTTCCACTGTAAGAACAAAGGCCACAAAATTCAAGATTTTCATATCAAGAAGGAAAAAGAGAAAATCTTTTCCTCAAAAGGTGGCAAAGGCAAGGCTATTGCCAACACTACAAAAATAGAGCTTGAGTTATTTTTAACAATAAAGGAGCTATGCTCCATAAATGAAGATTTGACTCATGGGTGTTAGAAAATTGTGCCTCTCGTCACATGAAAAGCAAAAAAGACCTTAACAATGAACCCATCACTATAAAGATAGACAATAATGCAAGATATTATGCAGAGGGAAAACATACAATTTATTTCATTAATACTAATGGGGATATCAGGAAACTTTCGAATGCATTGTATGTTCCACATAAAAAGAAATCTATTTTCAATAACTCCTATAATTGATCAAGGTCATGAAGTATCTTTTGACAAGTTAGGATATAATCTTATGGACATTAATACAAACATTTTTGAGATTGACATAAGGAGGAACAACCACAAGTGTGGGCACAAGTAATCTATGGCATGAGAGATTGGGTCATATTGGATACCCTTTACTAAAGGAGATCTATTGTAGGGATATGGATGCACATATACCAATTGTATTCATGAAGGAACCATCCAAAGATTGCATGATGAGTAAGCAAAAGAGAAAAACATTTCCACGAGAAAGAAAGAATAGAGAAAGATACATTATATGGTTGATGCATGCTTGCTTGTGTGGAAAGATGGCTACACAGGCCCTAGGTGGATATTTGTACTTCATGTTACTCACGGGTGATTAGCAAGAAGATGTGGGTGTACTTCTTTTGTGATAAGGCTCAAGGTTTTGGTAACTTTAAATAATGGCTTTAGTTTTTTGAAACTAAGATAGGGGAGATTATGAAGAAATTTAGGACAAATGTTAGTGTTGATTTTACATCGAGAGAGTTTCAAGATTTTTGCAAGAGTAAATGAATCAAGCATCACATCATAGTTGTAGATAACACTCAACAAAATTGTGTTGCAAAAAAATAGAATTGAAGCATCATGGAGATGGAAAGATGCATAATTTTGTGTACTAAATTATGGGTAGAGGCCATTAACATTTTTGTCCACATCTTGAATTGAAGTTACATTAAGGGACTTGATGGGAAAACTCCATGGGTCCTAAAATGGTAAGAAGCCATGAATTTCCACTTCAAAGTATTTGGAAGTGAATGTTATGTACATGTTCTAAATAGGGGGAGAAACAAGCTTCAACAAAAAGCATTAAATGTGTCTTCTTAGGGTACAATGAGGATAATAAGGCTTATAAGATTTACAACCCTGAGGCAAAGAGGATCATGACAAGTCGGATAAGGTGTTTTAGGAGAAGTAGCTACATGTAGTGGAGCAAGAAAAGAGATCTTCGAGTTTATCATGAAGCAAAAGGGAAATCCACTATGAGCCTGACCCAAGAGCTATCATGTTTACACACACATACACACACACATACAAACACACACACATACACACAGGGAGAGGGAGAGAGAGAGAGAGAGAGGGAGAGGGAGAGGGAGAGGGATAGGGAGAGGGAGAGGGGGAGGGGGAGAGAGAGAGAAAGAGAGAGAGAGAGAGAGAGAGAGAGAGAGAGAGAGAGAGAGAGAGAGAGAGAGAGAGAGAGAGAGAGAGAGAGAGAGAGAGAGAGAGAGGGAGGGAGGGAGGGAGGGAGGGAGGGAGGGAGGGACGGAGGGAGAGAGAGAGAGAGAGAGAGAGAGAGAGAGAGAGAGAGAGAGAGAGAGAGAGAGAGAGAGAGAGAGAGAGAGAGAGAGAGAGAGAGAGAGAGAGAGAGAGAGAGAGAGAGAGAGAGAGAGAGAGAGAGATGTGTGTGTGTGTGTGTGTGAGAGAGAGAGAGAGAGAGAGATGTGTGTGTGTGTGTGTGTGTGTGTGTGAGAGAGAGAGAGAGAGAGAGAGAGAGAGAGAGAGAGAGAGAGAGAGAGAGAGAGAGAGAGAGAGAGAGAGATTATGAACACCCAATCTAATACCTCTTTATATAGCTTTTTCCAAGGGTCTCTTAACTCAAGCAAGTTGCTACTATGCTCTCAAGTGTCAAGGCAATGCTAGCATGTGTCACCAAGTGTTGCCCATGTAGCTACATGTAACTGCATGTGTTCCAAATGTCCTACTTAACAAGAGTTAGAGTCTTCTGGAGGGTTCGAATATATACTCTCCCTAATCCTTGTAAGATTTGAACCCAAGACGTCCCCCTAGAGGCTCAAAATCCTTGTTCAAATATTATTTTTGAGTCAAATATATACTCTCCCTACTCCATGTAAGACTTGAACCCAAGACCTCCCCCTAGAGGCTCAAACACCTTAACCACTAGGCCATATCACATTAATTTTTTTTAGGAGCACATGAACTTATACTTAAATCCAACGATAGGATTTTAGGCCAACACAAAGCTGATCAATTGATGTTTGATTTCAAATCCATATGAGCCATAAAAAAAAAATCATATTATAACATTCTTCACTTGTTGAAAAAAATCTCATCCTAAAAAACATAGCTACAAATAATTGTAGGGATAGCCCTAATCTGTTATATTTTTAGCAACTTGGAGTCTTGCCGACATTACATCCACCAATGGCTTTGGATAGCATTTAGCATGATCGGTAATATGTAATTTCTTAATCTATCATTGCCAATTGAACTACTCCTCAAGTGGAGGTCTTGTTCAAGACAAAAGGTCCATGGCTTCTTTTTTGAAGAGTCTTAGCATATTTCTTCAACATTTAGACTAACACAATGTCTCTTTTTTTGCCAACTTTTCTTTGATGTGATCATCAAAGTTTGCTTTTTGTTTTTTTATAGTAGCATAAATACTTGGCATAGATCTAAGTTTGGTCTCGTGCAATGGATTTAATAGATCAAAGTGATTAGACAATTCATGTATAATCCATTCATGCTTTTGTGTAGGAACATTCAGAGTAAAATGGCATTTTTGTGCATACAAATTGAATGGTATCATTCCTAGCACTATTATATAAGACACTCTATATGCGTAAACTACATGGTATCATTCCTAGCACTACTATGTAAGACACTCTATATGCTTTTCCTAATTAGAGTGATTATTATTCACTAGATTGTTCAACTCAATACATAATATTTAATTTGTACTTTTAGCTTGACTATTGGTCTTTGGATGATAAGGAATATACATTTATGCACTATTAGAAACTCTTCGAATAGGAAATTAATGGGTTCATTTATGAAATGGCTTACAATTTCTATGGAAATGCCATATTGAATAAAAGTTTCTCAAAAAAAATCTATCATCTAAGAATCACATCTTTTAGCTCTCACTTTGGCCCATTTTTCATAATGGTTGATTCCTAGTACTATATATTCAACATGTGAATCATTTGCAAGGAATCTTATAGGTGTGAATCATTGGCAAGGAATCTTATAGGTCCAAAAAAATGATTTCGCATTTGATAAAATCATGTCCATGCATCATTGGTCTTAATGGCACTTGGTTCTTTCTAAAAGGATATTTCACTTGATGGCATATGTCACATTTCTAAACAAAATGTCATGCATCCATCTAAAGAGTAGGCCACCATAATCCTAGAAACAAAATTAGTTTGGCTATCCATCTCCAAATGGTTGAATACTCACTCTCATGGATATGGATTCTTAGGAAAGTATCATTCTCTCTTTTATACAATTGGTTGCCTATCAATGCATAATATCTTGATTCTTCTTGTCTATTGGATCAATACCTTTAGGGTATGTTTGACCTTAGAGATAATTTATTATAGGCTCACTCCATTCTAGTGCTACAGTGCACATGCTAAAATAATTGTGAACATCTTTATCCATATGCGGCCAATATACACCTAAGTGTGGTAGGTTTTGCAAGGACTTAGTTTGGGGAAATTCCATCCCAAACTAGAATGATGGGCATGGGCTATTTTTTGGGTGTGTGTAGAAGTGTGAGAGACACACAAAAAGCACACATAAGGATCACAAACATAGCAAGACACATTGAGAAGATGGATGGATGGAATAGCTCTCTCTATTGTTGATGAACTGAACTGAAGTAAGAGCTAAATAATATCCCTAAGTACAAAGTACCACCACATATGAGTGAATCATGTATGTGGTAACATGGGGAAAAAACCTCTTGCCAACACTAGAGTAAAAAGTGTCCATGTATAGGGAAAAGGTTCACATCAAAGCTACTTGAGGAACACGTGTAACAAAACCCCCTAGAGCAAATGATGTGAACATAAACAGGGAGTGATAGATCAGCCCCCACAAGGTAATAAGCCTAAAGATTTATGAAAGGCTTCAAAATTTTCCCACAGAATCGGTGAATATGTCTTCCACATTATATTGTGTAGGGACATATACCAATTCAATATCTCCTGCATGAAGGTGATCTCTCACATAGTGATAATGCACCTCAATATGTTTGGTCCAATCATGAAACACTGGTTTTTCTGCAACAACAAATGCACTCTGACTATCAGTGAGAATATGTGTAGCAACATGAATCTCCATGCAAAGATCCATCAATAGGCATCTCAGCCATATACACTCCATTGTAGCTGTGAAAATTGCCCCATATTGAGCTTCACAACTTGATGTTGCCACTATAGGTTTCTTCTTACTTAAACAAGATATGCATGAGTCTCAAAGGAAAAAGCAATTAGCACTAGTGGACACACGAGTATCATAACAACCAGCCCAATCACTATCTGTAAAAGCATGCAAGTATGGCTGAATATCTCTTCCATAGAAGAGACCTAAGCTCAAAGTGCCTTTGAGATATCTAAACACACGTTTCACTGCTTGCCAATCCTTAGTGCCAAGGCTATGCATGAATTGACTCAACTGGGAAACCCCATACTGTATATCCAGCCTTGTGTTGCATGCATATATAAGACATCCCACAACTGGATGATAACGAGAAGTGTCAAATGCATCACGTGAATCCTCAACCGAGAACCTAAATCATGTCTCAACTGGTGTGGAAACTGGCTTGCAATCCTTAAAGTCAAAATGTTGAAGTAGTTTTTCAACATACTTTGCTTGATGCATAATAATTCCCCCTCGGCAATACAAACTATATGCCGAGATAGTAGCTCAAAAGACCAAGATAAGTGACATGAGAAGTATGCTGTAAATCAGCCATAAGAATGTCAAGTTTTGCATCACATGACCCAATCAAGAGTATGTCATTGACATAAAGAACAAGCAATTAGCAATTTCCTCCTGAGCATCAATTACAATCATTCTTATGATTATCAATGTTTTATTGAAAATTCAGTGCCATATATTCACATATAGTTGCACCATTAAAAAGGTTTATTAACGAATAATCACAGGTTTGTATGGGCTAGTGCACAACAATGAACTTTTGATGCATTGAAACAACAGGTTTCAAGTGCTCCAATCTTGTTAGTAGTAGATCCATAAACATTTTGCTCTAGGGATGGATGCTAGTGGCATCATAGTTGGTGCAATTTTAATTGAGGATGGAAGACCAATGGCTTTTTGAAAGTAAGAAGCCTTCTCAATTTCAAAGAAACTAGCTTCTCCATGAATAGGAATTTTATGCTATAGTTCATGCTTTGAAAATTTGTACAAGTTCAACTCAAGATGATTAGTCGAGACAATCCACAGAAAGATGATTATACCAAAAAAGTAAATTAGATACTAGAAGATATGTTTTTGTTACTGTTAGTGTCCATGTGAAAGCCAAATGGTCACTGGACACTCCTTTGTATATGTTCTTTAATAAAACATATAGTGGCCTAGTATTAGAGCAGTTCGACGCAAAAGCTGTGTTCCTTTTGTGCGAGCGAAGCGAGCCCCCCCCCCCCCCCCCCCCCCCCCCAGCTTTCTCCAAGGCTTATGACTAAGGCAGCGACCAAGGCGGTGACCAAGGCAGCATACCTTGTCATCCAAGTCACCGAAGTCACTACTAGCGTCGTTGGTTGCGAGGGAGGGAGGACCTCAACGATCAAGGAATATAGAGGTTCTTGGTACTATCCCAGTACTATTCCCCCCGGAGCTCGCTTAACCATGGCAATCTCTTGCCACTAAGCTACACTCTTGTGGTGTCTGAAGAACGGGAAAGACTAAGGTTGACATTACCTTGAACATGTTTTGGTCCCTCAAAGCTTCATTCTTTGCTTTCAAAGCCTATTTTTGAAGCGTTTTTGGGGTGTCTTTTGGAGTCGTTTTGGAGTAGTTCTGCACATAGTTCTCTTCACACAGGACGGAGAACATCAAGAAGAGTGTTCTTTGTACTTCTCTGACATTAAATATCAACCTTTGGGGCTGTGTTTTCAGCCACACTCGCAAAACTACAAGTTTCTTGAAAGATTTCATTTTTGGTGGGAGCAGTCGCTGCAAATTTATGTAGGTTTTTTGAGCCAAAAACATCTGAGTTGACAGATACTTGCCGGTGTTATTGGTTAGTTTTTGGGTTGTGCATTCAGCCTTTTAGTGTCATTTTACTGCATTTATTGAGCACATACACATTATGTACGCTTCTGTGGATATCGCTTATGTACATCCATGTGGTCATTGATATAGCGGTTACGTTCTTTGCATAAAGCCTCTTACGTTTGATAAAGAGGGTTGTGGTGAGGTTTTTTTAACTAGGAGACACCCAGATGTTGGGGTCTCTTCGGTGATGCAGGTGGAAGACTTACCCCGTCGCCATAGGAGATGTATGACATTCCAAGTCTTTGAGGTTATTCCATCTCCTAATAGTGGAAAAATGAGGGGTTTTTGGACCTGAGAGAAGACTCTAGATGTGCATAAGGGCAAGGGCTATTTAAGTTGGGAGCAGACTTGTAGGTAGCTAATTGGGATCTCACACTCAAACAAAAGTGACTTGTTGTGCTCCTTCCTCGAGAGCATGCAAAATTTTTTAATTGTTCAATAGAAGGACAATCCTTCCACTCTCAAGGTAAGGCTTCTTCAAGTATACAAAATATATTGTAAAAAAATTTATAAAGAAATTGTAGCATTAAAGCAAGAATCAGGTGATTTAGATAATAGAATTGGTGTTTGAGAAGGAGAATTGCCACAATACCAAGGAATGTCTTTCTATGAAAGTTTTTGATACTTTTAATCTACCAAAACTTGGATTTCATAACTTCTATACACTATTTCCATGCTTGCATTCATTTTCACCATTGTATCACATCATCAAGATTTTTCCCATTATGATATATCATCGAGTCTCTTATGTCTTCCTCATTCTCTTATAGATTGATGTCCATTGTTGATCATTTATACTTGTTATGAGTGATATTGTATCATTGATTGAGACTTGAGTGATTGTATGCAAACAAGTGAACTATATTTTGTTAACTTCTCATAGATAAATATATAGAGAACTATATTCCAATTCACAGCTACATATATAAAAACTTGCCATCATGTTGGATAGGAAGATTATCAAAGGGAGAAAATCGTGTTTAAGAACATTTGTTTTCTTACACTCAAGGATGTTGCACGCATAATAGATGTTTTGAAGAACAATGTATGGTATATCATCAATTACCTATTGAAAAAAATTGTTTTCTTGCAGTCAAGGATACTAAAGGCAGCATAGATGTTTGGAAGAACAATGTTTGGTAGATAATTGATGGCCTATTACAAACATTTTCATATAAATATATTACAGAAAGTACATATTCCATTACTTTTGAAACATTACATAATTATAATTACATCATTAAAAAATAGGGGGTTTCAAGGCGAAGGGAGCAAGTTATAAAAGAAAACTAGACACATATGATAAGAATTGGTATCATACATTAAGGATACAAAAATTATAGAGGTATAGAAACTAAGAGGCTACAAGGAAAAAATTACAAAAAAAAAATCCATATCAATTGTACAACGAGTAAATAAGATTACAAAACAATTTATCTTTGTAAAAGAAGAGGTAGTATAACAAATGGCGAGCTCCTAAGACTTTAATCTATACATCTTCTATTTTATTTTCTTAATACTCTTCATATCGACTCTTATATGAAAGCGGAGGAGTGTTTTGATGTCGTGCTCCAATCAAATGTGTGCACAACTCCAATGTGAAAGTTGGCTTCTTAAATCTTCATTTCTACAATAGGAGTGCCTTGCAAAATAGAAATGAGTAAGTAATTACTCAAGTTTGCAACCCTCCTCCCCCAAATACAGATCCAATTAAAAATCATGTTAGCATGAGCAATCCAAATAAAGAATAAAAATCTTTGGATTTGAAATTTGCCAGATAGAAAATCGCCGTTAGTTCATTCCCCAAGCAGAATGTCTTGCCAAGAGAAATATGATGGGTTGAAGGCAGCCCATTTATTATGAAGCAATTTCTAGAGTTTACAAACTTTCTTTAAGAGAAAGAAACGTGTTTAGTATCTCCAACTTCATTACAATATGGATAGAGGACATTCGAGACTTGCAATTTGGAGGCTTTTCTTCGATTCCAAGCCCCATTATGAAGAATAAAGCAAAGAAGATGAGTTTCTTTCATATTTTTAATGAAATATACATTATTCCAATTATTCAAGCCCTATTGCGATAATTCATAAGTTGTTCTCTAGTCTCTGCCTCACAAAAGTTGGAGACTTCTGCCCTAATCCTTCCCTCCATTTTAACTTTGTCTTCCCTAGGCTCCAGGAGGAAACATAATGGATTAAACTCAAAGTAATGTAGTAGTTAATGATGAATTTCTTGTGAGCTAAACCAATATTATGGCATTATTTTGCAAATGATCAGACATCCATTACCATCTTTGGTTGTTTGTGACATTGAATTTCATGGGGATACCTAACAACCTAAAATTTTGATAATCAAGAATATAGAGCAACCTTGATCCAACAAGAATTAAGGGATAATAGAGTTGAAAATTTTGAAAGATGTTTTTGAGCATTTGATTTTGGATCTAGTGGCTTTACGAAAACAATCTAAAGAGTCCCAAAAAAGATGCAAACTTGTATAGTCATTATGAATAGTGAAATTAGTGTCATCCATGTAGGTTTGCATAATCATATCTTGATTAAGGTTATTAATAGTTAAACTATTGATTTCATCACTATCTTGGACTACTTGGATCAGTCAACCTAAGATGATTGCGGCAATAGATAATAGTAAAATTTGTAAAGGACAACCCTATCTAACTCATATGAAAAGTCTAAAAATTTTCAAAAACTTTACCATCACTAATAACCTTTATTGAAGCGTTAGAAAAATGAGACTTGATATATCTTTGAAAACGGATGCCAAAATCTACATCTTTCTAAGAATGTAAGATGAAATACCATTCTAGCTAATCATGTGCTTTTTGGAATTGGGTCTTAAGGAAAGAAATTTCTAGTTATCCTTTTGAGCTTGCTCAATCCCTTCCCAAAGGGATATGATAACATTGAGAATATACCTTCGCCTAATAAAATCCTTCTACTCTTTCGTGATAATCATATCCATAGTGTCACTAAGGTGAATTGCAACAACTTTAGTAAAAACTTTGTAGATAATTTTAATACATGTTATAGGTCTCCCATTGTCAAGATCGTCCTTTTCCTCTTTTTCATGTATGAATTTGATGACCCCTTCATTAATTAGTGAATGAAAACCATGACTCAAAGCCTCTTTATAGATATCAAGAAATAAGTAAGCCACTATGTGAGTTCGTAGTGTAAGGCATGCTCACACACTTCTAAATCATCAATCCGTGTAGAGTAGAACTCAACCTCGTTGCAGTCGATAACATAAGCAAATGGATGGATACATGTGAAGTAGAGTAATGGAAGCACATGATGGCCTCCAAGAATATCCACATGTGATGTAGTTCACAAAGTCCACAAGATCATGTCCCAAGCATCGTGATCCTTCCAAGATGGATGATTTTCAATGCATGAGGATGATTGCCAGAGAGGTTGCAAAGTAGAAGAATCAACTACTCTATTAGCAGTCACGATGGTCACATGGATCAAAAGCTGATCACAAGCATGATCTTCCCCAAACTCAAGGTTTTGTATACACAATGCGATAGATTACATGAATATCTGATGCTTCCAAGCCCATGCCTATCCGATGTAGGTGCATATCGAATGCTCCCAAGGGTGCATGTATATCTAATGCTTCAAATGGTGCAAGTCTATTTGATGCTTGGACTAGGGCTAAACCACCAAAATGCTTGTAACTCCCTTGTTATTGATTTGTTGAATGCATGTTTTAGCTTTTTTCAAAGCCCTTGATGAGAAGTGTGATTTGCAATAGCAAAAACTACAAGAAGATTGGGTATATGACTTTGTATTAAGCTCAAAAAACCTACAAAAATCCTTCTTCTCTAGCTTAAATGACCTAATTAAGAATCTAATCTTGTCAAACCACTAGAAAAGGATGCAATGAAGGTAGATAAGACTTACATAACTCTAGTAAATGTGTCACTTGCCCATAATCAAATACTAGACTCAATCAAAATACATGAAAAATCATAAACACGAGTTTTTCAAGGAGATATCGAACCACATTTAACCAAAAAGTCCTTGTACGAGAGATCTTGGCCTTTATATAGGCTTTTCTCAAGAACCTCTCTTTCTTATTTTGGAAAATTTAAATTAAAAGAAACAACTCTAAAACTCTCATTTCTTGTGGGTTTTTTGAGGGAAGACTCTTCCCTTCAATATAATGTAAAGATAACAAAGCCTCAACTATATACAAGTCTTCATACTAAAACATTGATGAGATTTTTACAATGGTTGATTAAAAATACAAGGGTTTCCTAATTAAAAATGGATGAACTCAAAGAGCTTGATAAAGTTTTTGCGGGTCTCACCATAGTCGTGTAATACTCCCCACTCCTAGATCTTTTCATCCTCAACAAGGTTGTTATTGAGTCTAGGCAAGTGAACTTGTCAAGTGGAGTGGTATGTGCACTTGCCTCAACTTTGGTGTATGGAGTGTCATGAACAGTGTAGATTCTACTACAGAATGGATGGTGGTTTGTGGTCCTTTTTCTACTTCTAAGTGGCTTCAACTTCTTTCATCCTTGATAGTCTAGAGTAGTGCATTTGTATGGGTGATATAAAGTGGGTGTCTTGTGCATGGCCATGTAATGCATCCCTATGCATACATACTCTTGGAATGTAAAATAAAATAATGGTGCAAAAGATGGGTTTGAGTTGATGCCCAAGGTATGTCCATGAAGAGGATACATAAAGTAAAAGGGAAGAGTATAAGAAAACATAATTGGAGTGATTTCATTCTTCCTCCAATGTTGTCGTCTACAAAAAAAAGCATGTAGGTGGATGATTTCTCCAACTCCATGGTGTTCTACTACTCAATGATTACCTTGATGAACCATCTCATACTTTTGACTAAATATGGCAAGCATTTTTTCTTTGTTTTTAACTATTTTTTCTCATCATTTTTTCTTTTTTCTATTTTTTAATTTTCTCTTTTCTTCTCTTTTTTTTTAATAAAAAATAGAGTTAACAATATAGGTGAAACTCTAGCACTACAAAGGTTAAAAAAAAAAGGGTGAAAAGAACACTAGAAAAATGATTACCTCATTGAGAAGTGCTAATTGACATGTAGTACTCATACAACTTCTCTGTGTTCTGCTCCCCCCTCCTATCATAGATCATACATGAAAGTGTCTCCTTAGTGCCCAAGGTGGGATTTCTCTAAAGAATATTTGATCTTCTTGCAGAGTTGGTTAACGATCCATAATTTGCGCTCATCATCATGGATCAAGAGGGTATCTGCAATGCCTTTAATGGTCTTCTCTTGTGAGCTGACAAGCCTATCCCCATTGCCTTGGTTTATTTTGTAGGAACTCTTTGCACTCCATCTCCATATGTATTGCATATCATGCTAATCTTTTAGTATGTGCCATAGTTCATGACAAAAATACACGAGCACTATGCTCAAAGAACTCAGTGATAAAGTCATATTCAAATGTTTGCATGTAGTGGGATGGAAGAAACATCAGTCATGAGTAGTATGCCCACAAGCATTCCTTATTGGGTGCCACAGATAAATTAAATAATAGACAATCATTGATATGAAATCCAATGGCCTCAATCTTGACTAACCTTAGGTGCTCAAATGCAGTGAGACACACCTCTAGCATGTTGAGAATCTTTTGTGTCATGAGGAATGTGATCTCGGGTACATGCTCCATCTTATAGGTGTAGTTGATGACCTTGACCATGTAATCTGGAGTAAGCTTGTTCTTTGATGGTGTTGGAAGTCGACGATAATCTAGCCACTGCTTCCTGAAGGTACAATCTCATTGTTGTCAACGGAGCTCATAAAAAGTTTTACATCACACGATCCGAGTAGCCAAGATGCTTCAACAAGAAAGGTGGCAAGAAAGTGAAATGTTTGTGATAATTAGGGTTGGTTGTCAAAAATCCTCCTTCCAAGAGGCATCATACACATTGTTTGCTAGGCATGCAATGTCTTATTCATCATACAAAAAGTTATTGTTGGGTGCCTTGCCAACTTTATGTGAGGTACTACCTCTCCTAGTCCTTCATGAGGATGAATGGGGTTGGTGTCAAGGACAAAAGATGGATTGCCTTCCTAGTTGCACATACCTTTGACAAGCTATTAGAAAATATTTCTTTCTCAAGCTCTACAAAACTTTCATCCATAGCCATATCTACATGTTCTCAAAGGGTGGACACTCTCTAAACTCCAACTCTACAAGAAACATGGGATCACTTCAAAAGAAATCCCTATAAAAACAATGATTTTTATCACTAAAAACCATTTTAAATACTATTTCATTTTTTCAACTCTATTTTGTTCAAGCCAAGCAGTCCTAAAGCTTGAGGAGTATTAGAAGTATCTACCTACCAATTTTCATAATTTTTAGACTCCATTTGGGCCCTCAAATAAGCCTTGGAACCTAATTTTTAACTAGGCTTGACACTAGGTATGGACAGGGCCAAAACTACAAAAAGAGCTAGAGAGCTCATTTTTGAGGTTAGCTTGTTAAAGATTTGAGCTTTTGTAAGAGAGTTCTTTTGTAATCTAAGACCTTCCATTGTTCCACTCTTTGCTCTTACCTTGTGTGCATGTGTGTGCATGTGTGTGTATGTGTGTGCATGCTTGTGTGCTTCTCACTCATGCACCTGTGCCTTCACTTGATCGCGGTCTTCATACTAGTCCTCACGTCTCCGTGGATTGACATTTATGAGGTGGATCTCCTCATGTTGGTACTTACCATTGTGCTAGAGTGACACCAAATTTGGTGTCGTTGTCGGGGAGAGAGCTTGGAGGACATGCGTGTGATGGTAAGACATAGAGTAGAAATGTTGGAAGGTAAAAAATAGTCATTTTCTATTCAATTTCTGAGTTTTTCTCCACCTTCATCATCATCACCATCTTCTCTTGTCTTCATTTTCTCAATTTTTCTCATATTTTGATTGTATCTTCACCTTGTTTTCCATTTGTGGCTACAAGCAAGAAGCTTAGAGGGAGTTTAGAGCTAAAACACTGAAGAAATCTCTTGAAGAGGAGCTTTGCACTCTCAAACACCAGAAATTTGATTCGCAATCATGCGGTGTGAGAGGACCTCTATCAGGTATCACGAGTGCAATATCAAGAGTTTGGAGAGTGACTTTGCATCTATAGGCACATAGAGATGACAAGGAGGATATAAGGTACACATATTTGCAAAAAAAAATGAATTTCGACTTCAAAAAGTCCAAGTATTGTGATCGGTTGAGTTCAGTTATCACGATACCAGAATTCTCATGTGTCACGATACTTGGCAGGTATCGTGTATCATTGATACCTACTCTTCGTGTATCGTGATACCTCACAAGTATCGTGTATTGTCAGGTTGAGTAGTGTGATATGTCCCAAGTATTGTGTATCGCAAGTGGCCAAGTATCGTATCGTGGGAGCAGATATCATGTATCGTGAGTCCACAAGTATCGTATCATGGATTATTTGGTATCGTGTATCACCATATCATGTATCACAATACCTCATAGGTATCGTGTATTGCGAAGGTCGGTCGTATTGTGAAATTGTAAGTGTCGCATATCATGTGACCTCTAGTATCATATCATGAATATCTTGTATCGTGTATCACAGGATCATGTATCATGATACTTCACAAGTATCGTGTATCATGATCGTCTAGTATCGTATCGTTTGACGGAAGCTCAAGTATCATATCATGAAAATCTTGTATTGTGTATTGTTGCACACTCAAGTATTGTGTATCGTTTGAAACCAAGTATCATACCGTTCCCCTATGTATCATGTATCACCAAAAGGTTATTATCATGTATACCAGTAGCTCAAGTATCATATCATGAAAATTTGGTATCATGTATCATTGCACACTTAGGTATCGCGTATCGTGTTGGAGCCAGGTATCGTATCATGAGATCAAATATCATGTATCGTCTAGGCTCAAGTATCATGTGTTGTATAGTTCATATATCATGTATCACCCAAGGACAAGTATCGTGTATTGTTTTCTCTTAAATGTCATGTGTCATCGATGCTTCCTAAACAACATGTATCATCTATTCTGAAGTAATCCCAAAGAGATCATATTTGCTTATTTTTAATCCCTAGAACCCTAAACTGGCATAACTTTTTCATACCAAATCCATTTGTTGGGATTTTGTGACATTAGATATAGTATTTTGAAGTTGATCTTCAGGTGAGATTAAGAAGCCAAGGGGGCTTCAAAGGATTTTGAGCAATACAAAGGGAAAATTGGGACCAGAAGACAAGCTTATGAACCATAGATCTGGTAGACACCTAAGCAAGGATAAACAAAGCATTAGATCATCTGAGGCCAGTGTCAACCATACACCTAGGTCGTGGATACAACTTAGTGGTTATCCCTACAGGAAAAGTTTTGAAACAAGTGACTCAGAAATGTCTTTTAGTATGGAGAGACCTATAGATAGCCCAATAACTGCCTATTTACAAACACCAGAAGACCCCTATAAAACACAATTGGAGTATATAAGGACCAACCAATTAGGTGCGCACATCTATGAGGATGGCCTGAGGTGATCAATTGTACAACTCAAAAATCCCGATCAACCCTTTGGACTTGAACACCCAATGATCAAGTTTGAAGATGGTTCTTATATTGATAAGCAAGGAACCATGTATGTGGTTACCAGCTTACTAGACAGGACATATGAGTTTGGAAACATCATTCCAAAGAATGAGATAGGAAACCTAGAGCAAGGAGACTTAAGACGAGAACCCGACTCCTAGAGGTAAATCAATCTTGACCAGGGTGATCACTCTAGATTGGATTCCCCAAGACAACAAAAGCATAGAACTATTCTTGAATAGAGAAATGGAAGAAGCATTTTGGAGATTCAAACCAGACCAACCTAGTAGAATAGGCAGAGTCACCATCTATGAGTTCAAAGATCTGGAGATAGCAGGTAAAGTTGTCTATTGGATAACACATCAAAGAGAATGTTCTTGATGATAGAGCATGGTAAGCATGCATATAGTTGGCACAGTGAATTGATTTTTCCTCCTCCCAAATCCAATGTTTCCCATGTCCTCCAAGGAGCAAGATCATCTCGGGCTCATGAAACCAAGAGGGAAAGAGCTAGAGAGAGAGACCAGAGGTAAGATTTGCACACACTGTGGGTAGAGACAAATCAGGACTTGAAGGTGAAAGACCTGAAAGAGAGAGACATTGAGCACATAGGCATCAAAGAGATGAACATGATTTTTCATTGCCTAGACCCCAAGAGCATCCAAGAACCCTTAGATCCTCTCAAGTGGTCAAGGCAATGAAGAACTATTTTGATGGGTCAGGAGATCCTTATGATCATGTGGCAGAGTTCAAACAAGTGCTAAGAGCTGAATAGGTCAAGGACTTGTTCACACAATTTGAGGCATTTGGTTTGATGCTCAAGGGTATTACCTTAGCTTGGTTTCAACCCTTGAATAGTCGAAACTATCGAGATATAGGTCAACTGCTAGAAGAGTTCATTGTCGAATTTTCCAAGAGTGGCATCAGGCATAACACATCATCCTTGATCCACAGCTTCAAGCAGACACCCCAAAAAACAATTCAACTAGCAGGACAAAGATTTAAATAGTATGTGGAGATATGTGCTACACCTAAATTACCTACAAAAGCAAAACAAGTTTCCCTATTTTTAGATGGACTCCTAAGTGGGGAACTTAGATCATATGTATATCTCAAAGAGCCAATCACACTAGATCAATGCTTGAGAATGTGCATAGACATAGAAGACAATTTGGGTGAGGAATTAGAATTGTCCAAACTCTATGAGGATTCTGACAGTTCTACTAGTCGAACCTCCATCGAGATAGATGAGATAGCTGAGCACGTTGCCAAGACGCTAGGAGTTCAAAATAGACAAACACCAGGGGTCACCTTGTTGAAGTGATGTTACAAATGTGGAGGAGACCACATGGCTAATGTTTGCCCAATGATGGCTCAACCCCAAGGAAACCCTAATGCTCCATATCCATTCTGAAAACCATACGGGTCAAGATTGTCCATACAATAGGCAGGCTATTAGACAAACTTATCAACAACCTTACCAATAGGGTAGGTATCAAAATCAATACCAACAACCGTATTATAGGCCACAAAAACAATATCAGCCTCAATACCAATAGCAATATTAGGCACCATATAGGCCACAACTAGTCTTCGGAAACCAACCGTCACCTCCTACCAATATGATTCCAATTAAGTATGCAATGGTAGAGGAAAACCCTAATAGAGCATGGGTGCCAATAACCATGTTGGTCTCAAAAAATGTCTCTCAAGCTCATAGTTCTGACTATTCCCATGAAGATAGTCCACAAGCTTATTACACAGACTCACCTGAGCATAGTGAGACTTATCCCTATCAATACAAGGCACCACCTATGGAGCCAAATTGGGAGCTAGAATACTCCAATGTCATGTACACGAATCCTAACCCCGGGCCCTAATTGAGACAAGTAAGACCAGAAGCCCCTAGAGGACCATGTTTTAGATTTCAAGGCAACCACTTCATTCGTGAATGTCCCCACCCACCGGCTCTGGAATAAGGACAAAACATCACAATACAAGGCTCTTGTCCTGATTGCGGGAAGGAACATCTCTCGAGAGATCATCCAAGGAACCCCTCTAGTGCATCCAAGGTTACACCAATTAATGTGGTAGGCTTAGTTGTGGATTCAAGTTCAATTAGCATTAATGTGGCTCCTATACAAGCAGTTACTAGGGTCGAATCCTTACAATAGGCTAAACTAATTGAACAATTAGAATCAAGTGAATCAAGAGAGCCTAGTAAGAGAAAAACAAGAATATGGAAGGACACCAGGGAGAAGGTCAATTGTAAGTGGACTAGAAAGTTAACTGAACTAGAAGAAAGCGATGCAAAAACAAAAATAGAAGATATTGCCTCTCAAAATCCCTCACATGCTGAAACTCCACCCACACCACCTCATCCCACCCCACCAATCATTGTAAATAGACTACAACCAGGGTCTGTTCTTGCAGATCCAACCCAAGAAGGCTTGGACATGATGTTCAAGGCCTAACAAGCTCGTCTTCAAGAAGGGCCATAAACTATAAACCTAGACAAGAGCTACCCTAAAGAAGATTTAGAGATTGAACGGACAAAAATGTGCATGAAAATGGTAGAACTAGCTCAGACTACACTTGAGGCTAGCCAATTGTTCAATCAAATAAATTCTATCAAACCAAGTTTGAATTTCCAGGGCTTATTAGAAAGACTAGAGCAATTGGTAAATAAGCTGCAGGTTTCTTTACCTCCATAGGCTGAACCAGTTGTTGATAGAGAAAGCTCACCACCAACAAAAGGTTATGCTCCTAATCTGACAAATGTTGAAACACCTCTTTCAATTCAACATACTCCCAAGCGTTCTTACAAGAAATACAAGAAGAGAAATGGACCAAGGAGAAGGGTAATCCCCCTCCTATTTCTGAGATTGATGATCTTCATGATCAATTATCCCAAGACATTCCATTCATTTATGGAGACCAAGTAGAGCAACAAGAAGATGAAAGATTATATTTTGAATCTAATTCTTTGCAAGAGTTGCCACAATTCACAGGCCCATGGGAATCTGAATCTCTTCAAATCAGAGCTCCCACAATATTGGTAAGAAATGAAGACTCAATGGTTCCAAGAAACACTGAAGTCATGAAGAACACTAAAGTGCAATGTCACCTCACCTTAGAAGAGCTGCTCAAAGTGAAACCCGAGTTATGGAAACATGTGGTGAACCAGGTTCCAGACCTTGATTCCATTATGCCAAAGATGGTAAGCAGAAAGTACCAAAGATACATCTAAGCAAGCTCTAAGCAGAAAGTACCAAAGATACATCTAGACAAAATAGGAGACATGAGTGAAGGTGAAGAAGGTAATATTTATCTTCCAATCACCTACCAAGGTTACACAACCAAAGTTATCTTAGATTCAAGTGCTAGTGTTGCGATTGCTATCATCTCCTTGTGGAAGTAATCGAACCCGCATTAAGACCAACTAGAATGAAACTTCAAATGGTTGATGGCCATGTTGACCTCTTGGATTGCTAGAAGGGATAATTTTGACCCCTTGTGTAGATTTTGAACATACCTTTCCTATATGTGACTTTGGCAAAAATAATGTGTATGAAATGATCCTAGGAAGGCCCTTTCTATGACAACTGCAAATAATATAGGATTGGGGAACCAACTCCTTGTACTTGTAGCACTTAGGGGTCACAACCAAGGTCAATCTGAAAGATTATACCTTCATAGATGTACCAACCCTACAATGGAATCCTATCCACAAGGCTCTAGAAGATTCAATTTCTGTGCATTCCGAAAGTTCTTCAGATCCATCCTAGATGCATGAAGACACTCACTTCGTGGATGTGCAAGGTTGTAGAGGAAGAGGAGAGATGCCGAAAAGTGAGAGAAGAAGGAACTTCTCAAGGAGAGAGACCGATTAAAGACCCAACCTACACACCGATGATCTTTCCAAATGAGGAATTTGAGCCTCATGGTTGGGCAAAAATCTTAGCCACCATGGACATAGCTATCAATGAAGAATAGTGGACACCTCATTGTGATGAGGAGGGTTATGATACCTCTGTGTTCATGTGTGAGCCCTTGCTAGAAGAATGTGACCCTAGTGATGTCATCAAAGAAGAAGAGGATGATGATGATCTAGAATCCATTGTGATGGATAGTTACTTTAATTCAGAGGAGCACTATGTAGAAGACATTGGAGTATTTAGCCAAAAAGAAGAAGAACCTCTCACAAGCATCAAAACTGCAAATTCAAAGGATGGAAGTGAAGGTAGTCAAAAGAAAAAGAAGAGAAAAGAAAAGAAGTGAAACAAGAAGAGGAGGAATTATTGTTTGAAGTACCAAAAAATTTCAAGAAATATGAAGTTGATGACCAAAAATTTTTGGTACGAATGCCTAAGAGAGAGGCCATCATAGGAGAAGCATATGATAACAAAGAAAAGACAAGGCTTATTCAGGAAAAATGGGAATTACACAAGATTCTGAGACAGTTCTTTGTGTCCTAATGTTTTACTTTTTGACTCATTCACACACTACAACATGTTATTATCTCTTGATTGGAGTATATTAAATTGAAACTTTAAGATTAAGGATAATTGTATTATAAATTGGGTATCAAGGTTGGGCTCAAACATAAGAAGCTAAGGTAGTAAGTAATATAAATGGGACTTGAATAATTCCCAAATTTCTTGAATAGGACTTAGACCAAAAAAAATTGTAGTAACCATTGAAGAGAACAAAGACTAATGTACATACATAGGAGAAGACCTAAATGTAGAAGAAGAAGCAAAGCTTGTAGCTTTATTAAGGGAATATAGGGACGTGTTTTCATGGACCTATAAAGACCTCAAGGGAGTAGATCCAAAATATTCTCTCACATGATCCCCATGAAGGCTGATGTCAAGCCCACCAAATAGAATCCCTACACAAATAATGACACTTATGCAGCCAAAATAAAAGAAGAAATTGATGGAGTGATGAAACTAGATTTATCTATGAAATTGAGCATATTGAATGGGTGTCCCCCATTATAGTGGTGCCCAAGAAGAACGGGAAATTGCAAGTGTGTATTAATCTTAAAAAAGTTAATGCCACTATGATCAAAGATAGCTATCCGCTTCCAATCACTGAACATCTATTGGGGCGTGTTGCAAGCAAGGAAGTTTATAGCTTCCTTGATGGATTTTCAGGTTACAACCAAGTAGCCATTGCCCCAGAAGATCAACACAAAATGGCCTTTGCCATAGAGTGGGGAATCCTTGCATTTCGTGTGATGCCATTTGGGCTCACCAATGCACCTGCAGTATTCCAAAGGCTCATGTGTCATGTCTTCAGAGAGTTCTTGCGAAAGAGCTTAGAAGTATATGTGGATGATTTATGTGCTCATTCCCAAGAAAGAAGACACCACATCCCTAAGCTCAGACAGATCTTCAACAAATGTAGAGAATATCGAGTTTTTCTAAACCCAGAAAAGTGTATGTTCATGGTATGTCAAGGTAAGATCTTAGGTCATATTGTTTCTAAGAACGTAATATCAACAAATGAGGAGAAAGTCAGAGCTATAGCGGAGTTGTCGAGGCCAAGGAATGTTAAAGAAGTACAAGCCTTTATGGGCCATTGTGGATATTATCACAGGTTTATTCACATGTATGCGATCATAGCTAAACCTCTTTATGCTTTGTTGACCAGTTTTGAGTGGAATGATGAATGTGAAAATTCTTTCAATGAGCTGAAGAGATGTTTGTGCACAACACCAATACTGACCACTCTTGATTGGAATAAACCATTGCATGTCCATGTAGATGCCTCCAATCATGTAATAGGATGTGTGCTAGCAGAACCAACATGAGAAGGAAATCTAGATTTGCTCATAGCATATGCTAGCAGACAACTAAACATGGTTGAATGAAACTATACAACAACCGAAAGAGAAGGCTTAGGCATGGTATATGCCGTGAAGAAGTTTAGACACTATCTATTGGCCAACAAGCTCAAGATTTTCAATGATCATCAGCTTTATTATATTTGGTCAATAGACCTTGCAATATAGGATGCTTGGTAAGATGGTTCCTCTTACTAAAGGAATACGATTTTGAAGTGGTTTTTAGGAAAGGAAGGACCCACCTCAGGGCAGATCACCTACTTCCGGAGAGTCCCCACAAGGAGTGTCAAAGTTGTTCCTAAATGGGAAAATAAGTTGGTACTAGTCCTAACCTTCGGACCTGCAAATAAGAATGTGAATACAAACAAAGAAGAAACTATAAAATCACAAAACTATCAAATATTGGTAGGAATCATGTTCAAACGAGATACATAGGGTATACTAGCTTCTTGTGTCGAGGAGGATGAAAATAGCAGTTGGTTGCAACAAGCCCATGAAGGATTGCTAGGAGATCACTATTCTAAACAATGAACATTGCAAAATCTAAAAAGTTTAGGAGTGTATTGGCCTAGTATGGACATAGAAATACATGAGTGGATTAAAAATTTTCCAATGTGCAAAGAGAGAACCCTAGTGGAGCATGCCACCCTTTATCACATGTCATTAATTATGGATTGGAGTGCTCCATTGGTAGAATTTATGAGATCGGGAACACTACCCAATGAGGCTAGTCTAGCAAGAAAATGAAGCATGGAGCAAGAGGCTCAAGACTATGCCTTAATAGGAGACAACCTATATTGAAGAGGCAAAGATGGTTACGTAAGACTGTGCATTCATGAATCAAACTATCTGAAAATCTTAGAAAATGCACATAGTGGTGTTGCAGGTGGACACTTTAGGCCTGATGGAGTAATTAAGAACATTCTATTCTTAGGACTTTGGTGGCCCACTCTTCATATGGATGCACATACCTATGTGAAGAAATGTGAAACATGCTAATGTGCCCAATATCCGATCAGAAAAGATGAGATGCCTTTAAGGCCAATGATGGGAGGACGTGCATTCTCTACATGGGGCATAGACTTTGTAGGTCCTATTAACCCCCTACTAGAAACTCCCATGCAGAGTATATTATTGTAGCCATAGATTACCTTACAAAGTGGATAGAAGTAAAATCCACTACAAAGAATGATGCTAAAACTATGACTAAATTCTTATTCGAGAACGTGTTCACCAAACATGGGTTACCAATAGAGTTAGTAAGTGATAGACGTACGCGCTTCTTGAACGAAGTCATCGAAAACCTTCTCCAAGCATTCTTGGTGATACATAAGAAGTCTGCCCCCTATCATCCACAAGGTAATGGACAAGTGGAGAGCACAAATAAGATCCTATGTAATGTATTGACAAAACTAGTAAATAATAAATGCTTTGATTCGGATAAACAACTTCATCATGTTGTTTGCGCTTATCGAGTTGCCTATGAAACGATACTCAAGGCCACCCCATTTTAGATGATGTTTGGATAGAATGATGTGCTACCATTGGAGTTTCTGATTCTGACCTTAAACATAGCACAAGAGCATGAGTGGGATGGACACGAGTTGTCTTCTAGGATCTTTGATCTAGAACGCTTAGGTGAGACCAGGCTACGAGAGACAACATGCATCTACACAATAAAGAAAAGACAAAAGGCATACTTTCATGCACATATCAAGGATAAAGGACTGAAAGAGGGAGATCTAGTGCTAGTTTATACACTAAAGTAGCATGCCTATAAATTGGAAAAACGAGGATATGGACCCATGATCATTAATAGAATTTCCACTAGCAGTGTGGTTCAATTGGCCACTCTAGAAGGTGACACCTTACCAAGCTATATTAGTGGATGTCGAGTCAATCTATATCAAGAACCTCTTACAGAGGATATGCTAACAAGATTCAACACTGCTAGGAAGCAAAAAGAAGAAGAGCTATCCATCGATCTATCAATCAGACAATCTATCTATCTATCCATTTATCTATCTCTCTATCTATCATCTATCTATCTATCTATCTAGTGTGACCCTTGAATGAGATAGGTAGGAAAGTATTACCCTAATCTCCTTCACTATATTCTCCTACCTTCTCAATCGGCACTTGTTTCACACTCAAACTATCAAATTTAGTTCTAGGATCTGAAGGTTTAGTTTGAGTGGAGATTGGATCCACATGTTTGGCCATTTTTTGTCAACTCCATTGTTTTGAACATAGGAAACCTAATGAAGTTACCTTTTTCACTATGGAATCTCTTTTTGCATCTCTCGTGTATTGAGGAAATTCTTGAGATCTCCATCTTCTTTGAAAGATTGATCAATGAAGGACTCTCACTCAAGGGGTAATCAAATAATTGATATTCTTCTAGATCATGAACCTCTTTCTATGATCATTCTTCTTTGACTTTTCTCTATTTCTTCCATCTCACATCTTGAACCTAATCCTATAGGTATTTTGCATTTTTAATGGTCGATTGCTTTCTTTAGCGACACGTCAAAAGTAGAAGAATAAGCAACAAAAGACATATATGTGGACATCCAGATTATGCATGATGGCATATATGCATTAAAATCATGGATTCAAATAATAATTAGAAACCCAATTTTTTTAAGTGTTCAAAATTCAACACATTTCTAGGCTCTCTAACTCAAAAATGGTGCGAAATTCCAAAATTCTTATGAGAGGCAAAAGTTTCTAGCTCTCCAATGTGCACTATTCTGTTAGACACATCCTAGGTCCAAATCACCTCCAAATGCCAATTTTTAGTCATGCAAGCTCAGAAATGCTAAAAACATAATAAAATCAAGCCATTATTTTATAGTGTACTAATTTCAAAGCCTGAAATGAGGTACCCAAGGCATGATTCACAAAATTTTTAGAGAGACAATTTTATTCTACTACGCATACTCTAGCTTTACCTCATACAATATTTTTCTTGATTCTTCTATCTTTATGTTCCATTTTCAACTAAAACAATGAAGATAAAGTCTAGAGAGAGAATATAAAAATTATAAACCCTAAATTTTGTTTATATGCATAGAATGACCTAAGCACTCATTTTAAACATTGTTGTATGAGAGACAGTTAGAGTATGCATAGTACAATAAAAGTGTCTCTCTAAAAATTTTATGAATCATGCCTTAGGTACCTAGCTTGAAGTTATGATATTAGTTTGCTATAAAATAATGGCTTGATTTTATTCTCTCTCTAGAATGTCTGAAGTTGCAAGACTAAAAATTTTAGTTGGAGGCTGATTTGGACCTAAGACATCTATAACATTATTGTGCACATTGAAGAGCTAAAAACTTTTGCCTATCACAAGCATTTTGCAATTTTGCACCATTTTTGAGTTACAGTTCCCAAGAAAGTGTCGATTCTGCCAACATTAAAAAAAAACTAGGATTTTTAATAATTTATGATTTTGATGCATATGTGTCCTCATCCATGTTTTGGTTGTCCATCTATATGCCTTTCCATTTCTTTTTCTTCTAATTTTGACAAGTGCTGCCAAAGAAAGCAATTGACCACTAAGCATGCTCAGATGTCTTCCAATTTATGCACAAATACATAGATCAAGGGTGTCACTCTAGCACAATGGTGGGTACCAATGTGCGGAGATCCACCTCATAATTGTCAATCAGTGGAGACATGAGGGTGGTATGATGACCATGAGCAATTGAATACATAAGTGCATGAGTAAGAAGCACACTAACATGCACACACATACACACACACATAGAGAAGGCAAGACAAAGACAGAGAACAATGGAATCTTTGATTATCCAAAACAAGTTTACAATCCTCTAGATTTGCTTCATTCTCCAACAAGCCACCCTCACAAACGAGCCTTCTAGCTCTTTTTATAGTTTTCTTATGAGCTTTGGCCTTGTTCAGACCAAGTGTTTGGCCTAATTAAAAATTAGGTTCTCTCGATCATTTAGGGGTTCAAAATGGAGTCTCTTCCACCTAAAACAGGATTTACAATGGAATGTACTGATGATAATCATTATTTGATATATGTTTAATCTAGAAAAAATAATACTTGGCCTATTCACCAAATATGTGTTGGCTTCCTTGCCTGTTTGGTCCTCCTTGGCTTTCTCTATATCGATACTCCCTTTGGATTCCTTGTCTAATGCTACTTTGATGTGCAAGTCCTCCTGGACCACTAACACTTCCCCCTCTCTCATGTTTGGCGTCCCTAATAGACCCTTGTGGTGGAAGGTGTGATGTATAGAATTACAGTACATCAACAACCACTTCATGTTCTGTTAGTTTGAGATCATGAGATAAATCTATCATTAATATGTCCTAATACTGATCTTTGAACATCTAGATGTGGCATACACAATTGTTTGGCATGAAGAGCTTGTTGCACTACAAAGGGATGAATACCATTCATAAAAGTTTGCACAAGTGATCTACCAGGAAAAACTTTATCAGCAAAAATCAACCTTCCTTTAAAACTTTGATCTTTGTCAAAAAAATAGTCATAGAATCTCTTTCATTCATATGCTCACTCTCCAAATGTTTTCATAGGTAAGCGACACGAGCCTCGTTTCTTACTTGGTATAAAGTTTTAAGTGCATCCCAAGCATCCTTTGTTGTCTTGTAGGAGAAAATGTGAGGCTTAATGGCATGTTTGATAGACAATGTTATCAATGCATGTGCTTGAGTATCTTGCCATCCCAACAAAGTTGCTATGCAATATGTGCAACAAGAACTGCAACACAACAAGGAGATTGAAGATCATCATCTTCAATGCCATTTGCATCACCTTCAATGACTATATATGCAAGTTCATTAGGATGTTTTTGAATACTTTGTACAATATTCCACAACCCTTTTGCTACCAATACATGATGCATCATATATGCCCACAATGGGTAATTAGTACCATTCAAAGTATCCTCAACAACCAAAATACATAATAAACTTTTTTTTTAATATAAAGGAAGTTCGGCAATAGCCTACTCTCCCGGACTTGAATTAAATAAAGAAAAGTACAAGAGAAGGGGACTAGTGCCCACGGGATCCCCCAAATCCCACAAAGTACTCCTTTTGATCGATAACAAGCTTAAACCCAAGTGGGCCCCACATGAGGGTGACGAGAGGGTAATTAACCTTCTTTGTAATTTCATCTAAGCTCTGTAAAAATACATAATACCTTGCTTTTAGACATGACCAGTGAGTAAATAACCTGATGTAGAAAAATGATTATATCTCAAAAACTTGAGCAGAAACACCCTATTGAGCTCTAATAGACATGTAATAGACCTAGAGGTGTACTACCAAAGCAAAACCTATATATACCCTTCAAATTCATTAGGATGTTTTTCAATACTTTGTACAATATTCCACAACCCTTTTGCTACCAATACATGATGCATCATATATGCAATGGGTAATTAGGACCATTCAAATTATCCTCAACAACCAAAATACATAATACCTTGCTTTTAGCCATGACTAGTGAGTAAATACCCTGATGTAGAAAAATGATTATATCTCAAAAACTTGAACAAAAACACCCTATTGAGCTCTAGTAGACATGTAATAGACCTAGAGGTGTACTACTAAAGCAACCTATATATATATATATATATTTGGCACAAAAGGATAAAATTGCATCTCAATTGTTGTGATAGTGCATTTGGAGGTCGAAATGAGCTCAAATCAAAATTTGATGCGAGACAATGAAGTTGTTTTGAAGTCATGATTGCCTCAAGTTTGCTCACCAATTTTCATGTGATTCTAAGACTATGATCAAAGAGATGTTGATGACACCCTAGATGAAATGACAACCTGCTCTAATACCAATTGTTGGATAACACATAAAAAGATAGTGCCAAGTTAGCATGAAACTAATATATTGATCATGTGACAATGATGGATATCACTCCATCCATCGGACATGATCATGCATCTCTCTTCCATTCCCTCAAACGGGTGTAAGAGTTACATCAATCTTGGCATGTTCCTCATCCTGCATAATTGTGTAGTCTATTACTGACTATCCATCTCTCCTAAGGAGCCTATTGATGCAGTTGCACGAATCATCTTTTTCCACTCCTCTATATGTAGGACATTGAAAGAGAGATTGCATTCAATAAAGGTTTTGACAATCGCTATATTTGAAACTCTCTTTCCCTCCTTCACCAATGAATCAAAGTACACTCAAGAATAAAGCCCTAGGACTGAGATAAATCAAAAGCATTCCTTTTATGAGGCATAGTGTAGCTACACATAGGAGTATCTATGCCATCAAGAAATAAGTAAGCTCGTCAGAAGAACACCTAGAAAAATAAAGAATATTAAGTAAATAAGCAATAATACTAATTAGAATACCTATATCTAATCTAGATTGTTTGGATATTATTTGATAGGTCCTAAGGATTTTAGTTCTCTAGTTCAATCTCTGAGTACACAAATTTGTAAGGGTGTTGCAGACACTATGTTGGAATTTTATTTCATATGGATTATGGCATTGTAATAGAACTTTTTCAATTTTATTTGAGAATTCTATCTTTCAAACAAGCCAAATTCCATTAAATTTAGAGTTCATTTGTTAGGTCTAATGACGAGTTGTTGGTAGTTCTATATCAATTTCAAGACCCCCTACACATAGGTGTAGACCCTCAAAATTTTGGTCATAAGTTCATGCACATGACTCCAAATTATTTAATTCCAATAAGAGGTTATAGCTAATTTTCAAGCCTACCTTAATAATAGAAAATACGATTCTTTGAGTTTTTTAAGTAGGTTTAATCCTCTTGTCACTTTTTAGGTATTCTAGTTAAAGACATAGAAGCAAGATGAGGGATAATTGGTGCTATAGATTGTTGATTTCTAGGTTTTTATAGATGGATCTAGCATGTTATTAGACTTATAACTTGTATAGATTCATTTTGAATTTCACAAATGTATAAGCTTAGATAGTTTTGTTTATGGTGACTATCACCCGATGTAATTTAGAATCTTGATTACTTGGTATGGTCATGACATAATCTTGTATAGGACTTTGGGATTGTGGGAGGTTTTTAATTCTATTTATTTTGGGGGATGGAGAGAGGATTAGGAAAAATTATTTGAAGTTATTACTTTATTTCATTATATAAAATAGCAAGTTTGGATTTCATTCACTATTCTCAGAAAACTTATCAATTAAATTTTATTTTTAGAATAAACCCTAAAGAGACTAGATCTCCCATTATCAAGCCCGAGCTTGAGCAACCATATGCAAGGGAGATCTCACCTCTTAACATCAATTTTTTTTACGTGGAGAATGTTATCATTAGTCTCCATGTGAAAGGCCAAATGTCCACCAAACACTTTTGTATATGTTCTTTTCTTTAATAAAACATATAATGGCTTGGTCAGCCATAGACTATAAGTTCAATCACATTTGTATGACCTAAGAAATATGTGTTCATGGTCTATGTATTGTGTGTTTTCTGCATATTCTACAGCCTCTCTACGGAGTACTGTGTGTGCCATTTGCAACTTAGTTTTCTACTTCAAGGGTATCATCTTGGAGCTGTCAACAAGGAGATTCCACCATCGTGCATCACCAGAGGAATACTTCACTGGTATCAGAGCATTTGGACACAAAAGCTTTGTTCCTTTTGTGCGAGCGAAGCAAGCATCCGCCTGCCCACCCAAGACTTTCTCCAAGGCTTATGACTAAGGTGATAACCAAGACATACCTTGTCATCCATGCACGCGGAAGTCTTACCTAGCCTCACGATAGGAGATGTATGCTAGTTGTTCATAGGTGCCCGATAAGCCTAGTTGGCTTCTTTTGGGTAACTGATTATATATAGTAGAATTAGTGATTCACTATGCAAGTTTCACCATCTTAGTATTGTCGTTTTTGGCAATTTGAACAATGGTCATATGCTCATTTTGCAGAGGAGTTTCTCGCAAAAGTTTTCCCGGTTTTGCCAACTATGCAGTGGTCAATTGGAGACACTTCTTGATGTTAGCACATTCACTCTCACATAATACTTTGGTTGGTCATTGCTATTCCTTAATCCATTTTTTTGGGGAGACTATTGATTTTTCCCAAAATCTAACACTTGTTCATCCTTTCTTGAGCCTTAGTGGTGCCTAGACTATTCTAACTCCATTTTCACTCTAGTCAATTCTCTATCATCATGGCATCAGACATCTTAGGCTTATTTGGTGGATCTAGGTCTAATGCTAGTGCTCCCCAGAGAAGCTATAACTTGCAAGACAAAGACCATTTTGAGATCGGGAAATTTGATGCCGCAAACTTTGCTTTATGGAAGAATTAGATTAAAGATGTGTTGATCCAGAGGAGATAGTGGAAGCTAGTAAATGGAATCTCAAAGATGCATGTTGATATGGATGATGAAGATTGGGATGAGTTGGATGCAATAGACAAGTCTACCATATGATTGCACCTAGAAGATAATGTTTACTTTACGGTCCTATATTGTCAAAGTGCAGAGGAGCTTTGGAAGAAGTTAAGCAATACATATGAAAAAGAAGCAGCATCAAATAAAGTGTATCTGATGAGAAAGTTATATGACCTTTGCATGGACATAGATAGTGTTGTTGTTCATCTAAATGAGTTTGATGCTATATTATCCCACTTATAGGCTCAAAAAATGGATATGGATAATGAAATGAAAGCAGTCTTATTGCAATGCTCCTTGCCATCATCATGGGATATGTTTTGCATAGCATTAGCAATAGTGCACCTAGTGGTAAGCTGGTCTATGATGACATATGTGGAGCACTCTTGAGTGAGGAGATTCGTAGAAAATCTATGGTTGGCACTCAGAGTGGATATGCATATAATGTTTGTGATTCTTACCAAGAAAAGAAGCAGCAACGTGGCAAGAGCAAGAACAAGGAAAAGAATGTTCCAGAATAAGAGTAGAAGTAAATCAAGAAAGAAGGATATTGAATGCCATTATTTTCACAAGAAAGGCCACATGAAGAAAGATTGTTATGCATTAAAGAATGCTAAAGGTAAAGGATGGAATTATGATGGGCATGTTAAATAGGTAATTGCACCATCTTCTTCGACTATGAAGATTGAATAAATTAGTGCTATTTCTACTGATGCTAATGTGTTTACCCTTGATAATACTATGCCCACTGAGGCCTTTATGGTTGATTCTCTTTCCCATACATGGTTGTTAGATTTTGGTGCTTCTTTCCATGTGACACCACATAGAGAATGGTTCTCTAATTAAATAGCAAAGTCCCTTAGTACCATGAGACTTGGTGACTCTTACCAGTGAGATGATGTTGGGACTGGAGATGTGGTTGTGCAATTCATTGATGGTTCAAAATTTACTATGCATAATGTACACCATGTACCTTAGTTTTCATGTAGTTTGATGTCAGTTGCTCAACTTGATGACCTTGGTTACAAGGTGGTTTTCTATACTTGGTCTTTTCACATATCAAAGGGCAATATGGTTTTTGCAAAGGGAAGCAAACTTGGCTCACTTTATCCCTTATTTGTATCATAGAAAGAACACTTGTTAGCTATCACTAAAAAACCTATGGTTTGTATTTGGCATGGTTGTTTGGGCCATATACCTCATAGTGGAATGGAAAATCTTTCTCATTCTGGCTACTTACCTGTGTTATCTTTCTCTAATTTTTCATTTTGTGAGCATTGTCAATATGGAATGAAAACTAGGAATGTGCATAAAACACACATTGACTCTTCAATTCAGCCTTTATATCTCATTCATACAGATGTGTCTAGTCCTATGCCCACAAGTTCATTAGGTGGTCTATAGGAATTTGTAGAGAGTTTACAGCTCGTTATACCCCAATATAGAATGGTGTAGCTGAAAGGATGAATAGAACTATATAGGATGGAGTAGTTTTTATGCTACATCATGCAAACCTTTCACACAGCTTCTGGGAAGAAGTAGTGATTGTAGTTCACATGATTGACCTTTCATCTAGTAGTGCCAAAGGTTTGAAAGTGGCACAAGAGTTATGGACAAGGAATCCACCATATTTTGATCATCTTTGAGTTTTTAGGTGTGAAGCATATGCTCATATACCCAAGAATCTTATACAAAAGCTAGATCATAAGTCAAAGAAATGCATTTTCTTGGGATATGGTTGAGAAGGACAATTTGGATATCACTTATGGGCTCCTGAAACATGGTCAGTGATAAGAAGTAGTGATGTCATTCTCAAGTAGTCTAAGATGCATAAACAACCCATCAAGGAGGTTGAAGTGACAAGAGTGGTGTTTGAGGATACTAGTCCTCTAGTAAGCATGCATAAAAATGCTACACATAGGGATGCTCAAGAGAATGTTTGATCAAATCAATCTACAAACTTTTGTGTTTAGCAACCATTGAGACCTTCTATATGTGTCTCACATCCACCTGATAGATATGTTCCAGGTTTGGATTTTGTTATGCTAATAGATGCCGGTGAGCCTTTTTGCTACAAAAACACTATGCAGACAAAGAATCATTTCAAGTGGGAGGATGCCATGAAGAGTGAGTTGGATTCTATTCACAAGAATGGTACTTGGGATTTAGTACTTTTGCCAAAGGATAGGAAAGCTTTACCATGTAAATGGGTATATAAGCTGAAATTCACATCAGATAGTGATTCAACAAAGTATAAAGCACAACTTGTTGCAAAGAGTTTCAAGCAAAAACATGGTGTTGATTTTGAGGAAATCTTCTATTCAGTGGTCAAGATGACTACCCTACAAATGTTTCTTGGATTCGTTGCAATGGAGGACTTAGAGCTAGTCAAAATGGATGTGAAAATTGCTTTCTTACATGTTGATCTTACATATGAGATCTTAAAGGAAAAAGAAAAATGTTTTGTAGTTCCTGGCAAGGAAAGTGTAGTGTGTAAGTTGAAGAAGAACTTATATGGACTTAAACAATCCCCTAGACAATGGTACCAAAATTTTGATGCTTTTATGAAGTCTAAAGGCTATTCTCGAAGCAATGAGGATCATTATCTCTACACAAAGAGATGCTCACATGGCAGCTTGATATGCTTGATCCTTTATGTCTATGATATGTTGATTACTAGGAAGTCCTCTTATGACTTGTCAATGTTAAAAGATATGCATTTCTAGGGCAAGCTCAAGTTTTGTTTTTCATAAAATAACTCCATTTGAAGGCTTTTGAACCTTAGGAAAGTCAAAGAACAAAGTTGAAGCTACAACCTTATCCAAAAGGAGGCATTGGACCACCAAAAGCCACTCCAACGAAGAGACATAGTCACAAGGAAAGTGAAGAGACAAGGAGGGCATGTGAATAGACATGGAGGATATATGAAGAGTCATAGAAGGCTCTCATAGCTATATAAAGACCATCCAAGATCATTCAAGGTGTGTGTGGATGCTAGGAAGTCGGGGTTCCACTTATATGTGTGCCATTGAGCCATAGGCTCTCATAGATGCTCATATTCTCTTGTATATCTCTCCTACCCTTTCTAAAGGGTCCTTCGTTTCTGTAGTAGCCTGTTAGGACTTCATTTTCTCTTTATAGGAAGCTCCATTCTGAGGCTTCTTGTATTTACTGGAAATCTTATAAATAAATAATTCTAGTATAAAAATAAGTTTGGTAAAACTCTTCTTGTACTGTCAGATATTGCTATTTCTTTGTCTATTGCTCTATCTTGAAACTTGTTAGGAAAACTAGGCTATCTTTTGTGACTGAGTTGACAAGCCTATAGGTGCCCAAATCTAGTGATTCATAGCTCATTGGAACGGTCTTACTCTCTAGATTTCGTGGTTAAAAGGGTTTCTTGATTCGATTTTGGAATTGTGATATATACTAGTTTTAGTGAGTACTAGTCTGATGGAAAATAGGTCTTGGGAAGGGTCCAAGCTTCTTGTTGTGCATTTGGAGGAGAAATCTTCCAACAGTGGTATCAGAGCTCCTTGTGGACATCAAGGAGATTACCAAGAAGGAGTCCAAGCCAAGGAGTCAACCATTGAAGCCTTTTTAAAAGCTTGAAGGAGGTTGCAAAATTGGAACCAAGGGGGAGCTTCATTGAGAAAGTGCTTCATCACAAAAAGGGACTTCACTTTCAACAAAGGAGGGAATTCCACACCATATTTCGATTTTAGGTGATTCAAGAAGATGGGAGAGGTATCCAAATAGATTGAGAAGTTGGACAAAGACAACTTTCAACCTTGGAAGTTTAGGATGACAAACTTCATCATGAGCAAGGACCTAGGAGGCATAATCAATGGAGGAGATGTCAAGCCAATTGCTGCGGATCCAACTAACCTTATCAACCAAGAAAGAGAGCAATTAGAGAATGGGAGGTAAGAAATAGAAGGGTTATGTTTATGATATCTCAGCATGTAAGCAACACAATGATAGGTCACATTCAAAGCATGGAAACGACCAAGGAGATGTGGGAATATTTGGAGAAGATGTTCACCACAAACACAAAGGCAAAGAAGGTACAACTCAAAAATGAGCTCAAAAACTTGAAGAAAGGAGATAACCAATCCATACATGATTACATAATTAAATCCAAAGGTATTAGAGATTCATTGGCAGCCATAGGACATTCGATTGATGATGATGACATGGTTGCATTTGTACTTAATGGTCTTAAAGATGATGACAAGTGGAGGAACTTCATCTCCTCATTGTATGCTAGAGAGAACATGTTTGATTTTGATCAATTGAACACTTTAATGGTTAATGAAGAAATATTGCAAGGTGGAAGCGAGGCCAAAGGTGCCCAAGGTCAAATGCTATATGCAGGTAGAGGAAGAGGCAAAGCATCAAGAGGTAGAGGAAGAGGAAGGCAAAGCCAAAGCAAGCAAAGTGACAACCAAGAAGACTCAAATTAAGGTGCATCTTCAAATGGAAGAGGTAAAGGCAGGAACAATAGAGGAAAAGGAAGAGGATCTAGAGGCGATGGATGCTTCATTTGTGGGAAGCTATGACATTGGGCAAATGAATTACCAAAGGAGGAACAATGCTCAAGGTAACTATGCTTCAAATGAGTCTAGTGATCAAGTTCTTACCATGAGTCATGCATATGGGGATAGTAAACATGAGAAGGATGATACTTGGTACATAGATAGTGGTTGTAGCAATCATATGTCTTGTAGGGAGGACATGTTTTGCAATTTACAGGCTACAAAGCAAAGAGGATGTGTAGAGATAGGTGACAACACCAAGCATGAGATCAAACACATTGGAGATGTCAAATCTCAAGATGGCAAGAAGAGCAAGACACTATCTGAGGTATTATATGTCCCTAGTATTACAAAGAATCTCATTTCTGTTGATCAAATGGTAGATAAAGGATACCAAGTAAAGCTCAATAGCAAAGGGTGCTTCATAGAGTACCCAAAGAATGGTTTTCAGCTTGTGGCAAAAGGGGAGAAGCATGGGAGTATGTTCACTCTCAATATCAAGCAAAATCCCAACAAGGTAATGTTCATCACTTTAGTAAATAGAAGAATTGCATATTTGGATTTGTGGCATAAAAGGATAGGACATGTAAACATTGAAAAGCTAAAGAACATGGAGAAAAGTGCATTGGTCAAAGGGCTTCCAAACTTCTCAACATCACATATTCATGAGGTATGTGAAGCTTGTCAATTTGGGAAGCAAACTAGGTTTCCTTTCAAGTCAAGAAAGTATGTTTCTCCAAGGGTTTTGGATTTAGGAAAATTTGGTTGCATATAATCAAGAAAAAATCAGATGTGTTTGAAGTATTCAAAAAGTACAAAGCACTTGTTGAGAATGAAACATGTCATAGGATTAAAACCCTAAGGTCAGATGGAGGGGGAGAATATTTTTCCAATGAGTTCACAAGGTTCTTAGAAGATGAAGGCATAAGGAGGCAATACACATGCAGGTATACCCCTCAACAAAATGGTATTTCAAAAATAAAGAATAGACAAATTGCAGAGGTAGCTAGATGTATGTTGAATGAGATGAATGTACCTTTCTCATATTGGGCTTATGCAGCAACCACAACAGCATATATTATGAACATGATACTTTAGGAGTTCATGATCTTACTCCAGATGAGGTATACTATCAAAGGAAACCATACTTGTCTCATTTAAGGATTTTTGGATGCATATGCTATGTTCATGTCCCACAAGAAGTTAGAGAAGGTAAACTTTATGCTAGGGCTAAAAAATGCATTTTTGTTGGCTACTCAAATGAGCAAAACGGGTACATGTGTTATAATCCAGTCACTAAAAATCTTAGAGTGTCAAGGGATGTTGTGTTTGATTAGTTAAAACCTTGGTATGGAGGTGTGAATGATTTGCAGGAAGAAGATTTTGTACATGCAGATAAAGTACATGAAGAACAAGTGCAAGTTAGCACTACATTGAGTGGACCAAGTATGCCAAGTCCTTCACAAAGCTCATCATCATGAAAGGGCAAGCAAAAGGAGTTAAAGCATACATCAGAATGTACCCACAATAGAGGTAATGGAGGTAACTTGGTAAGATATTAACATTCAAGTGAAGATGAAGATGAATTTGAAGAAGTTGTAACTCCTAAAGTGCAAAAGAAATGGACATTGAAGAAATATCCAATTGCAGGTAGTGAAAGGAGGTTAGAAAGGGTAAAACATCCTATTCAGAAGCTCACTTATGATAGCTTTATTGCAAAGCATTATGCTTATATGACACATGTTATCAAAGATAAGGAACCGTCAAGCTATGAGGAAGCTAGCCAACACAAGGAATGGATAGATGCTATGGATGAGGAGATTCAAGATCTCAAGGAAAACCAAACTTGGGAATTGGTACCTAGAGAAGAAGGCATGAAGGTAGTCACAAAAAATTGGTGTACAAAGTCGGAATGAATTCAGATGGATCTTTAGCAAGGTTAGTAGCTAAGGGCTACACACAAACATATGTGCTTGATTATGAAGAAACTTTTAGTCTGTTGCAAATAAGAGTACAATTAGGACTTTGATTTTAGTGGCAGCTTCTAAAAGATGGACAATGTATCCATTGGACATTAAAAATGCTTTTCTTAATGGAAATTTGGAAGAAGTGGTTTATATGTATCAACCCATAGGTTATGAAGATGAAAAGAAGCATGATTTTGTATGTAAACTAAAGAAGGCTTTGTATGGACTCAAGCAAGCACCTAGAGCATGGAATAAGAGACTGGTTGAGTACCTAATGAAGTGTGGTTATGTTGCAAGTGATTCAAATCCTTCACTCTACATCAAAAGGGTTGATGGAAAATCTATACATATGCATATATGTTGACGATCTTATCATTACAGGTCATAATGATGCAGGTATCAAAGAAATTCAGGTAAAGCTTGGGAAGGAATTCAAGATATCAGATCTTGGAATCCTCAAATACTTCTTGGGCATTGAGGTTATGTACAAAAATGATGGTCTCTACTTGATGCAAAGAAAATATTTGTTGGATGTATAGTACAGGTTTAGAATGAGTGGATGCAAGCCACTAAAGCAACCAATGGATGTAAACACCAAACTTAGCTCTGCCCAAGGAGAAGAACTTGAGGACATTCATACCTATAGGAGCCTAATAGGCTCACTTATATATGGAATCATAACTAGACTTGATTTGGCATTTATTGTAGGAGTTCTTTCTCAATACATGCATGCTCCTACTAATGATCATTTGAATGCAACAAAGAGGATACTCAGGTACATCAAAGGTACAATAAATCAAGGACTTTTCTATGCTTATGGAGGATCATTAGAGCTCATAGGATATGCAAATGCTGACTGGGTCGGCTCCAAAGATGATAGAAGAAGCACCACAGGCTATGTGATCATGCTAGAAAACAATTGTGTATTATGGAGTTCAAAGAAGCAACCCACGATTGCTTTATCTTCAACCGAAGCTGAATATAGAGCCTTGGCACAAGATACTTGTGAGATAATGTGGATGAAAAAGCTAATGAAAGACTTGAATGTGCATGTTGGATCAGTTCCTTTGTTTGGGGATAATATATCAAGCATCTATCTTGCAAACAATCCTATGTTTCATGCAAGGAGCAAACACATCAAAGTTCACTATCACTTCATAAGGGAGAAGGTGCTTGAAAAAAAGTGGATATTCATCATGTAAGTACAAAGGACCAGGTAGTTGATCTACTAACAAAGTTCTTGGATGCTAGAAAGCTTTCTAAGCTAAAGCAAGCCATACAACTCAAGGAACCAACTTCAAACACAAAAGAAACTTGAGCTTGAGGGGGAGTGTTAAAAGATATGCATTTCTAGGTCAAGCTCAAGTTTTGTTTTTCATAAAATAACTCCATTTTAAGGCTTTTGAACCTTAGGAAAGTCAAAGAAAAAAGTTGAAGGTGCAACCTTATCCAAAAGGAGGAATTGGACCACCAAAAGCCACTCCAATAAAGAGACATAGTCACAAGGCAAGTGAAGAGACAAGGAGGGCATGTGAAGAGACATGGAGGACATATGAAGAGTCATAGAAGGCTCTCATGGCTATATAAAGACCATCCAAGATCATTCAAGGTGTGTGTGGATTCTAAGAAGTTGGGGTGCTTCTTATATATGTGCCATTGAGCCATAGGGTCTCATAGATGCTCATATTCTCTTGTATATCTCTCCTACCCTTTCCAAAGGGTGCTTCATTTCTGTAGCAACCTGTTAGGACTTCATTTTCTCTTTGTAGGAAGTTCCATTCTAAGAGTTCTTAAAATGAAAAGCTTATAAAGCAAGGATTCTAATTCAAAATGAATTTTGGCAAAACTCTTCTTGTACTATGAGATATTGCTATTTCTTTTTCTACTGCCCTGTCCCGAAACCTGCTAGGAAAACTAGGCTATCTTGTGTGATTGAGTTGATAGGCCTATTGGTGTCCAAATCCAGTGATTCATAGCTCATTGGAAAGCTCTTACTATCTAGTTTTTGTGGTTAAACAGTTTCTTGATTGGATTCTGGAATTGTGAGATGTACTAGTTTTAGTGAGTATTAGTCTGAGGATAGATAGGTCTTGGGAACGGCCCAAGCTTCTTGTTGTGCATTTGGAGGATAAATCTTCCACCAGTCAATTCTCAAAAAGAAGTTGAGTCAGATATATGACATGAAGGATTTAGAGGATGCCAAAGATATTCTTGGCATGCTCATTACTCGTGATAGGATTAATAGATGCATATACTTGTCTCAAAGTGAGTACATATCCAAAGTACTTCACAGTTTCAATTGCACGGTGGAAAGGTATTGAGCACACCTTTATCCACATATGTGAAATTGAGCAAGGATGATTGCCCTAAATTAGATGAGGAAAAAGACCAAAATTCCTTATCAGTCTGCTATCAGTAGCCTCATGTATGTTATGGTAGCTACGAGACCATACATTGCATTTGCAGTGGAAGTTGTGAGCATATATATGTCTAATCCTGGCAAGAAGCATTAGGAAGCCGTTAAGATGATTTTGAAATATCTAAGTGGCACTAAGAACAAGTGTCTATGCTTAGGTAGAGGGAAAGCATCCATTATTGGTTACATAAATTTTGATTATGCTCATTGTGTAGACAATCATAAGTATACATAAGGGTACATTTCTCATTTTTCTAGAGGTGCTATCTCTTGGATATCTTGTCTTCAAGAATGTACAGTGGTTTCCACCACAAAAGCAGAGTATGTTGTAGCAAATGAGGCATGTAAGGAAGCATTGTGGCTTTCTCGTATTGCTTATGATATGGGCCTACCTCAACATGTACCTCGTTTGCTCACTGATAGTTAGAGTGGCATTAATTAGCTAAGCATCCAGTTTATCATGCAAAGTCCAAGCACATTGAGGTGAGGTATCACTTCGTTAGAGATTGCTTAGCCTTTGGGTGCATTATTCTTGAGAACGCTCATACTCGAGATAATGTTGCAGATGCTTTGACTAAATCTCTACCATAAGATAGCTTTCCACACTATTATCAATTGATGGGGGCTACTTGATTCATGATCCCACACATTCACTTGTATACTATGTAACATGCCCATCAGGTGGGAGGTATAGTTTGTATACTTACACTCAGGTATTCTTTATCATTTTTTATTCTTCCCCCATAGTCACTTTGGCCATATTGTCCTTTAATGGGAGAGTGTTACTGTTAGTGTCCATGAGAAGGGTCAAATGACCACCGGACACTTTTGTATATGTTCTTTAATAAAACATATATAGGCGTGGTCAGCTAGAGACTGTAAGTTTGACTGCATGTGTATGACCTAAGAAATTTGTGTTCATGGTATGTGCATTGTGTGTTTTCAATGTATTCTACAACCTCTCTACGAAGTAATATGTGTGGCATGGAACTCAATTTTCTACTTCGAGGGTATCATCTTGGAGCTCTCAAGAAGGATATTCTACCACTGTGCCTCACCAAAGGAATACTTCTGAGCATACTCTTCAGATGATACTAAATGTTATTAGAAAACTTAAAGTGTAGCTAGTAGGGACTTCGATGCAAATGGAAGTTCCATATGTTGAACCATCAAGCACATAAATCCCAGTGATAGACATTAGAGAATCATCTAGTAGGGATGTTAAATAGTAAGTCAAAGATTTGAATCCACCTAAACACCATGAACAGGTCAGTGCCAAAATGGTAGATGGGATGGAACAGTGGATAAGCAAGTGGGAGCAGTGTTTCCACTTGTGCAATGTTGTAGAGGAGAAACAAAAGATCCAGCATGTCACATATAGTTTGACGAACATCACTCATCTATTGTGGAGAAAGATCAAGAACGATAAGACAAAATTGGCCACTTGGGGCTAAATTTAAAGTTATCTTCTATAATAACTTTGTTCCACCACATGAGTGCACTCCATCATTGGATGTATGTCAATATACAGGAAGATTTTATCCACTTGTGTGCAAGGAGTGCTGACACACCTTGAATGAGGTTGTAGAAATGTCCTTGGTGTTGGAGGATGGCCGATGCTCATGACCCAAGTGTACCAGACATAAAACAACATGGAAAATATTTGGGAAGCCTATTGTTTCAGTTCTATTTGCTAGTAAGCAAGTGAATGTTATACAAACTCCTAGTCATGGAAAGAGAAGGTAACTATTAAGCAAGATGTGGTGTTATCTCTGATTGCATTGAAAGATAACCAAGAAGGTAACTACCATGCCATATATGGTATTTTCTCTAGTTGTGAAGAAAGGTTATCAGCTCCCCGACACGAGATGGTTGTCATGAAAGGGGAGTTGTAATCACCGAGAAGGTAACTGCCATGGGAGATGTGCTATTATCTCCAATTGAATAAAAAAATTATTAACTCCCTGACATCAACCTCATTGTCATGAAAGGGGAGATTAACAAATATCCTATAAAAAATCTATTTGATACAAGATGTACACATAATGTGAATATTGCTTCTTTATTCAAGAAATTAAAGTTCAAGACTAGCCCATTTGAGTATACCTATAGTGTAGAGTAACAAATGGAAAGGGATGTGAGACCTAGGATTGACAAGTAGTCTTATTCCAGATTCAAATGCATAAAGATGAGCTAGATTTTGAGATTGTCATGCTAGCCAAATTTGTTTTCCTACTCAATAAACAATTCGATGCTAGCAAAAATCCCATCATTAATTTTTTGACTCATGCTTATTAGTTCTTTGATAAGGGCCATCCCATTACCATTCCTAGGGAGCTAGATGCTCAAAATTACAAGCACATGTCTATCTTTGTGATGGCCAAGCAAAGTGTAAGTATCTTTACTTCCTATATTTTGAGCATAAAGAATTGTTATCTTTATAGATTCAAATTAGTTCGAAGCTCAGATAGCTTCTAATATGAGAATTGAAATTCAACATTTGTTTCTTTCAAAATTGCCTATAGGTTTTCCACCTTGCAAAATTATGGAGCGCAAGATTGAGCTTATACTAGGATCTCATCCACCGGCTAGAAAGCTTTATTGCATGAGTCTACAAGAGGAGGTAGAAGTACATCATAGAGTTGAAGAGTATCTCGAGAAAGGCTTGATTAGATCAAGTTATTCACCTTTTATGGCCCCAATGATCTTGGTTCTCAAGATGGATCTTTTAGAATGTGTATAGACTACAAATCTCTTAATAAAGTGACAATAAAACACAGATACCCAATGCCTCACATCGATGATTTGGATTCAAAAAGTGGTGCTATTTTGTATAGTAAGATATATTTAGAAAGTTGTTATCATTAGATAAGATCTAAAGATGATAATGTATATAAGATAGCTTTTCCTACTAGATTTCGTCATTATGACTATCTTTTAATGCCTTTTGGTTTAACAAAAACTCTTGCTACTTTTATGATGCTCATGAATGATATCTTTCATCCCTTCATTGGTCAATTTGTTGTCAATTTTTTTGGATGATCTTTTGATTTATAGTAAAACCTTAAGAGATCATAAATGATATTTGTGTACAATTTTAAATATGTTAAATGAGAATAGATTGTATGTCAACCTAGGAAGACATACTTGTTTGAGTAGTTAGGACACATTAATTTCGTAGATAGAATTAGGATGGATCCAAGGAAAATTTCTATGATCCACAGCTAGCGATTTCCTCATAATGAGCATCAGTTACAACCATTCTTAAGATTATCAAGGTTTTATTGAAAATTTGATGCCATCTATTCCCACATAGTTGCACCATTAATAGGTTTATTAGAGAACAATCACAATTTTGTATGGGCTAGCGCACAAAATTGAACTTTTGATGCTTTAAAACAATGGGTTTCAAGTGCTACAATCTTGTTAGTAGTAGATCCACAAAAACATTTTGCTCTAGGGATGGATGCTAGTGGCATTGTTGTTGGTGCAATTTTAATTCAAGATGGAAGGTTGGTGACTTTTGAAAGTAAGAAGCTTTCTCAATCTCAAAAAAATTAGCTTCTCCATGAATAGGAATTTTATGCTATAATTCATGCTTTGAAAATTTGGAGACATTATTTGTATGAAGCAACTTCTAAAGTTTTCACACATCATCACATGCTAAAGTACTTATGTTCCTAGTTTGATTTACAAGGGAGATTCAAGACTCACAAGTTGAGGATGACTCATGTCAATCTATAGAAAGTAAATTATTAGATAATGGTGAGAATAAAACATTCTCTAATTTTCAAGTTGAGCAAGGTTTTCTGAAAAGAAAGGAAAGATATGTGTGTGTAGTTCCCAAGAAAGGAAGTCATTTTTGAAAACCATGACATACCTTGTACAGAACATTCTAGTGTTGGAAAAACTTTGCAATTAAGTAAAGGCACATTTTGGTGGTCAAAGATGGTCAGAGATGTAAAGAATTATGTAAGTCAATGCTTTAAATGTTAGGTAAGCAAAGCAGAGAGGATATGTCCTCTAGGTTTGCTATAGCCTTTGGAAATTTTGCAGTACTATTTGGATAGTATTCTGATGAACTTCATAATGTGTTTAGGACACCACATCATAAGAATGTTATTCTTGTAGTGGTAGATCGATTAAGTAAAATGGAATGTTTGATTCCTACTAAGGAAATAATGGAAGCTCCACAAGTTGCAAAAATGTTCATATTTCATACATAACATCTTCAGATTACATGGGTTACCTATAGACTCATATAGGGATCCCAGATACACAAGAAAATTTTGGAAGTACGTGTTTAAAAACTTGCAAGTTCAACTCAAGATGATTAGTGGAGACAATCCATAGAAAGATGATTATACCAAAAAAGTAAATCAGATACTAGAAGATATGCTTTGAGCATATGTTTCAGAAATGCAAATAGATTGGGATAGTTTCCTTCATTTAGTAGAGTTCTCATACAATAGTTGCAAGCACAAAACTAATAATTTGGCACCTTTTGAGTTGATTTATTGATATTTCCATACTGTCCAACTACCAGATGATTATCGAGGAAATCTCGAGTGCTTCATAGTTTCTTACAGATAAACACGCTAACATAAAGGTAGCTCAATCCAATCTTCAGCAAGCTTTTGAGAGGGTTAAAGATTTTGTATAGAAACATCACACACCACGAACATTCCAAGAAGGCAATCATGTGTTTTTACAGATTCCACTTTGTTCTTCATTGACAGTGGGTCAGAAACCCAAGTTATTACCTTAGATTTTGTGGACCTTGGATAATAATCAAGAAAATTATTGATGTCACATACAAGTTACAATTGCCAAATGATTGTAAAGTTAACCTAGTTTTCCATGTAGCAATTTGAGACCATATGTTCCTTGAGATAAGAATTATATAGATAGTACAACTGCTTTAGGAGATAGAGCATTACCTAATTTTTAATTAGGTCGGACCCTAGGTCTAGACAGGGCCAAAACTAGTCTAATAACTATAAAAAGAGCTAGAAAACTCATTTTTGAGGTGAGCTACTTGGAGATCGAAGATAGTTTTGAGCTTTGTATACTTTCTTTGAGCTTGCTAATACAAATCCTTCCATTGTTCCTCTCTTTTTTCTTATTGTGTGTGCATGTGTGTGTGCATATCTGTATGTATGTGTGCATGCTTGTGTGCTTGTCACTCACACACTTGTGCCTTCACTTGCTCATGGTCTTCATATCAATCCTCATATCTTTGCGGATTGACATTTATGAGGTGGATCTCCTCACATTGGTACTTACCATTGTGCTAGAGTGACACCAAATTTAGCACCATTGCCAAGGAGAAAGCTTTGAGGACGAGCGTGTGATGGTAAGATGTAGAGTTGTAACGTTGGAAGGTAAAAAAAATACTAATTTTTTGTTCAATTTCTGATTTTTTCTCCACATTCATCATCATCATCTTCTTCTTCTCCCATGTTCATCTTCTTAGGACTTTTTTTGTTTTTTGACTGTACATTCACTATTTGCACCTTGTTTTTCAATTTCATGGCTATGCGAGTAGCCTAGAGAGAGCTTCAAACTGAAACATGGAGGAAATACAAAGATCTGCGCTCTCAATACACCCAAAAACCTGAGTGAACAGTCATGTCGATTAAAACAACCTATGATAAGTATCTCAAGTGTGATATCATGAGGTTGCATACATATTTTTTTGCCACATGCACATAGGGGTGACAAGGAAGGCACAAGGTGCACATATTTGCAAAAAATTTTGAAAAATTGGACTTCAAAAATTCTAAGTATCATGGTCGATATCGTGATACCAAAATTCCCGTGTGCCACAATACTTGGTAGGTATCGTGTATCACCAATACCTCATACTCCCTGTGTATTGTGATACTTCACAAGTATCGTGAATCATTGGGTTGTGTATCATCGACACTTTACAAGTATTGTGTATCATGAGAAGGTTGGTAACGTGCATCACGGTAGCATCAAGTATCATATCGTGAATTCCAAGTATCCCCAACCTCTTGTATCATGTATCATGATCAAGTCCAAGTATTGTGTATCAAGTATCATCGCACTATCAAGTACCATGTATTGCGAGAAGGTCGGTATCATATTGTGAGATCAAATATCATGTATTGTCCAGGCCAAGGTATCATGTATTGTATAGTTTAGATATCGTGTATTGTTTGTCTCAAGTATCTTGTATCATAGCTTGGCAATATTGTGTATCGGGTAAAGGCAAGTATCATGTATCATGGCTATAATAGGTATCATGTATCATCTACTCTGAAGTATCCCTAGAGAGATCCTGTTTGCCTAATGAGTTGATTTTTAGATAGAGTAATTTGAAGTTGACCATCAAGTGGGATTAGGAAGCCAAGGGGCACCAAAGGATTTTGAGCAATAGAAAGTGGAAAATTGTGATTAGTAGACAAGCCTTATGAACCTTAGATCTGTAGACATCTAGGCCATGATAGAAAAAGCACTAGATCTTCTGAGGCTAGTGTCAACCATACAGCTGTGGGCACAACAACTTAGTGGTTATCACTACTTGGCATTGAAATATTTAGGTATTGATGTGTGTGAACACACTAGGATTGTCAGGGCACTTTTTCCCTCTTTAAGAGGTTTTTTCCCTCAACTTGTATACACGCATATAACCCTAACAAATCACTTATCTTTGTACATTCTATTGATAATACATTCATTATTATGTGTTCTGCTCCAAGATTCTTCTTCTTCCCTGTGTTGTCTGCGTGCTTCTACAAACTTGGAACTCCAATAATTGGTATCAGAGTAGGTCATCGCTTCATCTGGGCATCATCACCACCTCTCCAATCATAGTCTCAAAACTCACACAAAATTTGGTGAGCATACTCAGGCTGATTAGGAGATCAAAAGGACCGCTCTATGGTGCCAAAATCATGATTTGAGCTCATTTCGGCCTCCAAATGCACTATCATAGTGCTTGTGTAGGCAATTTCATCTTTTTGTGCTAGAGATATATACAAGTTTTGGTTCACCAATATAAGCATCTCAAATTTTGCTACAAGTTTAGCAGAACTCGACAAAGTAGTTATGTTCAACTTGTTGAGATAGAGTCATTTTCCTACATCAAGGTATTTTAGTCAATGGCCATGATTGAAAGCAATGATGTATTCCTATAGTGGCTATTGAGGATAATTTGGACGGTACCAAGTACCTATTATGGGCTTATATGATGCATCACATATTGCTTACAAAAGGACTGTGGAATATTGTGCAAGGACGTCCTATTACACCTGCAAACACAATTGTTGAAGATGATGCAAACAACATTGAAGATGACAATATTCTTCATGTTTCTATTTGTGTTGAGGTTCTTGTTGCACCTATTATAGAGTAAATTTGTTTATATGGCAGAGATGCTCATGCACATGCATTGATAGCCTTCTTTGTCAAACATGCCATTATTCCTCACATTTGCTCATGCAAAATAGTTAAGGATGCTTGGGATACACTCACCACTTTATATCAAGCAAGGAATGAGGCTCATGTTGCTTACCTCCGAAAACAGTTGGAGAGTGAGCACATGAATGAAGGTGATTCCATGGACAATTTTTTGACAATGATCAAAGATTTGAAAGACCAGTTGATTTCTGTTGATGAAGTCTTGCCTAACAGTTCACTTGTGCAGACTGTTCTGAATGGTCTTCCCAATTCATATCAGAGTTTTGCTTCTACTCTTCGTTTGATGATAAAAGGCAATCCAAATGCCTTAATATTTAAGGAGTTAGTATTTGCTCTATTGCAAAAAGATCAATCTAGGCAAAACACATCCATTATGTGTGTTGTAGATCAAGCTTTCTTGGCTAGTCAAAAGGGCAAAGGTAAGAGCTCTTCTATTAGTAAGCAGAAATTTGCTAGTTCTCCACAATCAAAGAAGGAAGACAGAGATGAGAAGAAAACAGAAAAGTAGAAATCGTTTTACAGATACTGTAAAGGAAATAATCATGTCATCAATAGCTGTCCAAACTAGTTCCTAAAGAAGCAAGGAAGAAAGAGGCTAGAATGGTTGTTGCACAGACCTCTACACCCAAAACAGAGTCTCCTAATCTTGCGCACAACAAAGAATGGGTATTTACCACTGTTTGTAGTTATGACCCATCTTCTCATGAACATTGTATGTCTGCAATAGACTCAGATGTTTGGTACTTTGATAGTAGGGAGACCAAACATTTTACCATGCAATTTCTTCACTTCACTCGAGCCCGCCCCTACAGAGAATAATGTCACATGCACCAACAACTCCTCTTATTTGTTATCGGAGTTTGTAAGATCGTTATGACTACTATTAATGGTAGTTCTTTTACAATGTTGGATGCTTTATTTGTGCCAGGGATCAAGAAGAATCTGTTATCAGTTTCAGCTTTAGCCAATATTGTCTTGGTCGTGAAATTTGTTGATGAAAGATGTATAGTTCATGATCTCTCAAATGGCGATGTCATTATTGCTTTTGTCATTTTATGTCATGGGTTGTATAAGCTCATAGACTATAACAAATCTGAAAATGATTCAGCATGTGAAGCACATGATTCTCAAGCTATGTCAGATGCAAAGCTTTGGCATGCATGCTTTGGTCATCTCAACTTTGCTAGTTTGTTATGCCTGCAGAAATCTGAAATGATGTCCTCTTTGCCCAAACTTGAGGCACTAGGTAAACATGTTTGTGAAGGCTCCATTTTGGGATAAATGTAGTGTTCCTCATTCCTGAAAGATGGTTTAGTTTGAGCTACTCAAAAATTACACCTTGTTCATAGTGATTTTTCCAAGAATGCATGGGTATATCCAATGAAAGCAAAGTCCGAAGTGTTTATGTGCTTCAAATAATTTTTTGTTTTGGTTGAAAATCTATTAGTATGTAAAATGGGCACCCTCTATTCTAATCAGGGGGGATATGATTTTAATGTGTTTCTGATTGAACGTGGGATAAAACATCAGTGTACAGTGTCGTATACACCTCAACAAAATGGAGTTGCCGAACGGAAGAACAGTTCACTCATGGAGATGGCGAGGTGGATGATCAAGGGTCAAGCTTTACCACATAGTTTCTAGCTTGAGGTTGTCATGTGTGCACCATATGTACTTCATATGTGTCCCACTAAAGCATTGCAGTCTATCACTCCATACAAGGCTTGGCATGGTCGCAAGCCATCTAATGCTCACCTGCATGTTTTTGGTTGTCTGGCATATGCTTTAGTCCTTGAACAAGTGAAATGCATTTTTGTTGGGTACAGTTCTAAAAGCAAAGGTTATCATCTGTATCATCCATAGAATAAACGCATTCTGGTTAGCCGTGATGTTGTTTTTGTGGAAGATGTTATTCAGCCATTACTTTCATGTACTAAGGAGACATCTATTAGCTCCAACAACATGTATGATACTTTCCTACATCTTTTTATAGGTGGACAGTCTAGTGCTGGTCCTAATGAGGCAACATCTCAACCTTTAAAGGTTTCATGTGATGATGCAGTTCATTCCATTTCTGATGCAGATTTACATGATGCACTTGTTGATGAGAGAGTTGATATTGAGGAGGCAAAGGTTATGCCAAAATGGATGGTGCACACTATGTGTGATAACAAATTAGATGCACATCTATCATATCATTCTCATTCAGGCTCTCATAGTGCCTCTTTTGCATCAGATTATGATGGTATGGTGTTAGTGTTAGTCAGCCGCCGGAATAATATATGCCAGATGTAACGGAGTTCCTTGAATTACACGCAAAAGTTGGTACGCGCACTTTGTAAATCTATATAAAGTAATGTAAGGAGAATGGTCGAGAGAGACGTCTTTTTTGGAATTGCCAGTTTGTTCGCCTGATTATTTGTCAGATTATTATTACACTGTTACGAAGTTCTGAGTATTGTAGTATTCATTTTTGTTTTGTTTGCTATCACTGAAGCTCATTGTAATGAATGTTGAGGAACGAATTGTGTATCTAAGTACTGTTAACGTCTTGTAGTACTGTGTGTTCTTCAGTTGTTGAAGTACCCTGAGTCTGCCCGAGTAGTTATATTGATGTGTGAGTTGAATAGGTAATTGATGTTTGATTGGAATATGCTCTGTGTGTTTTATGAGTTCATTGAGTTCGGTGTTATTCTCTATTGATTCCGAGTACGAGATCGAACTAATAACCTCAGGAAAACGTGAACTTTTAGTTGAAGAAGTACTGTACGTATTGTAACGAACGAGTCTGTCATTTAAATTATGTTCTTTAGTGGAACACTACTGTTGAGACTGTAGTCCAGACTACTGATCTGTGCCCATAACAGAACAGATTGAGAAGTCGGTACCTAAGTCATGATATCAAGCATCGTCTAGTTGATATTAATGATTGAGCTAAGACGCGCATTAGTGTTGTTGTTGATTGAACGAAGGTTTTGGGAAATTAGTACAGGGCCTCTGTTTAACAGACCCCTACCACTCCCAAGAACCCACGACGCTCTGGTAATGTCTTCTGGTAATGATAATTAGATTTGAAGCATAGTTTACGTTGAAGCACTGTGTTACGTTAATATTTGTTCGGTAACGATTTGCGTCTGTCGGTAACACAACATCACTAGTTTTAAAACACTTTAACACTTGGCGCCGTCTGTTGGAAAGTGGCATCAAGATTGTTAGTAAGTCTGTCAGAATTAGATTATTGTTCGATGGGTAGTAGCAACAGAATCAGATTGTTGCAAACTGTTCCGTTAGTAATACTACACGGTTAGTACAAAAAATGATACATGCCGGTTACTCGATCTGGTGAAACGTATCCCAAAAACCATCAGTCTGGAGTACTTAATGTACAAAAGACAACTCTGGAAGGTAAAAATACAACTAGGTCTGACCCAGTTGTCAAGAAAGTTAAGAACGTTAAAACTGATTCCGGTCATATTCCGGTGGAACGTGTTACGCCTCTGGTACATTCCGGTACTATTTCGGCACAGTTTGTCGAAGATATAGTAATTCCAGAACCTACCAAGACGCAGTTGGAATCCAGTTTAACACTCGGGGAAAAGGATTCAGATTTATATACGATTAGAAACAATCTAGTCAAAGAAATCGGTGAAGGTGAAAAAACATCGTATTTGGGCATAATTTCGGTGCCTTCCAGTGATATTTCGGTAAGAGAATCACAGTTTGCCGGTGAATCTTCAGCCCAATCACTGCGCTTGAAAACAAGTTTCCATACCCTGGACATCAAGGAAGAGGGAAGGCTATTCGAAATAGAGATTCAAAGCATATTAAGCAAGATAATTGCACCGGAAAGTGCGTCATCCGACGATACAGATTCCGGTAGTTCAAAGGAAAGAATAACACGCTCACGATGAACGGACAACAGTTATGTCCACCCAGACCACCTCCAACGGGAGTGACATACACGAAGTTTGGTGGATTTCAAGGAGATGATCTGGATGCTCACGTACGCACGTTCGAGATAAGCTACGCAGTTCTCAACCATCCACCGGATCAGGCCTACAAAGCTATTGTTTTCCAATCTACACTTGTCAATGAAGCAGCTAGATGGCTTACAGAATATGATATTAATCATTTCGGTACCTACGAAGCAGTACGAGATGCTTTTCTGCAGCGATTCAGGTTAAAAAAGAATCCAGCCGAAATTTTTGACTATCTGCAGAATAACAGACAGAAGGCAAATCAAACCGTACAGGAGTATGCTACTCTCTTCAGAACACACTTAAGGCAACTACCACCGGCTCACGCTAACTTGCCAGATGACGTTATCACTCAGTGGTTCATTAATGGCTTAGTTCCACAACTTAAGCAGATCATGATCATAAGATGTGTTGGAGCCATGTCCCTCGATGCAGTCATTGCAATGACTCTGCAACTGGAAAACAAAGTCGGTGGATTTACAGAAGACTTGGAATGGGTAAAAGCAAACAAAAATGTTGCAGAAGATATGACTAGACAAGTATACTGCAACATATGCAAAAATTCAGGACATACCAGTGCCAAATGCGCACTTAATCAGACATTCTGCGCTATCTGCAACATTGCCGGACACACCACCGAAAATTGTGCATACAACGCTAGAGTACAGGGAACAACGACTGTCAATGCAATTATCCAGGAACAAGGGCAGCCAGCCAATCACTATGTGCCTCCACAAATGAGAAACAACCAACAGCAAGGATATCGAAATTACCAAGGACAGAGGAATAACAACTATAATCCAAATCGCTGGCATAACGGGCCACCACCAGAAAATCCCAATTTACCACCACCACGCTCTCATTTTTGTGGCGAATTTGGACATATTAGGAGATTTTGCAAAGATGCAGCTAAGTATGACCAAAGGAAGAAGGAACGTCAAAATCCAATGGCTAACATGGTAAAAATCACACCGGTGGAAACACAGACTGCTGCAGTCCAGACCCGTTCCGGTAAACAATTGCAACCAGCAGCAGAAATATTTGAACCAGGGATACGTGAACAACACAGAATGTACAACAAGGCTAGTCAATGGACCACAACAGAACCACCAGTGTTCCCAGAACCTATTTCGGTGACTCATGCCTCATCGACAAAGGAAGAAACACAACCAAAGGGAGCAGCAGCGGAGCCATCATCAGCAGTAGACATAACAGCACATACTTCTGCATCAGCAGAGACCTCAAGTTCAAAGGAGCAGGACAAACAATCTCAACAGGCCTGGGAAATTTTATCCAAAGCATCTATCACCCTGCCTCTAGGCCAACTACTAGCATTAGTACCTGGGATTCGACAATAGTTCCAGCAACAGTTCAGTCCGGTACCTTCTTGTATTCCGGCGACAGCAGTAGTTCAACCGAAACCTGATTCTACGGTTGATCATTCAGTTCCCTTGATTACAGTATGGTATAAGAAGCATAAGATCACGCAAGTATTGATTGATGGAGGCTCTGGTGTTAACATTGCGACTGCGGCATTATGCAAAAGGTTAGGATGGACCGAAATTGAGCCAGTTCAATTTTTTGTCAGAATGGCAGATCAATCAAGAGTCCATCCTGTAGGACTTATGCGAAATGTACCCATCACTTTACAAGGTACGACCTTTAAAATGACCTTTGTTATACTAGATCTGCCGGAATCCACTTTGGATTACAATCTTCTTTTTGGCCGACCCTGGCTAAAGCATGCGAAGGTAATATAGGACTGGTCCGCACAAGAGCTTACGTTTAAAGATGCCAATCGTAGATATGTGGTAAAATTAGATGCTATACAATCTTGCGAGCTACACGCTAGACCATATTTTGCTGAACAAGTCCATATGCTAGATGGATTGTCAGATGATGAAGAAGAAGAGTTTCTGAAGAGTAACGCGGACTTAATTTCCTTAGGGACTATTGACCTACAATCCGTTGTAGATAATTGGAACGCTTCAGTCTATACAGTAATACCCATCACAGAAGAGGCTAAGAAGAAAGACACTGTTTCGACACATGACGATGAACTGCAGCAACTTCTTAAACCAACAGACGACATAGAGAAACATCACCAGTTCTATGTCCCCGAAGATCAGTTGATCACTTACAATTTAGGAGATGAAGATCATCCGCGTCCGGTAAAAATAAAGCAAAATTTACCAGAAACATTTCAAGCAGGCTTAATCCAGTTACTCCGAGAATTCATAGACGTCTTTGCATGGGATTACAAAGACATGAAAGGATTACATCCACGCATCTATCAGCATAGAGTCATGTTGAAGCCTGAAGCTAAACCTAATAAACAGCCCAGCTACCGGATGAACCCCAATTATGTATCTTAGGTAAAGGCTGAACTTGATAGATTATTAAAAGTCGGATTCATTGTACCTGTAGAACATGCTGAATGGATTTCACCAATTGTGATCGTGCCAAAGAAAAATAAGCAACTACGAATCTGTGTAGACTACCGAAAATTAAACGAAGCAACAGTACCGGATCTTTTCCCGATCCCCTTTCTGGATACCATGCTTGATAGGGTAGCAGGTCACGAAATGTATTCATTCTTAGACGGATACAGTGGTTACAATCAGGTTAGAATGGCTGAAGAGGTTATACCAAAAACTGCCTTCATTACCAATTGGGGTGTCTTTGCTTGTACGGTAATGTGGTTTGGATTGAGAAACGCACCAAGCACATTTCAAAGATGTATGCAAGAGATATTTTCTCCTTATCTCACTTCATTTATGCAAGTATATCTCGACGATTTTTCAATTTTCGGTAAGAGGATAGCACACCTGTTCCATTTACGGTGCTCCTTTCAGAAATGTAGAGAATATCAACTCTGTTTGAACCCAAACAAATCAGTGTTTGCGGTCTCATGTGGCAAGTTACTTGGCCACATTGTATCTGCACAAGGTATCCAAGTAGATCCAGATAAAATTTCGGCAGTATTAGAAGCTCCGGTGCCCACTACACCAAAAGAAGTTATGCGCTTCATGGGTCAAGTGCGGTGGCATGGCAGACACTTACGGTGGCTTGCTCATCTGGCTATACCACTAAACAAGCTAATCAGCAAAACACCTCGACAATTTGAATGGACCCAGGAATGCCAGATAGCATTTGATCATTTAAAACATTTATTAACACAAGTTCCTATTTTACAACCACCGGACTGGGATCACCCATTTCATGTATTTGTTGATGCTTCAGATATAGCAATAGGAAGTGTGTTGATGCAACAAACTGATAAATGGTTCAGACCAGTGTATTATGCAAGTCGAAGATTAGCCCCTGCCGAGAAAAATTACTCTGTGACAGAAAGAGAATGTCTAGGGCTAGTATATTCTGTCAAGAAATTCAGACATTACTTGCTAGGCCGTAAATTCACATTTCATGTAGATCATGCTGCACTTGTCTATCTAGTTCGGCAACAGCATCTCGGTGGTCGATTAGCGCGATGGGTCTTACTTTTACAGGAATTCAACTACGAGGTCATTCATCGACCAGGCAATTCACATGCCTTAGCAGATTTCTTGTCACGCTTAGATTCCGGTGAAGCTCCGGTAGGCATCGATGACACGACACCCACGATTTATGTGTCAGAACCAATTAATGAAGATTCTGCAGACCCACCTATCCCATTTTCATATTATGAACAGATCTTGACCTTTCTTACTGATGGTTGCCTTCCATCTCAGACTTCTAGAGCAGTACGCAGAAAAATTGTAGTCTTTAGCCGCCGATTTTGGTTAATTGCTGGAGAATTATATTATGTAGATCACACCGGAATCCTACTTCGCTGTATTCCACCGCATGAAGTTAATTCGGTTATTACTCAGGCCCACTCAATTCCTTCCGGTGGTCATTTTGCAGCAGACTTAACTCACCGGAAAATTCTACAGAGTGGTCTCTGGTGGCCAATGATGTACAGAGATATCTCACAGTTTGTCAAACAATGTGATACTTGCCAAAGATCTGGTCAGCCTTTGCAACGTCATCTCTTTCCTCTGCAACCCATCTTACCATTGGAACCTTTCCAAAAGTGGGATCTAGATTTTATCGGTCCGATTACACCTCCAGCAGTCTTCAGTAACAACTGTTACATACTGACTTGTACAGACTATGCAACCAGATGGGCAGAAGCCTGGGCTTTACGGTCTGCTACAGCCGTTACGGTAGCAAAGTGTCTGCTAACTGATGTCTTTCCACGTTTTGGCTTACCACTGGAAATTGTATCAGATCAAGGCACCCATTTTTTAAACAATTTAATGGAGGCACTTACACAGTCGTTCCAGATCACACATAAATTTAGTTCTCCTTATTATCCTCGTGCTAATGGATTGGCCGAAAGTACAAATAAATCCCTGCTGAATATTCTTCGAAAATTGATTATAGAATGACCAGAAAGATGGGATCAACTACTACCTGCAGTGTTATGGGCATACCGGACTACCTACAAGGTAACAACAGGATTGACACCTTTCAAATTAGCTTATGGCTTAGAAGCAATAGCACCAATGGAGATAGTTATACCAAGTTTACGAGTAGCCATTACCCAGAAACTGCTACCGGAAGACTCACTGTCATTTCGGTTGGACACGCTCAGAGAATTAGACGAACACCGATGGCTCAGTTTTTTAACAATGCACGAAGTTCAACTAAGACAGGCAAGGACACACGATCGAAACCTGAAAACTCCAGTATTTTCGGAAGGACAGCTTGTACTTTTCTATAATGCAAAGTCAAATAGATCCACAGGCAAATTCAAATTACGGTGGTTCGGCCCTTACAAGATCTCAGAACAAATCGGTCCAGCCACTTTTCGGTTGACTACGTTGAACGGAAACCCACTTCCAAAAGCAATCAATGGCTCGAAGCTGCGGCCGTATCAACATGCCGCTAGCCCGAATTAAAACATTTGGCGGTGGATCGCATCTTTTTGTTTTTTTTCTTTATTTTTCCTGCAGTTCTTTCTTTTTTTTTTTTTTAATAGCCGTGTTTTGTCATAAGCCGCCCTCCTTACCAATTACTCAAGCATGCACGCCAAATTGAAAGCAGTATCATTCCAGCACCGCACAATGATAACCCTCACTTCCTACCCCCCCCCACCGTAATATCTGTACTTAAGCTCTTCGGTTGCGCCAAAAAAACGCTATTGTGTTCTTGTGCTTGTGATTGTGTTTTCTGTGTTCTGTGTACTCGTGCTCTGTGCTCTGTGTATTCATGTTCGCGTGCCCAATGGAAGCATTGGTGAACTACACCGCCTTTTGTGATGGAATCCCTACCGAGGTAGGAGATTACCTGCGTATCCGAGGGTTGGCCAACTTCGCTGAGCTGTCATGGCACTCAGTGGAAGCCCATCCCTTCTTCGCACAAATCATCTCTGCCATCACCCAATCCCCCATCGCTGAACGACAATGGCTCTTCCCCTCCCTACCATCTAGAACTGTAATAACCTTCCAGGCCTTCGCCAAAGCCTTCCGCCTCACTCCACAAGGCCGTGAAAATGGCCCAAGTATCCCCGTAGGCCGCATGACCGAACTTTTTCCCCGCCATTCATCAAATGAATACGCCATTCTCTGCTGCCCCGAACCTGAAAAAACCGCATTACAGTTCTTAGTTGCGATCCTTAACCTCCAAAAACGCACATACGGTATCTCTCGCCCATTCTATTCCGCCATCGATCTTGCCGCACGAGAACCCGTTAATTTCGCCTCATTTTTCTTTCACCGAATCCATAAGGAGTGCGTCGCCATAATGAAACAAGTCAACAAAGGAACCACCCCTCGATCCAGACTTCCCCACATCCTTTCCTTTCTCTTCCCAACCATACTCGCCGCTCAACAACCACCACGAGGACCAGTTTTAAGGCATGAAGAGTCAGTTCAGCTACTAGAAGATGAGGAAGAAGAAGATGAAGAAGAGCTCAATCAGTTGTTCCGCCGAAAACGAATCAGGATTAGCTCCTCCGAAAGCGAAGCACAAGGCTCAGCCGGAAAGGATAGAGAGGACGATAAAGAAGAAGAAAAGAACGAAGAAGAGACATTCCATGATACAGCTACTTCAATGCATAATGAATCATCGACTGAGCAACACGAACAACAACATCAAGCAGCCACAAAAATAATTTCGACCAAAAAAGAATCAGAGCAACAGGTAGACAAACAAGAATCTTCTCAAGATGCACTAGACAAGCTACTGAAGGCAGCGGAATCTACAGAAGCACACAATCCAGAAACGGAACAAACAAACAAGGTAACAACTACTGACTCTGCCCTCCCCAAAACACCGCCTGTTAACCCCATCTCTCAACAGGAACCACCCCGCAGCCCCATCAAGCCCAGTCACCACACCGAAACTTCTGAAGCCTCTACATCTTCCCTCAACTATTCACCTCCAAATTCACAACAACTCCTCACCGGAACCTCCTCGCAACCTCGCCCTCCTCTGCCACCCCACCCCGTTCCAGTTTTTTCAGAATTAGAAGCTATGGGTAAACTACTGATAAACCTATCCCAACAACTACCCCAACACCTGAAACAAGTCACAGATGATGCACGAGAAGAATTCCAAAGGAAATTGGAAATAATGGAGGCGAATATCACCCCTCTTCAAGAAGAATTACAAGCAGCAAGAGTGGAAAATCATGCACTATATGAGCAGATCAAGCAACTACAGGCTACACTCCAAGCACAGGAAGAACACTCAAACCAGAAAGATAAGGCACTGGCTGAAAAAGACGAACTGCTGACAACTGCCGACACCGAAATAATAAAGTTAAAGCAAACAATCAAAGATACAGACGATACAAGAATAGCACTCAGAAACCTACTGGAAGAAACAAGACTCCAGTTACAGGACACAGTACAGAAATACCAAGAGCAGCAGAGAGAAGCTAAGCAGGCAGTAGAAGAGTTACAAAGAACAAAAGAATCCTTAGACGATGTCCACAACATGTTGAAACACCAACTGAACAGAGAATCTAAGTATCAGAAGGACTTAGCAAATGTCCGCAGAGAACGGGATGCTTACTACCAAACCATAGAATTCCAGACCCAACAGTTTGGTAGATTAGATAATCAGATACGTAACCAGAAGGACAGAATCAATGAGATGCAGAAACAAATAACGGACATGAAGACAGCAAGAGACGTGGCATTATCAAATGATTTTTATTTACAGGAGGCCTTTTTGCAAACCCAGGCCAAAATTTTGCTTGCTGAAGCCATCGCACTTAGTTCTGTTAGAATAGATGCGCAGATTTTAGAACCCGACACTCTTAAGCAATTATTAGAAACCCTTAAGAAGAAAATAGCCCGGACATTTAGATTAGCCAGGAACATGTATCTAGAAGGAATCATAGATGAACAATGAGTTTTGTAATTAAAATCACTTGCGGGTTCGAGTCCACCATGCGTGCCAGTGTTAGTGTTAGTCGGCCGCCGGAATAATATATGCTAGATGTAACAGAGCTCCTTGAATTACGCGCAAAAGTTGGTACGCACACTTTGTAAATCTATATAAAGTAATGTAAGGAGAATGGTCGAGAGAGACGTCTTTTTTGGAATTGCCAGTTTGTTCGCTTGATTATTTGTCAGATTATTATTACACTGTTACGAAGTTCTGAGTATTGTAGTATTGATTTTTGTTCTGTTTGCTATCACTGAAGCTCGTTGTAATGAGTGTTGAGGAACGAATTGTGTATCTAAGTACTGTTAACGTCTTGTAGTACTGTGTGTTCTTCAGTTGTTGAAGTACCCTGAGTCTGCCCGAGTAGTTATATTGATGTGTGAGTTGAATAGGTAATTGATGTTTGATTGGAATATGCTCTGTGTGTTTTATGAGTTCATTGAGTTCGGTGTTATTCTCTATTGATTCTGAGTACGAGATCGAACTAATAACCTCAGGAAAACGTGAACTTTTAGTTGAAGAAGTACTGTACGTATTGTAACGAACGAGTCTGTCGTTTAAATTATGTTCTTTAGTGGAACACTACTGTTGAGACTGTAGTCCAGACTACTGATATGTGCCCATAACAGAACAGATTGAGAAGTCGATACCTAAGTCACAGATATCAAGCATCGTCTAGTTGATATTAATGATTGAGCTAAGACGCGCATTAGTGTTGTTGTTGATTGAACGAAGGTTTTGGGAAATTAGTACAGGGCCTCTGTCTAACAGACCCCTACCACTCCCAAGAACCCACGACGCTCTGGTAATGTCTTCCGGTAATGATAATTAGAGTTGAAGCATAGTTTACGTTGAAGCGCTGTGTTACGTTAATATTTGTTCGGTAACGATTTGCGTCTGTCGGTAACACAGCATCACTAGTTTTAAAACACTTTAACAATGGCTTCCTCTAGTCTCTGTGATGAGAATGTGGCAGTTTCATTTGATGAAGCACAAAATTCTAAAATCTATGCAATCAAAATATGATGCTATCATGAAAAATGATACCTGGTCTTTATGTGACTTGCCTCCTTGCAAGAAGGCCATTGGCACTAACTAGGTATACAAGTTGAAGCATAGGCCTGATGGAACAGTTAACAGGTATAAGACTAGGCTTGTTGCAAAGGGGTATGCTCATGAAAGAGGCATTGATTTTGATGAGACCTTTTCTCCTACTTGGTGAATGACTACCGTTCATAGTATTTGTACACTTGGAGCTCATCTTGGTTGGAATATACATCAATTGGACATCAGAATTGCATATTTGAATGGTGACTTGCATGAAGAAGTGTATGTTTTTCATCCATGTGGTCTTGTGCATATAGGGCATGAAAACTAGGTGTGCACGTTGAACAAGGCATTTTATGGTTTGAAGCAAGCACCACGTGCTTGGTATGAAAAGATACATGCCTATCTTATTGCACATAATTTTGTGAACAATCCAACTGAGAGCATCTTATATGTTAAGCATGCAGATGATGTGTTTCTGATCATTGTTGTGTATGTTGATGACATGGTGCTCAGTGGTCCTCATGAGAAGCATGTTGCTGATTTTAAGGCTGATTTGCATGCCTCATTTGAGATGTCAGATTTGGGGCATTTGCATCATTACTTGGGCATTCACTTTATGCAAGTTGATGGTAGAATAGCTTTGTGTCAAACAAAAACTATTGACACATTATTGCAACGTTTTGGCCTTGAAGATTGTAAACTCATTGCCACCCCTATGGAGACAAATTTATGGTTGAGTCTTCATGATGTTAGAGATGCATATGATGTTCTTCTCTATCAACAGGTTTGTTGGATGCTTGGTTATGCATTACTCGGCCACATATTCAATTTGTTGTCTCATAGAAGAGCAGGATTATGCATTGCCCAGGTGTCAAGCATTGGCATGCAGTTATACACATCTTTCGCTACTTGAGTGATACCTGGCTACTTGGATTGTTTTATTCCAAGGGGGATCATTACCACCAAATTTACATGCTTTTTCTAACTCTAACTGGCCTAGTTGCTATGACACTCGTGTGTCCACTAGTGATTTTTGCTTCATGCTTGGTAGCTCATGCATATCTTGGTTGAGCAAGAAGCAGCCTATTGTGGCCACTTCTCATTGTGAGGCTGAGTACAAGGAAGCTTTCATAGCCACTATTGAGTGTGTGTGCCTCAGATGCCTTGTGGCTGATTTGGGTGTTTGTTAGTCTTTTACCACCACCATCTTCACTTACAGTGAGAGTGCATTGGAAGTTGCGAGGAACCATGTGTTCCATGCTCGCATTAAGCATGTTGAGGTGCACTATCATTATTTCAGGGAGAGGTTCTTTGTTGGAGAGATCATCTTGCCATATGTGCCCACATAGGAGAACATTGCAGACCTTTTCATGAAGGCTCTGCCTAGGGAGAAGTTTGAAGCTTTCTGCAAAGCTTTGGGTTTACTTCCTTTTGTGGATTGATCCCACATAGCTTGGCACTTCCTTATACATGAGTGCTAGCTCCTTGTTCACGGTATCACTCCCAGGGGGATTTCTTGATATATTTAGGTAGTGATGTGCGTGAATACACTAGGACCATCAGGGAACTTTTTTCCATCTTTAGGAGGTTTTTCCCCCCAGCTTGTAGATATGCATATAGCCCTAACAGATCACTTATCTTTGTACATTCTAGTGGTAATACATTGAGTATTATGTGTTGTGCTACAACATTCATCTTCTTCCTTGTGTTGTTCGCATGCTTCTGTAGACCTCGAACTCCAACAATTAGTATCAGAGCAGGTCATCTCTTCATATAGGGCATCATCAACACCCCTTCGGTCAGAGTCTCAAAAGCGCACAAAATTTGGAATCGCATGAAATTTGGTGAGCATACTTAGGGTGATTAGGAGGTCAAAATACCTTCGCTTTCTCATGGCAAAATCACGATATGAGCTCATTTCGGCCTCCAAATGCACTATCGTAGTGCTTATGCAGGCAATTTCATCTTTTTGTGCCAAAGATATATACAGGTTTTGATTCGCCAGTATAAGCATCTCCAAGTTTTCTATAAGTGTGGTAGAACTCAATAGGCTAATTTTGTTTAACTTTTTGAGATACAATCATTTTTTTTGCATCAAGGTATTTTATAGGCAGTGGCCATGGTTGAAAGTAATGATGTATTATGTATGTTGGTTGTTGAGGATAAGTTGGAGGGTACCAATTACCCATTATGGGCTTATATGATGCATTATGTATTGGTTGCAAAAGAATTCTAGAATTATTGTGCAAGGTGTTGAAAAACATCGTATTACACATGCAAACACAGTTGCTAAAACTAATGCAGACAACGTGGAAGATGATGATATTCTTCATGTTCATGTTCGTGCTCTGGTTCTTGTTGCACCTACTGTAGAGCAAATTTGGTTGGATGAAGAGATGATCAAGCACATGCATTAATAGCATTGTGTGTCACACGTGTCATTATTCCTCACATTCACTCACGGAGAACAGTTAAGGAAGCTTGAGATACACTTACCACTTTATACCAGGCAAGGAATGAGTCTTGTGTTGGTTATCTCCAAAAACAGCTGGAGAGTGAGCACATGAATGAATTCCATGGACAGTTTTCTAACAAAGATAAGATATTTGAAAGAATAGTTGATTTCTACTGATGAAGTCTTTCCTGACAATTCACTTATGCAAACTATTTTGACTGGTCTTCCCGATTCATATTAGAGTTTTGCTTCTACTCTTTGTTTGATGATGAAAGGCAATCCAAATGCCTGAACATTTGAGGATTTTGTCTCTATTATGTTGTAGGAAGATCAATCTAGGCAAAACAGGTCCATTATAGGTGTTGCAGATCAAGCTTTCCTTGCTAGTTAGAAGGGCAAAGGTAAATGGAGCTCTTCTACTAGTAAGCAAAAATATGATAATTCTTCACAATCAAAGAAGGAAGACAGAGATGAGATAAAAACAGAAAAGCAAAGATTGTTTTGCGAATATTGTAAAGGAAATGATAATGTCATCAAGAGCTATCCAAAACTAGCTGCAAAAGAGGCAAGGAAGAAAGAGGCTGGAATGGTTGTTGCACAGGCCTCTACACCCAAAACAAGGTCTACTAATCTGGTGCAAAATGAAGAACAGGCATTTACCATTGTTTCTAGTTATGACCCATCTTCTCATGAATAGTGTATGTCTGCAATAGACTCAGATGTTTGGTACTTTGATAGTGGGGCGATCGAACATATTAGCTCGTAGCAAAGTTTCTTCACTTCACTCAAGCCTACCCCTATAGGAAGCACTCTCATATGCACCAACAACTCCTCTTATCTTGTTCTAGGAGTTGGAAAGATCATTCTGACTACTATTGATGGTAGCTCTTTTACATTGTCGAATGCTTTATTTGTGTCAAGGATCAAGAAGAATCTGTTATCAGTTTTAGTTTTTGGCCAAGATTGGCCTGGTTGTGAAATTTGTTGATTCATGATCTATGAATGATTCAGCATGTGCAGTACATGATTCTTAGGCTATGTCAGATGCAAAGCTTTGGCATGCAAGCTTTGGTCATCTGAATTTTGCTAGTTTCCTACACCTAAAGAAACATGAAATGATGTCCTCTCTGCCCAAACTTGATGCACTAGGTAAACATGTTTGTGAAGGTTGTATTTGGGCAAAATGTAGTGTTCCTCGTTCCCAAAAGATGGTTTAGTTCGAGCTACTAAAAAATTGCAACTTGTTCATGGTGATGTATGTGGTCCTATGCAGACACCCTCTTTTGGAAACTATCTTTACTTTGTGACTTTCATTGATGATTTTTCCAGGCATGCATGGGTATATCCATCAAAAGCAAAGTCCGAAGTGTTTATGTGCTTCAAACAATTTTTGGTTTTGGCTGAAAATATGTAAGCATATAAAATGGAAACCCTCCATTTTAATCGAGGGGGGGAATATATGTCTTCTGATTTTAATGTGTTTTTGGTTGAACGTGGGATAAAACATCGGTGTATAATGCCGTTATACACCTCAACAGAATGGAGTTGTTGAACGGAAGAACAGGTCACTCATGGAGATGGCGAGGTGTATGGTCAAGAGTCAGGCTTTACCACATAGTTTTTGGCTTGAGGTTGTCATGTGTGCAGCATATGTACTTAATAAGTGTCCCACTAAAGCATTGCAGTCTATCACTCCATATGAGACTTAGCATGGTTGCAAGCTAGTTGTTGCTCACCTTCATGTTTTTGGTTGTCTGGCATATGCATTAGTGCCTGAACAACAACGCAAAAAGTTGGATTATAAAGTAGTGAAATGTTGTTTTGTTGCGTACAGTTCTTAAAGCAAAGGCTATCCTCTATATCATCCACATAGTAAATACATTCTGGTTAGCCATGATGTTGTTTTGTGGAAGATGTTATTCAGCCATTATGTTCATATACTAAGGAGACATTTGTTAGCTCCAAAGACATGTATGACACTTTGCTGCCTCTTTTTATAGGTGGATAGTCTAGTGCTGGTCCTAATGAGGAAACTTCTCAGCCTTTACAGGTTTCATGTGATGATGTAGATCATTCCATTTTTTATGCCAATTTACATCATGCACTTGTTGATGAAAGAGCTCATATTGAAGAGGCAAAAACTATGCCAAAATGGCTCATGTAGACTTTGCGTGACAACAAATTAGATGCACCTCTATCATATCATACTTGTTCAAGCTCTCATAGTGCCTCTTTTGTTCAAGATAAATGTACAAGCTCATTTTCATATGAGCTATGCTTGGATAAATTTACCAAATATAAAGATAAATGAAAAGAAGATAAAAAAGAAAAAAAGAAAAAAAAAAGTCTAGTCAAAATTCACGATGAGTAAAAGATACAATATCTTGCCTTGTAGTCAGTGGCATGTAGTGGAGAAAGTGGTAAGTTAAGAAGGAGGCACAAACTTCTTCACATGCTCACTGGTTATAAAAGTGAAGTGGGAGCATGTTCTAAACAAGGAGAGAAAGAGGCAAGAGCTCCCCATAGTCGGATCTGGCCATTTTGTCATTTTTTCTTCCCTTAGACTCCTTCCAGTTGCATGTCAATTTGTACATAGCTCTGTTGTGAAGCTCATATCTCAGTGTATATGTAACCATTTCTTGAGTTTAAACATTAATTTGAAAGCTTATCTTGTGCACTCTATGCATCTCAAATATCTCCTTCAAAGCTTATATATTCTATGATATATCAATGAAATAGTGAAGTCCAATTTTTTAGTATACCTATGTAGACAAGTAGTCTATTTTGGTCGGTTAAATTTCCCAACCAAAACATATCCAAATCACTTTGCTTTTGTCTTTTTGGAAATCTCTTGGCATGCAATTTCTCTGTCCCAAATATCACATTCAGAAGATTTATATTCTATGAGATATCTTTCAGAGAGTGAAGTCTAGTTTTTCAATGTACTTATGTGTGTAGGTGGTCTATTTTGGTCAGTTGAATTTCCTAACCAAAACTCATCCAAGTTACTTGTTTTTTAGCTTGTTGGAAAGCTATTTGTGTCTACTTTCTCTGCACCAAATATCTTTCTCAAAAGATATATATTCAAATAGTTATTAGTCTAAGAGTGAAGTTCAGTTCTTCATCATACTTTTGTGGACAGGTAGTTCATCTTTGTTAGTTGTGTTTCCTAATAAAAAATTGTCCAAATTAAGTTATTTATAGCTTGTTAGAAAGCTCTCTTTGTCTACCTTGATTGAATAAAGGCATAAGTCCATTTGAGTTTTGTATTGAGAGCAACAAGCTATCTAAGGTGTAGATGTTTGTCCAAGTGTTGGACATACAAGGTTTCACTACACAATTATGTTGCACATAGGAGAACTCATTCTCCACAGTTGGTATCAGAGCAAACTTGGTGCTGAATCTTCATCAACAGAGCTGGAGTTAAAGCAAAGCAAAAGAGGAGCTACAAAAACAAGGGGGATGTTCACACACACAAGAGCAAAGGACAATATAACTATTCGAGGTAACTCTCAAAGTCTTTGATAGTCTTCAATGGCTGACTTGGGTCAGCAAGTAGAGAACTTGGATAAGGATAACTATCCCATGTGGAAGTTTAGAATGAACAACTACCTAATGGGCAAAGGTTTGTGGGGTATTGTGAGCGGCGATGATGCTCAAGCTCAAATCAATCAAGCTATGACCACTGAAGTCCAAAGGAGGCAAGCAAAAGAATGGGAAGAGAGGAATAGGAGAGTCATGTTCCTCCTTTCGCAAGTCATTACTAATGCCATGGTAGGGCATATTCAACATCTAGAGAAAGCTAAAGATGCTTGGGAATCTCTTGAAAGGATGTATTCAACAAATACCAAAGCTAGGAAACTTCAAATCAAGAATGAGTTGAACACAATCAAGAAAAGTTCGAGTCAATCCATAGATGAATATACTTTGCAGATTAAGGAGCTAAGCGATGCTTTAGCTTCTATTGGCACAACGGTTGAAGAAGAAGATCTTGTGTGTTATACTCTCAATGGATTGAGAGAAGATGAAAGATGGAAGCCTTTTATAACTTCCATTAACTTGAAAGATGCATATCCATGTTTTGAACAACTAATCCCTCATCTTGTCACAGAAGAGCTTAGCTTTGGTGGTCCCAAAGGAAAGGACAGCCACAACCAAATGTTATATGCAGGTCGAGGTAAAGGAAGGAACTCAAGAGGAGGCTCAAGAGGAAAAGGAAGAGGTCACAAAAACTCCAATTACAATCAAAACAATTCAGAAGACAATGAGGATGCATCAAATGCCAACACACAAGGAAGAGGTTGAGGTAGAAGTAGAGGAAGAGGCTGAGGCTCCTACAATTCTCATAAAGGTATAACATGCTATCATAGTGGTAAAGTAGGACACTATGCTAGTGATTGTTGGCTGAAGAATGGAAGACCAAATGGAGGCAGTCAAAGGAACCAAAGCAACTATGTAAGCACCTCAAGTGAAGGAAGCAAGGACACACTACTTGCAATGAGACATGAGTATAGAAGCTCTTGTGAAGATGACAAAAAATGGTACATTGATTCAGGTTGTAGTAACCATATGTCATGCCAAGGAAGTTTGTTCACTAATCTACACATACCAAGTGGAAAAGGATGTGTTGAAACAGGTTATGATAGTCAACACATGATTGAACATATTGGAGATATAAGGCTTGGAGATACAAGTAGAGCAAAGGTACTATCTAATGTTCTTCATGTTCCTACAATTTCAAAGAACTTGATTTCAGTAGGACATTTTGTTGTGGGGAGTACCTGCAAGTCACTTCTCTTTTGATACCTGCATTCCACATATAATCATCAAATTCTTTAGAAAAATACTCTCCCCCTCCATCTTATCTCAACCTTTTGAGCTTTTGTCCTATAATCCTTTTTGCATAGGCATGATAGTGTTTAAATGTCTCAAACACTTCAGATTTATCCTTGATCACATATAGAGTAATCCATCTGGTTGCATCATCAACAAATATCACATAATACCTTGATCCATTTATGTTGTAGTCCTTTGAAGGACTCCACACATCTGTATGAACCAATTCAAGCATATTTGAATACATGTATTCTTGCTTATTGTGTGATTTCTTATGAGCTTTACCTAACTGACAAGCCTCATATTTGTATATCATATGTTGACCTTCCATATTTGGTAGACCAAGCACTGCACCATTCTTTGTCATTTCTTTAATTCTCCTTTCATTAAAATGTCCTAACCTCGTGCCATAGATCCAATTCAGACATCTTTTGACTTCCATAAGTAAACAATGCATGTCCCACATTACCTTGAACTTTGAGGGTGAATAAGCTTCCTTCCTTTTTCCCTGTGACAATGCTTCTATATCCTTGACTTGGATCTTCAACATAAACACCATCACTTGTAAATCTGACTTCATATCCCTTCTCAACAATTTGCCCTACAGTTATTAAATTTTTAGGGATTGTTGGAACATAAAGTACCTTGCTTGGGAGTGTACTTCCACTCATTGTCTTCACTGATCCAATGCTCTCAACTTTGTGTTTGGTATTATCTCCTGTTTGAACTGTATGTCCATTCACTTTAACTTCCATATTAGTCATTAAAGAAATATTACCACTCAAATGATTACTACATCCTGAGTCAATATAAAACACCATTTGATCTTCATTGATTACTTCATGAGTTGCATTAAGAATAAGAGCCAAGTCTTCCTTCTGATCTGAAGCATAATTGTAATATGTGTTGTTATAGGATTGAGTTTGAAAACTCCTTCCTCCTCCTCTAGCAAATGAGGTTCTACCACCTCTTCCTCTGAAGTGCCTCTTTGATTTCTGCCTCCTCTTCCTCTAGGAGTAAAATTATGATTATGACTTCCACCATTCTGATTGTTATACCAACAATCATTTGCCAAATGATTTGTTCTTCCACAAATCCAACAAGCTTTAGTATTATCTTTTTTGTTACCTTGTCTTCCTTTACCTCTAAAATTCATCTTCCCCTTCATGAAGTTTACTTGATTTGAAGATCCTTCTTCATCATTTGTCTGCTTGCCTTTAGCATTCTTCTTCTTATCCTTTGAATACATTGCTTGACTTGAACCTTTGTCATTCTCTCCTTTAATGTCCTGCTCAAATGTTAGCATATGTCCTAACAATTGATTAAGATCAGGAGTAAAATGGTCTAATGATAGTTCTATAGACAATATGAAAGGTTTCCACTTTTCATCTCCTCTTAGACGTGTAAGTATTTGCCTTACCAACTTGTCTTCTTCGATTTCTTCGTCTACTACTCCCAAGCTATCTGCAATGTCCTTCATCCTTGTAACATAGTCAGAAATTGATTGAGAGCCTTTCTTCTTGAATGTTGTAAGTTCAGCCCATAGTGAAGCCTTCCTCGATTTGGTTGTGTTTTGGAAATGTTCTTCCAAGGCATTCCATATATCTGCTGCACTTTCTAATCCTCTAATGTGTGGTAGAAGATAATCATTTATAGCCATGTAAATGATACTCCTGGCTTGAGCATCTCTCTTCATCCAATTCTTTAATTCTGCAAGTTCTTCTCTTGTTGGAACACTTGGATCCTTAAACTCAGGCTTTTCTTCTTCTCCTATAATAAATGATATCAAGTCTTTGCTCATGAGGTGTGCTTCCATCCTCATGGACCATGCTGGATAGTTCTCTCTATCTAGCTTGTCAATCTACAAGCTTTTTCCCCTCTCTTGACTTCTGTGTCTGCAATTACTAAGATTTATGGTGATATATAATGTACCTTTGATATGAAGTTTTAATCCTTCTTGATCCTTTGAACTCGTGCATTGTTCTTCTTCAGGTTTTCTTCCAAACTTTACTCTTCACTTCTTCAATTCACAAGATCTTCGATATCTGCAACAATCGAGCTTCTCCTTGCTTCTTCTTCACCTTGATTTGATCTTTCAGCTCTGATACCACTACTGGAGACCTTTTAATCTCCAAATGTCGAATCTATCTTGACTTAAGAACTCCTCTATACCAAGAATAAACCAAACTTTACACAAACTTCAAATTATCTTTCACATATGTTAAGAAATACTTCTCTGTATGAAGCTTTCTTCATCTTCAAGAGTCGGCTTCAGAGATGGACTTCAATCTCTACATATGACTTTGATTTTAATCATTCAAATGATATTCACATGTCCATACTACCTTTGCACAATCATATTGATCATTAGTTCTTCAAAAGAACTATTAGATTTCTAATTTGATCACTTAGATCAAACCTGTGTCAGAAACTGCCTTCCAAAAATGATGACTTTGACATGGTCAACTTCTTAAGTTGATTTCTCTCCGAATGTAACCCATTTTGCTAAATGCCTTTGGACAAAGCTTCCTTACCTTCTAACTTAGATTTTGAAAACATAAAAAACTTTACACTGAGCACTGAGATCCAAGCAAATCTTTGAACAGGAAAATGTGTGATTCTGAGAACTTCACTTGCAGACTTCTACATATGAATGTTCCTACTTGTCATACATACAACCTTAAGAGAATTAGATCATCAAACTTTGATCGTAGCTTGATTAGATTCTGAATTAGATGTGTACAAAATATTTCCTGATCCACATGATCGTACTGAGAGAATTCTAAGAAAGTCCAGTCGTTAACTCACGAGAAAACTCTCTACACATCTATCTATTGAGAACCTTGAAATCTATTTACTATATTCTCATCTATTCTCCATCTCTCTTCTATAACACGACTATACATGAGCTTATATATACATGTGGATATAAACTCGTCACTCCATCAAGTATTTTTAAGTGTTTTCCAAAACTATTATACATAAATGTATAGAACATTTGTTTCTGATTCTTTAATTGACTTCATGCATTTGAGCTTGAGTCTTTTCTTCACTTCTTCATTCCTAAGCTTCACGTAATCATCCATTGATTATTGTTTTGCTCCAGCATAGAATACTTCTCCAAAGAATTTTTAGATTTTCTACAAGAGAATGGGGTCAAAAGGAAGTTCAATTGTAGGTATACACCACAACAAAATGGAGTAGTTGAGAGGAAAAATAGGAAAATTGTTGAAATTGCAAGATGCATGCTCAACGAGATGAAGGTACCATTGTACTATTGGGCTGAAGCTACCATGATCGCCATTTACTTGATGAATAGGTGCACAACATCGAGAATACATCACTTGACTACAGAGGAGGTATATTCCGGTAAGAAACCTGATCTTTTACACCTCAAATTGTTTGGATGTGTTTGCTTTATTCACATTCCATAAGAAGTTGGAACAAAGATCGAACCAAGGTCAGAAAAATGCATTTTCATTGACTACTCAACGAAGCAAAAAGGATACAAGTGTTACAACCCTAGAACGAAGGAATTAAGAGTCTCTTAAGATGTGGTCTTTGATGAACTAAGACCATGGTATGAAGATAAAGGAAAGTAAAAGATTATTGAAGAAGATTGTGATCATTATGGAGGAACAAATCAAAGAGAAGTTCAACAATCAAGCACAAAGCTTTTAGGTCTAGAGGCATCTACATCAAATGAAGAATGTTCAACATGGAGGGGGAGTCATTCTTTGTCTCCAAATTTAGCTTATAGTAGAGCCAAAGAAGCAAGTGCTACTCCAAACAATGAGATAGATGCAAGTGAAGAAGAATATGAAGAGGTAATCACTCCGATGGTAAAGCTGAATAGGTTAAAGAAGCAATTTTCTAAAGGCAATGAAAGAAGATCTTCAAGGACAAGGTATCCAACTCAAAGGTTGAGTTATGATAGTTTCATGGCGACACATTTTGCATACATGATGCAGGTTATCAAAGACAAAGAGCTTGAGACATATGAAGAAGCTTGCACACAAAAGGAATGGAAGCAAGCTATGAAAGAGGAGATCAAAGCTCTCAAAGATAATCACACATGGGAGCTAGTGCCAAAGAAAGAAGGTATGAAGATTGTTCCAAACAAATGGGTGTTTAAAGTAAAAAGGAATGTTGATGGTTCACTAGCTAGATATAAAGCTAGATTAGTTGCCAAGGATTTAAACAAACACTATGCATAAATTATGATGAAGTTTTTAGCCCTATGCAAAGATGGGAACTATCAAAACATTAATAGTAATTGGTGCTTCAAGGAGATGGCCATTATATCAACTCGACATCAAAAATGCTTTTCTTAATGGAGAACTACAAGAAGAGGTATACACGAGTCAACCGGTTGGATTTGAAGATGAAAACCATCCAGACTTTGTTTGCAAGTTGAAGAAGTCACTTTATGGATTGAAGCAAGCACCAAGAGCATGGAATCAAAGATTGGTAGAATATCTAACTAAGTGTTGATACAACCCAAGTAATGCAGACCCTTCATTGTACATGAAGAAGGAAGAAAATAGAGAGGTATGTATTTGCATATACGTCGATGACCTCATCATAATAGGAAATGATGTTAGATGGATTAAAGATATCAAAAGGAAGCTTGACAAGGAGTTTAAAATTTCATATATTGGAGAGTTGAAATATTTTTTAGGAATTGAAGTTGTTTATGGAAAGAGTGGCATCTACTTGATGCAAAGGAAGTACTTATTGGATGTTCTTTTCAGATTTGGAATGAGTGAATGCAAACCACTCGCTCAACCCATGGACACAAATATAAAGATTTGTTCAAATGATGGAGAACCATTGGAAGATGTAACAACATACAGAAGCATTGTAGGATCATTAATCTATGCAAACATTACAAGAGCTGCTTTATCTTATGTTGTTGGTGTACTTTCTCAGTTTATGCAAGCCCCGACAAGTGAACATTTAAACTCAACCAAGAGAGTGTTGAGATACATAAAGCATACAATCAATCATGCTTTGTTTTACAAGTTTGATGAAGAATTGCAGGTTAAAGACTTTAGCGATGTTGATTGGGTGGGTTCAAAGGAAGATAGGAGATCAACCTCAGGTTATGTGTTCATGATAGGAAGCAAACCTATCACATGGAGCTCAAAGAAACAACCTACTGTTGCACTTTCATCCATGGAGACTGAATATAGAGGATTAGCATTTGCCAGATGTGAAGCAATGTGGATTAAAAAGCTTTTGGCTGATCTTGAAGTGCAAGTTGGAACCATCCCTATATATGGTGATAACATGTCTAATATTTACTTGGCAAACAATCCTATGTTTCATGCAAGGAGCAAGCACATAGAGGTCCACTACCATTATGTAAGGGAGAAGGTATTGAGCAAAGATGCCGAGATAAAGTTCATTAGAACCAAAGAGCAGGTTGCAGATATGTTTACAAAGTTCTTGGATGCTTCTAAACTCAAAGGTTTCAAGGATATGATAAGTTTGCAAGACATGGTTGAAGATAACTCCCAAATGATCTTGAGGGGGAGTGTTGAAGATAAATGTACAAGCTCATTTTCATATGAGCTATGCTTGGATAAATTTACCAAATATAAAGATAAAGGAAAAGAAGAGAAAAAAGAAAAAAAGAAAAGAAAAAAAGGCTAGTCAAAATTCATGATGAGTAAAAGATACAATATCTTGCCTTGTAGTCAATGGCATGTAGTGGGGAAAGTGGTAAGTTAAGGAGGCACAAACTTCTTCATATGCTCACTGGTTATAAAAGTGAAGTGGGAGCACTTCGTGAAGTCTAGTTTTTTAGTATACTTATGTGTGTAGGTGGTCTATTTTGGTCAGTTGAGTTTCCTAACCAAAACTCATCCAAATTACTTGTTTTTTAGCTTATTGGAAAGCTAATGTATACTTTCTCTGTACCAAATATCTTTCTCAAAGGATATATATTCAGAGAGTTATCAGTCCGAGAGTTAGTTCATCTTTGTCAGTTGCGTTTCCTAATCAAAGCTTGTCCAAATTAGGTTATTTATAGCTTGTTAGAAATATCTCTTTGTCTAGCTTGATTGAATAAAGGCACAAGTCCATTTGAGTTTTGTATTGAGAGCAGCAAGCTATCTAAGGTGCAGATGTTTGTCCAAGTGCTAGACATAAAAGGTTTCACTACACATTTCTGTTGCACATAGGAGAACTCATTCTCCACATCTTTTGCATCAGATTTCTATGCTATGGTTGCCTCAAGTATTTGTGATGAGAATGAGCCTCTTTTGTTTAATGATGCACAAAATTCTAAAAATTGGATGGTTGTTATGCAATCAAAATATGATGTTGTCATGAAAAATGGTACTTGGTCTTTATGTGACTTGCCTCTTGGCAAGAAGGCCATTTGCACTAAGTGGGTATACAAGCTAAAGTGTAAGACTTATGGAACAGTTGACAAGTATAAGGCTAGGCTTGTTGCAAAGGGGTATGCTTAGGAAAGAGGCATTGATTTTGATGAGACCTTTGCTCCTACTTGTCGAATGACTAATGTTCGTAGCATATGTGCACTTGCAGCTCATCTTGGTTGGAATGTACAACAATTGGACATCAAAACTACATTTCTGAATGGTAACTTGCATGAAGAAATGTATGTTTTTGAGCCCTCTGCTTTGTGCAAAAAGGGCATGAAAACAAGGTGTGCAGGTTGAATAAGGCATTATATGGTTTAAAGCAAGCACCACATGCTTCGTATGAAAAAGATACATGCCTATCTTATTGCACATGGTTTTGACAATAGTCCAACTGAGAGCACCTTATATGTTAAGCATGCAAATGATGTGCTTTTGATCATTGTTGTGTATGTTGATGACATGTTGCTCATTTTTCCTCATGAGAAGCATATTGCTGATTTTAGGCTGATTTGCATGCCTCATTTGAGATGTCAGATTTGGGGCATTTACATCATTACTTGAGCATTCACTTTATGCAAGTTGATGGCAAATAGCTTTGTGTTAAACAAAATATATTGACACATTATTGCAATGTTTTGGCCTTCAAGACTATAAACCCATTGCCACTCCTATGGAGACGTGTTTATAGTTGAGTCTTCATGATGAAGGAGATGCATTTGATGTTGTTCTCTATCAGCATGCTATTGGATGCTTGATTTACTTATGCATTACTCAGGCATATATTCAGTTTGTTGTCTCACAAATGAGTAGGTTTATGCATTGCCTAGGTGTCAAGCATTAGCAGGTGATTAAGTGCATCTTTCACTGCTTGAGTGGTACCCAGCTACTTGGATTGTTTCATCCCAATGGGGGATCACTACCGCCAGATTTACATGCTTTCTCTGACTCTGATTGGGCTAGTTGCTATGACACTCGTTTGTCCACTTGTGGTTTTTGCTTCATGCTTGGTGGCTCATGCATATCTTGGTTGAGCAAGAATGAGCCTACTTTGGCCACTTCTAGTTGTGAGGTTGAGTATAGGGCAGCTTTCACAATGACTATTGAGTGTGTGTGGTTCAGACACTTCATCCTTGGTAGCTCATGCATATCTTGGTTGAGCAAGAATGAGCCTACTTTGGCCACTTCTAGTTGTGATGATGAGGATATGGCAGCTTTCACAATGACTATTGAGTGTGTGTGGCTCAGACACCTTATGGCTGATTTGGGTGTTGGTCAGTCTTCTGCCACTACCATCTTCACTAACAGTTAGAGTGAATTGGCAATTGTGAGGAACCCTGTGTTCCATGCTCACTGAGAAAATTGAGGTGCACTATCATTATGTGAAGGAGAGGTTCTCTATTGGAGAGATCAACTTGCCATATGTGCCCTCACAAGAGAACATTGTAGACCTTTTTCATGAAGGCTCTGCCTAGGGAGAAGTTTGAGGCTTTTCGCAAAGCTTTGGGCTTACTTCCTTTTGTGGATTGATTCCACATAGCTTGGAACTTCGTTATACATGAGTGCTAGCTCCTTGTTCACTACATCACTCCTAGGGGGGATTTGTTGATATATATAGGTAGTGATGTGTGTGAACACACTAGGACCGTCAAGGCACTTTTTTCCCTCTTTAGGAGGTTGTTTTTCACCGACTTGTATATATACATATAGCCCTAACGGATCACTTATCTTTGTACATTCTAGTGGTAATACATTCAGTATTGTGTGTTGTGCTCCAAGCTTCTTCTTCTTCTCCATGTTGTTCATGTGCTTCCACAGACCTCGAACTCCAACAATTGCTATCAAAGCAAGTTGTTGTTTCATCTAGAGCATCATTGACACCCCTCCGGTCATAATCTTAGAATCGCACAAAATTTGGTGAGTATACTCAAGGTGATTAGGAGATCAAAGAAGCTTTGCTATGTGGTGCCAAAATTGCAATATGAGATCGTTTCGGTCTTCAAACACACTATCACAGTCCTTGTTTAAAAAATTTTAACTTTTTGTGTCGAAGATATATAAAGGTCTTGATTCACCATTATAAGTATCTCGAAGTTTGCTACAAGTTTAGCAGAACTCAACACTAGTAGTTTTGTTCAACTTTTTGAGATACAATCATTTTTTTGCATCAAGCTATTTTAGACAGTGGCCATGGCTAAAAGCAATTATGTATTTCGTATTTTGGCTGTTGAGGATAAGTTGGACGGTACCATTTACCCATTATGGGCTTATATGATGCATCATGTATTGGTTGCAAAAGGAATATGGAATATTGTGCAGGATATTGAAAATGTCCTATTACACCTGCAAACATAGTTGTTGAAGGTGATGTAGACAGCATTGGAGATGATGATATTCTTCATGTTCATGTTCATGTTGCAGTTCCTACTACACCTACTATAGAGAAATATCATTGTGATGGTAGAGATGCTCAAGCACATGCATTGATAGCCTTGTCTATCAAACGTGCCATTATTCCTCACATTCCCTCACTAGAGATGCATTTGATGTTGTTCTCTATTAGCAGGATGTTGGATGCTTGATTTACTTATGCATTACTCTACCAGACATTCACTTTGTTGTCTCACAGATGAGCAGGTTTATGCATTGCCCACGTGTCAAGCATTGGTAGGCAGTTAAGTGCATCTTTTGCTACTTGAGTAGTACTTGGCTACTTGGATTGTTTTATCCCAAGGCGGGATCACTACCACCAGATTTACATGCTTTTTTTTATTCTAATTGGGTTGGTTGCTATGAAACTCACGTGTCCACTACTGATTTTTGCTTCATGCTTGGTATGCTCATGCATATCTTTTTTGAGCAAGAAGAAGCCTACTATGGCCACTTCTAGTTGTGAGGCTAAGTATAGGGAAGATTTAACAGCAGTTCTTGAAGGTATGTGGCTCAGACACCTTGTGGCTGATTTATTGGTCAGTCTTCTGCCACCACCATCTTCACTGACACTCAGATCATATTGCTAGTTGCAAGGAGCCCTGTGTTCCATGCTTGCACTAAGCACATTGAGGTGCACTATCATTATGTTAGGGAGAGGTCTCTGCTGGAGATATCAGCTTGCCATATGCACCCACAAGGATTTGTCTAGGGAGAAGTTTGAAGCTTTCTTAAAAGCTTTGGGCTTACTTCCTTTTGTTGATTGATTCCACATAGCTTGGCACTTTCTTATACATGAGTGCCATCTCCTTGTTCATCGCATCACTCCCAGGGTGGATTTGTTGATATATTTAGGTAATGATGTGTGTGAAAATGCTAGGATCATCGAGGCACTTTTTTCCTTCCTTAGGAGGTTTTTTCCTCAGCTTGTATATACGCATATAGCCCTAACAGATCACTTATCTTTGTACATTCTATTGGTAATACATTGAGTATTGTATATTGTGCTCCAAGCTTCTTCTTCTTCCTTCTGTTGTTTGTGTGCTTCCGCAGACCTCAAACTCCAACAATTGGTATCAGAGCAGGTCATCTCTTCATCTAGGGCATCGTCGACACCCCGTCAATCACAGTCTGAGAATCGCACAAATGTTGGTGAGCATTTTGAGGGTGATTCGAAGATCAAAACGACTTCATTCTATGGTTCTAAAATCGCGATCTGAGCTCATTTTACCCTGCAAACGCAATATTGTAGTGCTTATGCAAGAAATTTCATCTTTTTGTGCCAAAAAAATATACAAGCTTTGATTGGCCAGTATAAGCATCTCGAAGTTTGCTACATGTTTAGTAAGACCCGATAGGGTAATTTTGTTCAACTTTTTGAGATACAATCATTTTTCTAAATCAAGGTATTTTACTTAGTGTCCATTGCTGAAAGTAATGATGTATTCCGTATGTTGGCTATTGAGGATAAGTTAGACGATACCAATTACCCATTATGGGCATATATGATGCATCATGTATTGGTTCCAAAAGGATTGTGGAATATTATGAAGGGTGTTGAAAAATGTCCTATTACACCTACAAACACAGTTGCTCAAGGTGATGCAGATGGCATTGAAGATGACGATATTCTTCATGTTCTTGTTCATGTTGTGGTTCCTGCTCCACCTATTGTAGAGCAACTTTGTTGGGATGGAAGAGATGCTCAAGCACATGCATTGATAGCGTTGTCTATCAAACATGCCATTATTCCTCACATTCGCTCATGCAAAACAACTAAGGATGCTTGGGATACACCTTACCACTTTATACCATGCAAGAATGAGGCTCATGTTGCTTAGCTCCAAAAATAATGGGAGAACGAGCACATAAATGAAGTTGATTCCATGGATAGTTTTTGACAAAGCTCAAATATTTGAAAGAACAGTTGATTTTTGTTGATGAAGTCTTGCCCGACAGTTCACTTGAGTAGACTGTTCTGAATGGTCTTCTCTATTCATATTAGAGTTTTGCTTCTATTCTTTGTTTGATGATGAAAGGCAATCCAAATGCCTCAACATTCGAGGAGTTAGTCTCTGTTATATTACAAGGAGACCAATCTAGGCAAAACAGGTCCATTATGTGTGTTGAAGATCAAGTTTTCCTGGCTAGTCAGAATGGAAAAGGTAAATGGAGCTCTTCTACTAGTAAACAAAAATCTACTAATTCTGCACAATCAAAGAAGGAAGACAGAGACGAGAAGAAGACAGAAAAACAAAAATTGTTTTGCACATACTGCAAAGGAAATGATCATGTCATCAAGAGTTGTCCAAAATTGGCAGCTAAAGAGGCAAGGAACAAAGAGGCTTGAATGGTTGTTGCAGAGGCCTCTACACCCAAAATAGAGTTTGCTAATCTTGTGCAAAATGAAGAAGGGGCATTTACCACTATTTGTAGTTATGAACCATCTTCTCATGAACATTGTATGTCTGCAGTAGACTCAAATGTTTGGAACTTTGATAGTGACCCGACCAAACATCTTACCTCATAGCAGAGTTTCTTCACTTCACTCAAGTCTGCCCCTATAGGGAATACTATCAGATGTGCCAAAAACCCCTCTTGTTTTGTTATGAGAGTCGGTAAGATCATTCTGACTACTATTGATGGTAGTTCTTTTACATTTTCGGATGCTTTAATTATGTCAAGGATCAAGAAGAATGTGTTATCACTTTCAACTTTAGCCAAGATTGGCTTGGTCATGAAACTTGTTGATGACAGATGTAAAGTTCATGATCTATCAAATGGCAATGTCATTATTGCTTCTGGCATTTTATGCCGTGGGATGTATAACCTATGAAAAGTTTATGAATGATTCAGCATGTGCACTACATGATTTTGAAGCTATGTCAGATGCAAAGCTTTGGCATGCAGGCTTTGATCATCTGAATTTTGCTAGTCTGCTACACCTGTAGAAATCTGAAATGGTGTCCTCTCTACCCAAACTTGAGGCACCAGGTAAACATGTGTGTGAAGGTTGTATTTTGGGCAAAATATGCATTCTTCATTCCCAAAAGATGGTTGAGTTTGAGCTACTCAGAAATTGCAGCTTGTTCACAGTGATGTTCGTGGTCCTATGCAGACATCCTCTTTTGGAAAGTGTTAAGCGTCATATCACTCTTGGAGAATTTTGTGATGAATGCTTCTAGCATCTGGTCAACGTCCCTAGATTGACCTTGACACAAAGGCTAAAACCATGTCAGAGTTGTATGTTTTAAGGTTATACCAAATAGATTGTACTGAGTGAATAAATAATCAACCAGTTCCGCTCTTAGCACTTGTCCAAATTTAGCTACATGTATGGATCTCCTATTCCATCAAAGTAATTTTTCATTGACTTAACCAGTTGAGTAGGTCTTAATGTTATAAGATATTCTCTTGTTCTAGGCAAAGGGAACTCATCCATGCCTCTCTGGTGTCGTGGATCTCTTTGTATCTCCTCATTCATCCTATGTGTATCTAACCCTAATCTTTGTCTCCTAAAAGGGTTTGCAAAGCTTACTTCTAGTCTCTCTCTCTAGTTTTCTACTTATGATTTCCTAGGATATGGGAAGATCTCACTCCATGCTGACTATGAGACACACAAGATCGTTATAAATTTCTTGTTCTTTCTTTATATGAATATTCTATTTTTGTATGGCGTGAATGATCCAAGCAATCTATTGCTTCTATTTTTCTTACCATTCATTCATTCTATGCACTTGTGATATTCTTCATATGTGCAACAAGTGCCTCCTTTTCATGCAACTTCAATATTGCGCTCATGCCTTTGTGTACTTAGGGAGTTTCTAATGAAGGTGAAACTTGAGGTGTACAAAAGGGGACGCTTTGGACCATCTTTAATCAATAGAAAATACACATACATTTTTAGTGCATGGATGCATGAAAGTATTTGGGGTGCTTTTGTTTCTTTCAAAATGCATAGGTTTGCCTATTAAGTATTAGTCTCCATTATCATTCACTATATTCTTATGTCCTCTTAGATGATAATAAATCTGCTTCTTATGAGTGTATACAAATAAATGAAAGCTATGGCAAACAAATGTTGAAAGCAGACATAGCTTTAAAATACTTACCTTGATTTCAATTTTATGAAGTCATGCTTCTCTTAGAGTGTTGGAGTTAGATGTCTACGGAAGCACGTGAAGAACACAAGGAAGAAGAAGAAGCTTGGATCACAACACACAATACTGAATGTATTACCACTAGAATGTACAAAGATAAGTAGCCCGTTAGGGCAATAGGCATATATACAAGCTAGGGGAAAAAACCCCCTAAAGAGGGAAAAAAGTGCCCCAATGGTCCTAGTGTGTTCACACACATCACTACCCAAATATATCAACAAATCCCGCTTGGGAGTGATGCGGTGAACAAGGAGTTGGCACTCATGTATAAGGAAGTGCCAAGCTATGTGGAAATCACTCCACAAAAGGAAGTAAGCCCAAAGCTTTGCGGAAAGCTTCAAACTTCTCCCTAGGCAGAGCCTTTGTAAAAAGGTCTACAATGTTCTCCTGCATGGGCACATATGCCAAGTTGATCTCCTCAGCAGAGAACCTCTCCCTGACATAATGATAACGCACCTCAATGTGCTTAGTGCGAGCATGGAACATAGGGTTCCTTGCAACTGCCAATGCGCTCTGACTGTCAGTGAAGATGGTGGTGGCAGAAGACTGACCAATACCCAAATCAGCCATAAGGTGTCTGAGCCACACACACTCAACAATCGCTGTGAAAGTTTCCCTATACTAAACCTCACAACTAGAAGTGGCCACAGTAGGTTGCTTCTTGCTCAACCAATATATACATGAGCTACCAGGCATGAAGCAAAAGCCACTAGTGGACACATGAGTGTCATAACAACCATCCCAATCAGAGTAAAAAAAAGCATGCAAATTTGGCGGTAGTGATCCCCCCTTGGGATAAAACAACCCGTAGCCAAGTACCACTCAAGTAGCGAAAGATGCACTTAACCGCCTGCCAATGCTTGACTCCTGGGCAATGCATAAACCTGCTCATCCGTGAGACAACAAATTGAATATCTGGCTGAGTAATGCATAAGTAAATCAAGCATCCAACAGTCTGCTGATAGAGAATAACATCAAATGCATCTCCAACATCATGAAGACTTAGTCGTAAACTTGTGTCCATAGGAGTGGTGATAGGTTTACAATCTTCAAGGCCAAAATGCTCCAATACTATGTCAAAATATTTTGTTTGACACAAAGCCATTCCAGCATCAACCTGCATAAATTGAATGCCCAAATAATGATGCAAATGCCCCAAATCAGACATCTCAAATGAGGCATGTAAATCAGCCTTGAAATCAACAATGTGCTTCCTAATGAGGACCAGTGAGCAGCATGTCATCAACATACACCACAATGATCAGAAGTACATCATTAGCATGCTTGACATATAAGGTGCTTTTAGTTGGACTGTTCTCAAAGCTATGTGCAATCAGATAAGCATGTATCTTTTCATACCAAGCACGTGGTGCTGGCTTTAAACCATATAATGCCTTCTTTAACCTACACACCTGGTTTTCATGCCCTTTCTGCACAAAGCCATGGGGCTGAAAAACATACACTTCTTCATGCAAGTAACCATTCACAAATGCTTTTTTAATGTCCAACTGATGTACATTCCAAGAATGATGAGCTGCAAGTGCATAGATGCTACAAACAGTAGTCATTCGGTAAGTAGGAACAAAGGTTTCATCAAAATCAATGCCTCTTTCCTGCACATAACCCTTTGCAACAAGCCTTGCCTTATACCTATCAACTGTACCATCACGTTTATGCTTCAACTTGTATACCCACTTAGTGCCAATGACCTTCTTGCCAGGAGGCAAGTCACATAAAGACCAAGTACCATTCTTCATTATAGCATCATATTCAGATTGCATTGCAACCATCCAATTTTCTAAATTTTGTGCTTCATCAAACGAAACAGGCTCAGTCTCATCACAGAGACTAGATGCAGCCATAGCATAATGATGCAAAAGAGGCACTATTAGAGCCTGATCGAGTACGATATGAAAGAGCTGCATCTAATTTGTTGTCACACAAAGTTTGCACCAGCTATTTTGGCATAGTTTTTGCCTCCTCAATATCAGCTCTCTCATCAACAAGTGCATCATGTAAATATGCATTAGAAATGGGATGATCTGCATCATCACATGAAACTTGCAAAGGCTGAGAAGTTGCCTCATTAGGACCAGCACTAGATTGTCCACCTGTAAAAGAGAGGCAGCGAAGTATCATACATGTTTTTGGAGCTAACAGATGTCTCCTTAGTACATGAAAGAAATGGTTCAATAGCATCTTCCACAAAAACAACATCATGGCTAACTAGAATGTGTTTACTCTATGGATGATACAGACAATAGCCTTTCCTTTCAGAACTGTACCCAACAAAAATACATTTTATTGCTTTATCATCCAAATTTCTGTGATGTTGTTCAAGCACTAATGCATATGCCAGACAACCAAAAACATGCAGATGAGCAACAAATGGCTTGCAATCATGCCAAGCCTCATATGGAGTGATAGACTGTAGCGCTTTAGTGGGACACCTGTTAAGTACATATGTTGCACACATGACAGCCTCAAGCCAGAAACTATGTGGTAAAGCCTGACTCTTGACCATACACCTTGTCATCTCCATGAGTGACCTGTTCTTTTGTTCAGAAACTCCATTCTGTTGAGGTGCATATGACACTGTACACTGGTGTTTTATCCCACGTTCAGCCAGAAATGCATTAAAATCAAAAGATATATATTCCCCCCTCGATCAAAATGGAGGGTGCCCATTTTACATGCTGACATATTTTCAGCCAAAACCGAAAATTGTTTGAAGCACATGAACACTTCGAACTTTGTCTTCAATGGATATACCCATGCATGCCTGGAAAAAACATCGATGGAAGTCACAAAGTAAAGATAATTTCCAAAAGAAGGTGTCTGCATAGAACCACAGACATCACTATGTACAAGCTGCAATTTTGAGTAGCCCGAACTGAACCATCTTTTGGAAAGGAGGAATGCTTCATTTTGTCCAAAATACAACCTTCACAAACATGTTTTCCAGGTGCCTCAAGTTTGGGCAAAGAGGACACCATTTGAGATTTCTGCACACGTAGCAAACTAGCAAAATTCAGATGACCAAAGCCTGTATGCCAAAGCTTTGCATCTGACATAGACTGAGAATCATGTACTGCACATGCCGAATCATTTACAGATCATTCATAGTCTATGAGCTTATACAACCCATGTCCTAAAATGCTAGAAGCAATGATCACAAGGCCATTTGACAGATCATGAACTGTACATCTATCATCAACAAATTTCACAACCAAACCAATCTTGGCTAATGCAAAAACTGATCCCTAGCACAAACAAAGCATCTGACAGAGTGAAATAACTACCATCAATAGTAGTCAAAATGATCTTACCGATTCCCATAACAGGATAAGGGGAATTGTTGGCACATGTAACAGTATTCCTTGTAGGGGCGGGCTTGAGTGAAGAGAAGAAACTGCACTGCGAGGTAACATGTTTAGTCACCCCACTGTCAAAGTACCAAACATCTGAGTCTACTACAAACATGCAGTGCTCATGAGAAGATGGGTCAAAACTACAAACAGTAGTAAACACCCATTCTTCTTCCTGCACAAGATTAGCAGACTCTATTTTTGGTGTAGAGGCCTCTGCAACAACCATTCAAGCCTCTTTCTTCTTTGCCTCTTTAGCAACCAGTTTTGGAAAGTTCTTTATGATATGATCATTTCCTTTACAGTACTTGCAAAAAAAAATCTGCTTTTATTTCTTTTCATCTTTGCCTTCCCTCTTCGATTGTGCATAATTAGCAGATTTATGCTTACTAGGTGAAGAGCTCCATTTTCCTTTGCCCTTCTGACTAGCCAAGAAAGCTTGATCTACAACACGCATAATGGACATGTTTTGCCTTGATAGATCTTCCTACAACAGAACAGAGACTAAATCCTAAAATGACAAGGCATTTGGATTGCTTTTCATCATCAACCGAAGAGTAGAATCAAAACTCTGATATGAATCAGGAAGACCATTTAGAACGGTTTGCACAAGTGAGCTATCTAGTATAACCTCATCAACAGAAATCAATTGTTTCTTCAGGTCTTTGATCTTTGTTAGAAAATTGTCCACATAATCACCTTCATTCATATGCTCACTCTCCATTTGTGCATAACCCTTTGCAAAAAGCCTAGCCTTATACCTGTCAACTGTTCCATCAGGCTTATGCTTCAGCTTGTAAACCCACTTAGTGCCAATGGCCTTCTTGCCAGGAGGCAAGTCACATAAAGACCAAGTACCGTTCTTCATTATAGCATCATATTCAGATTGCATAACAGCCTTCCAATTTTTTGAATTTTGTGCTTCATCAAATGAAATAGGCTCATTCTCATCACAGAGACTAGATGGAGCCATAGAATAGCAATCTGATGCAAAAGAGGCACTATGAGAGCTGATGGAGTACGATATGATAGAGGTGCATCTAATTTGTTGTCAGGCAAAGTTTGCACCAGCCATTTGGCATAGTTTTTGCCTCCTCAATGGGAGCTTTCTCATCAACAAGTGCATCATGTAAATCTGCATCAGAAATCGGATGATCTGCATCATCACATGAAACCTACAAGGGCTAAGAAGCTGCCTCATTAGGACCAGCACTAGAGTGTCCACCTGTAAAAAGAGGCAGTAAAGTATCATACATGTCTTTGGAGCCAACAAATGTCTCCTTAGTACATGAAAGCAATGGCTGAACAGCATCTTCCATAAAAACAACATCACGGCTAACTAGAATGCTTTTAGCCTGTGGATGATACAGACAATAGCCTTTACTTTCAGAACTGTACCCAACAAAAATACATTTTTCTACTTTATCATCCAATTTTTTGCGATGTTGTTCAGGCACTAATGCATATGCCAAACAACCAAAAACACGCATATGTGCAACAGATGGCTTGTGATCATGCCAAGCCTCATATGGAGTGATAGATTGCAGTGCTTTAGTGGGACACCTGTTAAGTACAAAGGCTGCACACATGACAAGCTCAAGTTAGAAACTATGTGGTAAAGCCTAACTCTTGACCATACACCTCGCCATCTCCATGAGTGACATGTTCTTTTGTTCAGCAACTCCATTCTGTTGAGGTGTATACAACATTGTACACTGGTGTTTTATCCCACGTTCAGCCAGAAACACATTAAAAACAGAAGACATATATTCCACCCCTCGATCAGAACAGAGGGTGCCCATTTTACATGCTGACAGATTTTCAACCAAAACCAAAAATTGTTTGAAGCACATGAACACTTTGGACTTTGACTTCAATGGATATACCCATGCATGCATGGAAAAATCATCGATGAAATTCACGAAGTAAAGATAAGTTCCAAAAGAAGGTGTATGCATAGGACCACATACATCACTATGTATAAGCTTCAATTTCTAAGTAGCCCGAACTGAACCATCTTTTGGAAAGGAGGAACGCTGCATTTTGCCCAAAATATAGCCTTCACAAACATGTTTTCCTAGTGCCTCAAGTTTGGGCAAAGAGGACACCATTTCAGATTTTTCCAGGCATAGCAAACTAGCAAAATTCAGATGATCAAAGCATGCATGCCAAAGCTTTGCATCTGACATAGCCTGGGAATCATGTACTGCACATGCCAAATCATTTACAGATCTTTCATAGTCTATGAGCTTATACAACCTATGACATAGAATGACAAAAGCAATAATCACATCGCCATTTGACATATCATGAATTGTACATCTATCATCAACAAACTTCACAACCAAGCCAATCTTGGCTAATGCGGAAACTGATAACAGATTTTTCTTGATCGCTCGCACAAACAAAGCATCTGAAAAAGTGAAAGAACTACCATCAACAGTAGTCAAAATGATCTTACCAACTCCCATAATAGGATAAGAGCAGTTTTTGGTGCATGTAACAGTATTCCCTATAGGGGCAGACTCGAGTGAAGAGAAGAAACTGCGCTGCGAGGTAATATGTTTGGTCACCCCAGTGTTAAAGTACCAAACATCTGAGTCTACTGTAGACATGCATTGCTCATGAGAAGATGGGTCAAAACTGCAAACGGTAGTAAATACCCATTCTTCTTTGTGCATAAGATTAGCAGACTCCGTTTTTGGTGTAGAGGCTTCTGCAACAACCATTCCAGCCTCTTTCTTCTTTGCCTCTTTAGCAGTCAGTTTTGGACAATTCTTTATGATATGATCATTCCCTTTACAGTACTTGCAAAACAAATTCTGCTTTTCTGTTTTTTTCTCATCTTTATCTTGGTTCTTCGAATGTGCAACATTTTTAGATTTCTGCTTACTAATAGAAGAACTCCATTTTCCTTTGCCCTTCTGACTAGCCAGGAAAGTTTGATCTGCAACATGCATAATGGACCTGTTTTGCCTGGACTGATCTTCTTGCAACGGAACAGAGATTAACTCCTCAAATGACAAGGCATTTGGATTGTCTTTCATCATCAACCGAAGGGTAGAAGCAAAACTCTGATATGAATCAGGTTGACCATTCAAAATGGTCTGCACAAGTGAGCTATCTGGTATAACCTCATCAACAGAAATCAATTGTTTCTTCAAGTCTTTGATCTTTGTTAGAAAACTATCCATAGAATCACCTTCATTCATGTGCTCACTCTCCAACTATTTTTGGAGATAAGCAACACGAGCCTCATTCCTAGCTTGGTACAATGTGGTAAGTGTATCCCAAGCATCCTTAGTTGTTCTACAAGAGCGAATGTGAGGAATAATGGCACGTTTGACAGACAAAGCTATCAATATCTAATTATGTGACAAAGATGAAAGAAATTGATGATTCTTTAGGTGCAGTTGATGAAGAAATTGAACAAGATAAATTGGTAAGACAAATTCTCACAAGTCTGAGAGGAGATGAGAAGTGGAAGCCTTTCATACTATCAATTGAACTTTCATTAGATCATTTCAATCCTGATTTGAATCAATTGCTAGGACATATGCTAACTTTTGAGCATGATATCAAAGGGGATACTAATAAGAGTGCAGGTCAAGCAATGTATTCCAAGGATAAGAAGAAGTCTAGCAAGGGAAAGCAACAATCACTTGAAGATGAAGGCACTTCAAGTCAAGCAAACTTCCTAAGAGGAAGAGGAAGTGTCAGAAGTAGAGGAAGAGCCAAAAACAAGGATAATGTCAAACCTTGTTGGATATGTGGTAAGACTACTCATCTAGCTCATGAATGTTGTCATAATAATCAAAGTATTAGCAGCTTTAATCATAATTATAATCAAAGAGGAAGAGGTGGAAAAAATAAGAGAGGAAGCTTCAGAGGTAGAGGTAGAAGAGGCTTCTTTGGAAGGAATGGTGGAAGAAACTTTCAAGGTCAATCTTATAACAATACCTACTACGATTATGCATCAGATCAGAAGGAAGATTCAACCCTAATCATGAATGCAACATGTGAAGTCTAATGATAGTGAAGAATTGCCAAGGTTTGATCCAGAATATGATCAACCAAAAACTTCAAGGAGTGGAGAACTCAGGAGATGATCAAGGAACAAAAGGCAACCCATAAGGTATAGCTATGATACTTCATTCTTGACTACTAAAGACTATGCTTATATGATAAAAATAGATGAAGATCCTTCTAAATATGATGAGGCAAAAGGAAAGGAGAATTGGGAGAAATCTATGAAGGAAGAGTATGATGCACTCATTGAGAATAAGACTTGGAACTTAGTACCCAAAGCAAGTAATCAGAACGTGATAGGATGCAAATGGGTCTACAAAACAAAGAGGTATGCAGATGGAAGTGTGTCTAGGTATAAAGCTATACTTGTTGTAAGAGGATATGCACATACATATGGTGTGGACTATGATGAAACCTATAGTCCTGTTCCAAAGATGACAACCATAAGAACTGTCATAGCTATTGCTACATGCAAAGGTTGGAAATTGTCTCAATTAGATGTGAAGAATGCATTTTTAAATGGTTATATTTCATATGAAGTTTACATGGAGCAACCAGATGGTTTTAAAGATCAATTTGATCCAAATCATGTGTGTAAGCTCAAGAGAGCTTTGTATGGCTTGAAGCAGGTCCCAAGGGCATGGAATTACATGCTTGTGAAGTTCTTGAAAAACTTGGTTTCCAAGCATCAAAGGCAGATAGTAGCTTGCTAATCAAAGCAAGTGAAGATAGATTTATCTATGTTTGTATTTATTTTGATGACATAATACTTATAGGTACATATGACAAAGGCATACAAATGCTTAAGAAGTAGATGGAGAAAGAATTCAAGATCAATGACTTGGGAGATTTGTCATATTTCTTGGGAATGGAGATTTCATATACTCAACATGGAGTATATGTGAGTCAAGAAAGGTATTTGAAGAATTTACCAATCAAATTTAAAATGGAAGATTGCAGGAGAGCATCAAATCCAATGGAAGTGAATCACAAACTAAGTAGATATGGATGAGAAGAATTCAAAGACATTAAGTTTTATCAGAGTTTAGTGAGCTTGATTTATGCTACATTGACAAGGCCTAATTTATCATATGCAGTTGGAGTTCTATCTCAATTCATGCATTGTCCTAGAAAGGAACATTGGATTGCAAATCAAAGGGTGTTAAGATATATCAAGCGCACACTTAAAGAAGGTTTGTATCATGGGTTCACTTCAGATACAAGAATGAAGATATATAGTGATGCGGATTGGGCAAGTAACTCTGATGATAGAAGATCAAGATATGGGTATTTGTGCTATGTGGGAGATAAGTTAATTTCATGGTGTTCTAAAAAGCAACATCCAGTTGCTTTGTCATCTACAAAAGCAAAGTACAAAGGTATGGTAGAAGCTGCAAAAGAAGTCATATGGCTAAAAACTCTCACAAAGAGTTTTGATATCAATCAGAGTACTCCTATCATTTGTGGAGATAACATGAGTTCTTTGTATTTGGAAGCTAACCCTGTGTTTCATGCCAGGACTAAACACATAGAGATTCAATATCATTTTCTGAGAGAGAACGTTTTTGATAAAGAGATAGAAATCATGCATACTCCTACAAAATATCAACTTGCATATATGTTAACAAAGAGCTTGGATGGACCTAAGTTGCAGAGATTTAAAGATATGGAAGGGATAAAGAAGATGCAAGTAATCACAATTGATGATTGAGGGGGAGCTGTTGGAGCAAGAAAATCATCAATTAATGATTACATGAAGATTAGGAGCGAAGAAATGAAGAAAAGGTTGAAGCTTGAAAAATGAAGTGAAGCGGAGATTCAAGAAGATTTTGATCTTTATACACATATACATTAATCTTGTAAATACTTCACATATACTTTGAAGTAGTGTCAAATCCACACTCATATGTATATATACACTTGTACATGGAAGTGATATGTATCAGAGATGAAGACTAGATGAGAAATAGATGATTAGATCATAAGTTGAATGTGAAATATTCATCAGATGTACTTCTTATCAAAATAGAAAAAGTTTTTTAAGAAGTTGCACCTCGATGTTTCTCTTTTTTCTCCTTCTGTGCATAATCAATTGAGAAATCTTGTATAATTGATGCATCTATAGTAAAGTTTTGAGAGTCCAATTGTAATCAAACTGAGAGAATTTTGTGTAGGAACATTCATATGTGTAATAGGTGATAAGTGACTCTTGAAATAGGTGCAATCTCGATGGTCAAAGATTTGATCAGATCTCAGTCTACAGTGTAAAGTTTTGCACAAATAAGCATTCAAAATTTAAGTTGGAAGGTAAAGAACCTATGTCTAAGAGCATTTGATCAAATGGGTTCTAGATTGTGAGAACTATGTCTTTAAAGTTGCATATGTGAAAGTTGTTTGTAGAGAAAGCATGTTTCAGACATAGGTTTACTTATTGAAGTAAATTTAAAGTTTTCGAAGTTTTTTTGAAGAACTCTCATTTGGAGTAATTGCATAAACATTAGAAGAATGTTCTTTCAAAGTTTCATAGAAAACTTTAATCATTTCATCAATCAACGAGTGAGTTCTGTGAGGCAAACTTTTTTGAGTGAAGCCATAGCTCACAGAAGTATTAAGTATTTATAATTTGGCAAAGATTTCCAAAAATTGGTAAGGGTCTTGAACTATACTTGACATGGAGGAGTTCTAAACTCAAGTATAGCTTATCTTTTGGAGACTAAACTTCTCCATCAAGCAAGTTGGCACGTATCTTTTCATCATACCAAGCATGTGGCACTTGCTTCCATCCTTAGAATGTTGTTTTCATCCTACTTTGTTTTCATGCCCTTTTTACAAAAAATCATGGGGCTAAAATACATACACTTCTTCATGTAAATCACCATTCAAAAAATGCAATTTTTAATGTCCAATTGATGTACATTCCAACCATGATGAGCGATAAGCACACATATGCTATGAATGGTTGTCATTTGACATGTGGGAGAAAATGTCTTATTAAAATCAATGCCCTTCTCTTGCGCATACCCTTCGGCAACAAGCTTAGCCTTATGTCTATCAATTATTCCATCATGTATACCCACAATGGGTAGTTAGAACCATCCAACTTATCCTCAATAGTCAACATACGAAATACATAATGGCTTTCAACCATGGCCAATGACTATACCTTGATGCAAAAAATCAATTGTTTCTCAAAAAAGTTGAATAGAAATAGCCAATCAAGCTTTACTAGACACATAAAATACTTTGAGTTTCTCGTATTGGTGAATCAAAAACTGTATATATGTTTGGTACAAAAGAATAAAAATGCATATACAATCACTATGATAGTGCATTTGGAGATTGAAATGAGCTCAAATCATTTTTTTTGGCACCACTCAACAAAGTTGGTTTAAACATTAATTGCCTCGAGTATACTTACCAAATTTTATGTGATTATGAGATTGTCATTGATAGGATGTTGATGATGCCCTGTAGAAAGCAAGAACTTGCTCTAAAAAAGAAAAGGAAGCTTAGACTGCAACAGTGGCTGTTGATATATTTAGGTAATGATGTGTGTGAACACTCTAGGACCATCGAGGCACTTTTTTTCCCCTCTTTAGGAGGTTTTTTTTTCCCAGCTTGTATATACGCCTATTGCCCTAATGGGCTACTTATCTTTGTACATTCTAGTGCTAATACATTCAGTATTGTGTGTAGTGTGCTTCAAGCTTCTTCTTCTTCCTTGTGTTGTTTGCGTGCTTCTGCAGACGTCTAACTGCAAACCGTTCTGAATGGTCTTCCTGATTCATATCAGAGTTTTGCTTCTACTCTTCGGTTAATGATGAAAGGCAATCCAAATGCCTTGTCATTTGAGGAGTTAGTCTCTGTTATGTTGCAAGAAGATCAGTCCAGGTAGAACAAGTCCATTATGCGTGTTGGAGATCAAGCTTTCCTGGCTAGTCAGAAGGGCAAAGGAAAATGGAGCTCTTCAACTAGTAAGCAAAAATCTGCTAATTCTGCACAATTCAAGAGGGAAGATAAAGATGAAAAGAAATCAGAAAAGCAGACATTGTTTTGCAAGTACTGTAAAAGAAATGATCATGTCATAAAGAACTGTCCAAAATTAGCTGCTAAAGAGGCAAAGAAAAAAGAGGCTAGAATGGTTGTTGCAAAAGCCTCTACAGCAAAAACAAAGCCTGCTTATCTTGTGTAGGAAGAAGAATGGGCGTTTACTACTATTTGCGGTTTTGACCCATCTTCTCATGAGTAGTGCATGTCTGTAGTAGACTTAGATGTTTGGTACTTTGACAGTGGGGCGATCAAACATATTACCTCGCAGCACAATTTCTTCTCTTCACTCGAGCCTGCCCCTACAAGGAATACTCTTACATGCACCAACAACTCCTCTTATCCTGTTATGGGAGTTGGTAAGATCATTTTGACTACTCCTAATGGTAGTTCTTTCACTTTGTCAGATGCTTTGTTTGTGCGAGGGATCAAGAAAAATCTGTTATCAGTTTTTGCATTAGCCAAGTTTGGCTTGGTTGTGAAATTTGTTGATGACAGATGTACAATTCATGAACTACCAAATGGTGATGTGATTATTACTTCTAGCATTTTATGTTGTGGGTTGTATAAGCTCGTAGACCATGAAAGATCTGTAAATGATTTGGCATGTGCAGTACATGATTCTCAAGCTATGTTAGATGCAAAGCTTTGGCATGAACGCTTTGGTCATTTGAATTTCACTAGTTTGCTACACCTGTAGAAATATGAAATGGTCTCCTCTTTGCCCAAACTTGAGGCACCCAGAAAACATGTTTGTGAAGGCTATATTTTGGGCAAAATACAAAAGATGGTTCAGTTCGGGCTACTTAGAAATTGCAACTTGTACATAGTGATGTCTGTGGTCCTATGTAAACAACTTCTTTTGGAATTTATCTTTACTTTGTGACTTTCATCGATGATTTTTCCAGGCATGCATGGGTATATCCATTGAAGGCAAAGTCCGAAGTGTTCATGTGCTTCAAACAGTTTTTGGTTTTGGCTGAAAATATGTCAGCATGTAAAGTGGGCACCCTTTGTTCTGATCGAGGGGGAGAATATATATCTTCTGATTTTAATGCATTTCTGGCTGAACATGGGATAAAACACCAGTGTACAGTGTCGTATACACCTCAATAGAATGGAGTTGCTGAACGAAAGAGTAGGTCATTCATGGAGATGGCGAGGTGTATGGTCAAGAGTCAGGCTTTACCACATAGTTTCTGGCTTGAGGCTGTCATGTGTGCAACATATGTACTTAACAGGTGTCCCAATAAAGCGTTGTATTCTATCACTCCATATGAGGCTTGGCATGATCGCAAGCCATTTGTTGCTCATCTGCGTGTTTTTGGTTGTTTGGCATATGCATTAGTGCCTGAACAACATTGCAGATAATTGGATGATAAAGCAGTAAAATGTATTTTTGTTGGGTACAGTTTTGAAAGTAAAGGCTATCGTCTATATCATCCACAGACTAAACACATTCTGGTTATCCATGATGTTGTTTTTGTGGAAGATGCTATTCATCCATTGCTTTCATGTACTAAGGAGACATCTGTAAGCTCCAAAGACATGTATGATACTTTGCTTCCTCTTTTTAGAGGTGGATAGTCTAGTGCTGGTCCTAATGAGGCAACTTCTCAACCTTTGTAGGTTTCATGTGATGATGCAGATCATCCCATTTCTGATGCAGATTTACATGATGCACTTGTTGATGAGAGAGCTGACATTGAGGAGGCAAAAACTATGCCAAAATCGCTAGTGCAGACTTTGCGTGACAACAAATTAGATGCACCTCTATCATATCATACTCGATCAGGCTCTCATAGTGCCTTTTTTGCATCAAATTGCTATGCTATGGATGCATCTAGTCTCTGTGATGAGAATGAGCCTATTTCATTTGATGAAGCACAAAATTCAGAAAATAGGATGACTGCTATGCAATCTGAATATGATGCTATAATGAAGAATGGTACTTGATCTTTATGTGACTTGCCTCCATTGGCACTAAGTGGGTTTACAAGTTGAAGCGTAAACCTGATGGAACAGTTGACAGGTATAAGGCTAGGCTTGTTGCAAAGGGTTATGCACAGGAAAGAGGCATTGATTTTGATGTGACCTTTGCACCTACATGCCGTATGACTACTGTTTGGAGCATCTGTGCACTTGCAGCCCATCATATTTGGAATGTACATCAGTTGGACATTAAAACTGCATTTCTGAATGGTGACTTGCATGAAGAAGTGTATGTTTTTCAGCCCCATGGCTTTGTGCAAAAAGGGCATGAAAACCAGGTGTGCAGGTTAAAGAAGATATTATATGGTTTGAAGCAAGCACCAAGTGCTTGGTATGAGAAGATACATGCCTATCTGATTGCACAGAGAACAATCCAACTGAAAGCACCTTATATGTTAAGTGTGCTAATGATGTGCTTCTGATCATTGTTGACGATATTCTGCTCACTGGTCCTATTGAGAAGCATATTGCTGATTTTAAGGCTAATTTGCATGCCTCATTTGAGATGTCTGATTTGGGTCATTTGCATCACTATTTGGGCATTCAATTTATGCAAGTTGATGGTGGAATGGCTTTGTGTCAAATGAAATATATTGACACATTATTGCAACATTTTGGCCTTGAAGACTATAAGCATATTGCCACTCCTATGGAGACAGGTTTATGATTGAGTCTTCATGATGCTAGAGATGCATTTGATGCTATCCTCTATCAACAGGTTGTTGGATGCCTGATTTACTTATGCATTACTCGACCAGATATTCAGTTTGCTGTCTCACAAATGAGCAGGTGGGGTTGTTTTATCCCAAGGGGGGATCACTATCGCCAAATTTGCATGCTTTTTCTGACTCAAACTGGGCTAGTTGCTATGACACTCATGTGTCCACTAGTGGCTTTTGCTTCATGCTTGGTAGCTCATGTATATCTTGGTTGAGCAAGAAGAAGCCTACTACGGCCACTTCCAGTTGTGAGGCTGAGTATAGGGAAGCTTTCACAATGACTATTGAGTGTGTGTGGCTCAGATGCCTCAGATGCCTTATGGATGATTTGGGTGTTGGTTAGTCTTATTCCACCACTATCTTCACTGACAATCAGAGCGCATTGGTAATTGCAAGGAACCCTATGTTCCATGCTTGCACTAAGCACATTGAGGTGCATTATCATTATGTCAGGGAGAGGTTCTCTACTGGGGAGATCAGCTTGGCATATGTGCCCATGCAGGAGAACATTGCAGAGCTTTTCACGAAGGCTCTGCTTAGGGAGAAGTTTGAAGCTTTCCGCAAAGCTTTCGGCTTACTTGCTTTTGTGGAGTGATTTCCACATAGGTTGGCACTTCCTCATACATGAGTGTCAGCTACGTGTTCACCGCATCACTCCCAGGGGGGATTTGTTGATATATTTACGTAGTGATGTGTGTGAACACCCTAGGACCACCCGGGCACTTTTTTCCCTCTTTAGGAGGTTTTTTTCTCCGGCTTGTATATATGCCTATTGCCCTAATGGGCTACTTATCTTTGTACATTCTAGTGGTAATACATTCAGTATTGTGTGTTGTGCTCCAAGCTTCTTCTTCTTCCTTGTGTTGTTCGCGTGCTTCCGCAGACGTCTAACTCCAACACTGGCTATATTACTAAGTGAATGTACAAAGATAAGTAGTTCATCAGGGTTATGGGCATATATACAAGTTGAAAGAAAAAACCTCCTAAAGGGGGTATAACATATCTTTAAGAGGAAAAAAAATGCCCTAAGAACCTTAAGCAGATTCACACATATCACTACTGAAATATATCAACATATGCTAGTAGCATTTAAAGGAGGTAAAGAGTGCTTGTCACACATTAAGTATTATTAGAGCTTCATTCAATCAAGCACAAGAATTCCCAATGACACAACTTTTGATAGGTTCAAGGGAAGATTTCATATCTTGTTAAAAATATTTGAAGAAACCTCCTAAAGGGGGTATAAAATATCTCTAAAGAGGGAAAAAAATGCCCTAAGAACCTTAAGCATATTCGCACATATCACTACTGAAATATATCAACATATGCTAGTAGCATTTAAAGGATGTAAAGAGTGCTTGTCACACATTAAGTATTATTAGAGCTTCATTCAATCAAGCACAAGAACTCCCAATGACACGACTTTTGATAGGTTCAAGGGAAGATTTCATATCTTGTTAAAAATATTAATATGCATTTACACTATCTACATGATCTTATTTCTTATTTTCTCACGCTTCATAATATTTTTAGTTATTATGGTGAATCTTTTAACATGGAATGGGTATGAAAAACCGAACTAGAATGATAACTCGTGGATGATACATGTAAGAAGAAGAAAAAGCAAATGTAGACTAGATAATGGACCTTGAAGCAACAGGTGAATTTAGAATGGGAACAATCATGGATCAACGCACTAATAAATTGGTAAATATTGACCTTGGACTTTACTTAGGCTATAGAGACAACTTTGGTTGAAATAAGTATAAGAAGCATGGTATAATGATGAATGATCAAAAAATATTTGAAAGTCAATGTTTTGAAGTAATGGATTCTCTTCCATGTTCCACGCACATCATTCTCTATATGAGTCACTAAAGGTTTTTTTGTTTTTGTGTTATACTTGATTTTATGTGAGTCAGTTGAAGTGATTTATTCTTCGTTGTTGCATAAAATTTTGTTTTCATCTTATTATAACGAAATTTTGTATATGATGTTATTTGACCCTTAAAAAAATAATTTTCTATAACGGTGTATTTGATCGTATGAGTCATTTGATGCTTGCATTAGATCCAAATTATTTTGACAATGGTAATTCTTTAGTCATTGCATTACAACATTTCTTGATTTTTTTGATGTTATTCACATGTTCCGAGGCCCTTCTTATATTCACAGGAAAAAAAGAGACATTCTTATATTCACACAAAGTGAAAAGCCTAAAATAAATGTGTCACTCTAAATAAAATGTGAGTGTTCCACCTAATGTGTCACTCCAAATAAAATGTGTGAGTGTTCCACCTAATGTGTGAGTATATAAATGATGGAATTTCCTATTTATTTCCTTTTTTAAGTAAAGCTTAAATATTCTCAATGTTTATTTCACTAGTCCTATGTGCTTTTAAAATTGAACCGAATTAGTGTAGACTTTTGCTTTCTATGTGATGGTTGCTTATTATTTTTTGTATTGATAAATTTTCGAATCTTGTTTTGGAAAATATAAGGCTCACATTTTTAAACCGACCGTAAACCTTTGCTAAGCAATCCACATCCCGGCCAAACGGCTGGATTGGCTTCTTCAAACTTTTTGTTCGAACTTGGAATGCCAAGGCTGTTGAAATACAAAGCGCGGGAATGCAAAGTCGGGAAATGTAGTAAGCTCCACGGATAGAGAAAGTGCAGCTCGATTCTCATCTGAATGGAAGCAAAGGTGTGATCTCTGCTCTTTCTCCTCCGTTGAAGCAGACGCGAAGGTGTCACATTTGTTCTTTCCCTCTCCGTATCTGCGAACATACACACTCGCACACGTACGTACACATGCGTACATGCCTCAGCCCAAGCACAAGTGCACGTTCTATCAGCAGCACTAAGCACACGAAGTCAATCTTGCGTACATAATTAATCCATGCGCAGTCGAGCGTCACAACTGCACTTCATCTTTGAATATCTCTTGTCCTTCTACTCTTCAAGGAATCTGATCGCGTATTGGAAACTTGCTACGCAAGACTTGTAATAAACTGTAAGTGCATCTTTCTCTTTTCGGTGGAGCACATGATTTTCAGATCCTCTTTCGGAAGAGATTGCTAAATTCGAAATTATGGAACATATCTACAGATGCCACGAGAGTTTTCTGTGCATCACAGCTGCTGTAAAAGGGTGTTTTTCATTATGTCTCAAGGCAACTAATGGATTGTTGTTTAATTATTTATATATACAGGAAAATATCAGGATCTATTTCATATTAAAATTCATCCATGCCGGTGCGTAACTTCCTGCGCACCTCACCAAAGACATCTACCAATGACTGTGGTGATGGATCAGGAAACGATCCTCTGCATCCCGCTCATTTACCCTTACAAGAGGTATCGTGGAACAATTTACCCCATGGTGGCAAGGGTGATGAACTTAGTACACCCCGTAGCGTGGTGAAATGGTTGTCCTCCTCTCCATTGCCAGATCCTCCGTTCTTTGAGTACCAAGAGAATTTGGCCACCGTTGGTTTGGCCAATAATCCATCTTCTTTGCCTGTGAGCTTTAAAGCGAGACAGAGTGGAAAGGATGGATGCTCAAGAGGCTATAATGCGACTGATTTGGACAGTGGGGCTGCTTCTCTTAGGTCCTCAGCGTCTTCTTGCGGAACTCAGGAAATCTTTTTAAAAAACCCCATCACTGATCACAGGAGTTTTTATGCATCTCCACACGTGTCAACTTATGAAGTCGAATCTGCAACAAATGTAGAAACACAGGTAGCCCGATCACTGAAATATGGACATTCTGCAGCAGGGGCAACTGAGAGCTCTTCTGATAGCGGAGGTTGGGATGCATCTGATCCCACACTGTCAAATCCTTGTGCTCAATCTCATTTTGAGATAGAGGAGGATCTAAACTTTTGGAAGGAACATAACGTTCAGGCATGCTAATGCCCTTGACCCCCTCCCCTCGCCCCAGTAAATAAAATTTGTAAAACATAAATGCAATTTCACTTCTTTATTTTTTTATTTACTTTATTTGCAGGTAATCATACGCATTCGTCCTCTAAGTAGCTCAGAACTCGTGACTCAGGGTCAAGTACGATGTGTACGCCAAGACAGTGCTCATGCAATAACATGGACGGGGCATCCTGAATCACGTTTCACATTTGATCTTGTGGCTTGTGAGACAATTACCCAGGTATGCTTTGTAATAGTTGATAGAAACGACTTATGCGTGTAATCCAGGTACAGCATAAAGAAACTGATTTTCATAGGTTGAGCCTATAGAATATGAGTTGTTTGAAAATTGAAAGATTTAATGGTCTTCAAGATCAAGTTTGTATCAATTCTCAAAGATATAATCCAAGTGTACACGATATGAATTGAATTGGAAATACAAAACTAGCATATTTTTCTCTTTAGGCACTCTTGCACAAGGTGATTTTGTTTGTTACTAATGAACTTGAGATCTTACAAGAATCAATGCCTGTAATTCTTGTAGATTTGACCTTAATTCTTGTAGATTTGGCCTTAACCATGCAAGGGCATCCACCTCCTATTCTCTCCCCTCGACGATGACCATTCTTCTTGCAATGCTTTTTGAAGCTTCATGGCCTCCAACTCCTAGAGCATAGCTTTTGATGTGATGATGTTTTTGAAATCTTCTTCTCCACCCACTACTTAGAAATTTTTAAAGATAAGTTGGAAGTAGAGCCACTAAGGAGTGTGTTCTTTTGTCGAACTTGAAGGCTTTGTCTTGTTGCAACCTTAGATTCTCTAGTTGGTCAAGGGCTTGTTCAATGGAGCTACTTGGTTGATTATATTTGCAAACATTCTATGGAGTTCATCGGAGGTTCTTTTTGACTTGAGGAGGCTTGGTATGGGTGTATACCTCTATTCAACATTAGGCTTTTGCTCAAGGTTGACTTAAATTCTTGACAACTTGAATATTTCTTTGCTAGTTGATAGTCTCCTACTCCTTGTTGGTTACTAGAAATTTGAGAAGAGCTAGTGGACTCACTACAAAGATCCAAGGGCTCACCATAAGGATTTGCTCGATTAGCATTGCACCTTGGACTTGGTTTGCCTTGTGTTGACTTGGCCATGGGCTAGTTCGTATGGATGGATTTTGGCCACATGTCCCCACATTGATATGCCTACTTGCACTTGGGTGACTTGGACTATTGCTTGGTTTCCTTTTGCATCTTGACTACTCGTCGGTTGATGTGGAAGCCTTGGTTGTAGAGGAAGTGGATGACTTGTAGACTTTCCTGTAAATTTTGAATTGAGCTCATGGTCTATGCACAAGATGTGCAAGTGTCCCTTTGGGTGTCACAAATTGTAGTTGGGATGAGAAGTTGGAGAAAGCGGGAATTCTCCTTGGAGCGAGAAGCTCCCTAACACATTATTGCTTAGGGCACACTTTCCTCACCATCATTTACAACATATTATCGGATAAGTACTTAACTAGATATAGTATACTTTCATAATTTAAGGGTGCAACTTTTCTAAATGGAGTGCATAATCAAACATAAATAGTTCTAACAAATAATTGGGAAGGTGATAAGGATATAATGTCAAGGGGATCTCAAACTCTATTGTTCTAAAATGGTCGAAGGTCGCTGCATATGACCTATACATATCCACTAGAAGATTGGAGACATTTAAGGCAAGTAACTTGACTTACAACTAGAGAGAGTGTATAATTCATAGGCTGCAAGTAAATGAGTACCTCTTGGTTTGATGTGTCCTCTTACCTAGACTAGTCCACTTACATGACATTGTCTCCACCTCTTCAAGCACTTGATCTCTCCCTTTGTAAGATCTCCTTAGCATGTTTACAAGTCCCTCTCATATATACTTAAGGATATGAGATGTTTTGTCCAAATAGGTTGCTATGGATCGTGATAGAGGGTCTACCTAAAAGAATCCATGTTATTAGTTGCTAGCTTGGAGGAGATCACCACGTTGATGATAGAGATTACACCAGACTATAATGTGGTTGAACCAAATGACCCCATTGTGCAGGTCGATTGGCATACCTTGTCCATAATCATGATGAGCTCAACCAAGGATGAAGGTCAACTAGGGTGGGTGCAAGGTCGACCAAGGTTGGTATCAAGTCAATCAAGGTCGACTCCAAGACCAAGGTCATCCAAAGGTCAACTAAGGTTGGCTTGGTTAACTATAGTTAATGGTTTTAGTTTCCAAATATCACTTGAAGGTGTACTTACAGGCCCATGGTTCTGTTGGTGTCACTGCATATAGTGAGCTGGGAGGTGGTATCAGGATTCAGCGGTAATCAGCTGGGAAGGTGTGTATAATTTTACTTGGCGTTCTGGCTACTGTACATATGCACCGAATAGCTTACAGCCCAACACTGTAACCTGCAACCAACAACCGTGCAATTTTTGCAATGTTCTGCCCTGCAATTTTCTTATGCTAATTTCCTGCTGGCAGTTATCTGCTAAACCACCAGATAACTATAGTATTGCTCATCAATATACAGTTCATTCCTTCGGAGGGGTCAAGTTTTAATTAAACAAGATTATCTTTGCAAGTATGCGGTTGAGGTGCATTACATCAATCCAACTTCAAAATCTTTTATTGAAAACTTGGTTTTATGAAAGAGATTTTGGTATTCAAACCTTGGTACTGTTGATCAGCTGTTTAAGAGATAGCCTCTATGCCCTTTGATTGACTGAAAACATTATCCTTTATCAGAGTTTTGTTGACCTAATTAAACTTGACCTCAAAATTTTATCTTAAATGATGCCAGCCTTTGCACCTAATATGATATATCTCCTTCCTCTGAAACCTCTGGGTTTCATTAAGGTTCTGATTTGTTCTTTGTTTGGTAGTTTAATCCGCACATTTTTAAAAAAAGTTATTCAGTGATTTTGTAGGCTTGTTGTGGACTAGGTGGTTTATGGTGTCTTTCAGTGAATTTATGAGCATAAGTGTATTTCAGTTTCTATAGGTAATCATTCACAATCTCATTCAATACTATTCAAAATCATGGTTATATTAACACAATCGTATTTTTTAGTCTTCTGAAGTTTTTAAGAGATTTTCAAGGAAGAACTAGGTAGAGTTTTTTCTTTCTTTCTTTACTCAGTAGCCATTTAGAGAACTATCTGAATGCTTGAGGATTTTCTGTTACCTGAATTAGTAAATTCAGTGGGGTGGGTAAGAAATCTGGTTGTTTGCATGTTTTTGTGTGCATACACATAAGTGCATGTTTAGGTGGCTGAACTCTGGATGGATGCTGCCAACTTCACATGTGAATATTCATTAATGTTTTTGGAGCTCTCATCCCTTAAAGTGCCATTTCTAAACAACATATTGGAGCTTGGATTTTATAAAAAAGATGTCCTTTTCATCTCAAATTAATCTCAAGAAGGAAATAATAATTGCTGTACGAGGTTCTTTACTTCTCTTGTCATACATTGGCGAAGCATAAGTTTTAAGAGCCTGGTACCCAAATGTGCTGTAGACATCTGTATACACATTTCATGGTACATATTCATGTGGTTGGACACTGGATGGATGCTTGTAACTGGCACAAGCTTCTCAAGTTATTCAATCTTATGGTTCTTCATTATCTGCATATGTCCTTTTATTTTTAAGGGCTTTTAGTCTAGTGTTTTTGAATATCAATTCATGTTTTTGGACCTCTCTTCTCCTGGAATTGCTATCTCTAAACTTGATGTTGACGCTTGAACTGTAGAAAATAGATATTTGATTTTTATCTCTAATGGACCAGAACCTCAATGGGAGTAATAGTTGTTGTATTGGGTTCTCTATTTCGGTTCTCTATTTCTCTTGTCATATGCTGGCAAAGTGAAACTTTCAAGGCGTCAAATGATCGGAGAGAATGTCGCTCTTTCTCACATCAGAAGTCTCAACATCAAATAAATCTGGAAGCTTGTGGCTTTTAAACTCTGTTTAATATACTTCTTAAACCGAACATTAGATAAGCTTCTATTTACACCTTTCAGGAAAAGCTTTTCAAGGTTGCTGGTCTACCTATGGTTGACAACTGTCTGCAGGGCTATAACAGCTGCATGTTTGCATATGGTCAGGTTTGTCAAAAGGATAATTGCATTCTTTTGTCCAGCAAGATTATTGGAATGTGAGTTCCTGCTTTCAATGGTCTTTCTTGCCTTGATTAGACTGGCAGTGGCAAAACTTTTACCATGTTAGGGGACCTTGAAGGGGCTCAGCATCAGCCAAGTGCCAACCGGGGCATGACACCTCGTGTTTTTGAGTACCTTTTTGCCCGTATTCTAGAGGTGAGTGTCTACAACATCTACTTATAAGCTATCTGAGCTCTTTTATGATGAGTCCTTTGGCTGATGTCTTTTTAGGAAGAGACTTCGCGTAGCAAAGAACATGTTAATTTCACATGTAGATGCTCGTTTTTAGAAATTTATAATGAGCAGATACTTGATCTTCTTGAACCTGCTACAACAAACCTCCAGGTAGAGCTTCTCATTATCTATTGGTCAACTGAGCTTATGAAGACGTTTTGGCTTGTTTTCAATTTCCCGTCTAAGTTATGTGATTAAATGTTGTGAAGTTGAGAGAAGATGCGAAAAGAGGCGTGTATGTTGAGAACCTATCTGAAATTGAGGTGAAGAATGTACAGGATGTAATCACACTCCTGATTCAGGTATGAATGTGGTAACTTAGATATTGAATCACTGAAAGGGCTAGTATCTTTGCTGATTATCCATGACCGCAAAGCAGGGAGCTGCAAACAGAAAGGTTGCAGCTACAAACATGAATAGAGAAAGCAGTCGCTCACATAGTGTCTTCACTTGTGTTATTGAGAGCAGGGTACCATGATATTTGCAATTTTGTTCTTTTTCATTCCAATGACGACTCAGCTTGTGGAAGGCTCAACGTTTTTATTGTTTTTCCCCTCATTTCAAATGTTTTTAGTGGACAAGTCAGTCAATAAAAAACAGTCGCTTTGGAAGACTTCATCTTGTTGATCTAGCAGGATCTGAGAGGTCTATATCGATTCAGATTAGCTGTATATAGTTCTGATGATATTTTTTCATTGGTTGAAAGTCAATGGTTTACTTTGCATTAATAAGTGTATGCCAAATTGCTTAATAGGCAAAAAAGCTCGGGTGCTGAAGGAGAGCGTCTGAAAGAGGCAGCAAATATCAACAAGTCTCTTTCAACATTAGGGTCTGTGTTATGTACATTTTCATGTTAATATTATTATGATTATTGTTGAAAATCATCAATAGGGCTATATAAAGTGTGAATTTTTTAAGCCTCTTGCAACTGTGCAGTCTTGTTATTATGAGTCTGGTGGATATTGCAAATGGAAAACAGAGACATGTCCCATATCGTGATTCAAAGCTAACCTTTCTTCTTCATGTATGTGCTTGAGCCTTGTCAAAGCTACCAAATGTAAGGGTTTTTTCTATGCAAAATCGAGGATTCTAACATTTATTTCTTCATTGCAGGATTCATTGGGTGGGAATTCCAAAACAACAATAATTGCCAATATCAGCCCCTCAAAATGGTATAATGCATTCTAGTGATTTGTGGAATGAAAGTAATCTTGTAAAACTAAGTTTTGAACACTTGAAAATTCAAGCAGCTTCCTAGGAGGATGCCATGAATTTTAGGGCACTTTATCTCTATATTTATGCATTCAGTCTTTTTTGGTCCCTCCCTCAATGTAGATCCAATTTGTAAGACACTAGTTACCTTCTTTGTGATCAAATACAAATCATGATAGAGAAGATAACATCATGCACATGTCAGTTCGAATCATCTCCTAATCTTGGGTTACCCTAACATACATCCATTTACCCCGCCAAGAATCCATGAGATTCTCACATCCAATGAGAATAATATGGAGAAGAGTGCACTGCTAGGAAGACAATATAGTGCAAGGTTGTTTTCGTGCTCTCCTTCTTCCTATTTAATAATTCCTTCATCCTTCTTCCATGCAAGAACATTTGTTACATATCAAGAATTCTTGCCTCTAGGTCTCATGCATACTTGCATTGCAACGCATTGCAAATGGTCTTCAACTTTGCAACGTTGCTATATTGGCAACGCGTTGCTTTGCATTCATTTTTTTTAATCCAAAAAATACCAAAAGATATATTTCTCTTAGGAGGCATGGAAAATCATTGAGAACCTTATCCAAAATCTGCGATACATGCAATACAAAAAATGTGGAGAATGAGGAAGACATAAAAAGCTGTAGAAGAGTAGAGATTCATTTATGTATGGGTTTCTTTTTGGGTCTTATCATCTTGAAATAGATTGATATTTTGGAAATGATAGGCAACGTTGCTTTCCTCTATGGTATTTACTATTGTGATGACACTCGTGACTACGTATTTATCATTTTCCACTTTTGATTTATGCCATGACTTATATCATTTGTCATCGTAATTCTCTATGTTTTTATTATGATGTATAAATGATCATGTATGATGCATCATCATTCATGTATGATGTTACATTGTTAAATGTTATGTTACGAGTCATGATTTTACATTGTTATGATAAATGTTATGTTATGAATCATGATAATCTCTCTTTCTCTCTCTCTCTCTATCTATCTATCTATCTATATATATATATTTTATGGTATATATATAGTCATATCCCACCTTATTGTGTATCATAGGATCCAAAATACGTAAAAGAAAAACAAACACACACACATGTGTGTGTGTGTATATATATATGTGTGTGTGCGCGTGTGCAAGTTTTGAAAAATAAATAACTTTATCGCAACGCCTAGCTCCAAATGTTGCTGTTGCTAACTTGTTGCTTGTGCTAAAACATTGCCTTCCACTTTGGTCTCATGGCCATCGAAAAGGTCGCTCATGAACAAATATCAATATCAATAGGCTATACAACAATCAATGTTGGGTGCCATCATAGGTGCACTACAAGCGGAGAATGTCACTCATCCAATCAAATGGCTTGACAAAGAAAAATTTTCTAATCATGTATGTACACGTATTGTTTGATCTTATACAAGGCCCTAGAGCATGGAATGTTAGTCTTGTTAGGTATATGTTGTGGGAATGTTTTTTGGTAAAATAAATAGGTTTCTTGTTTTTTTGCTTGTAAAGCAAAAGAGTGGTAAGTATCTCCATATTTGCATCTTTGTGGATGGTATTGAAGGTGATGATATTGAAGGTATCAAAAAAATGAAAGGTAAGTTGGGAAAAGAATTCAAAATTTTAGATCTTGGTTTATAGATACTTTCTTTCCATTGAAACAATATATTAAGATGAAGATCTACTAATGATTCAAAAGACATATATCATGGACATGCTTAAGTAATTTGATATGCATGATTCTAGGTCTGTTGTTATATGAAAAGTATATGCTGGGTAAACCATACCAATTGCGATGGAGCATACTCTTGTGGGCAATAGCTCTTGGGTAAATACTCAAGGGTCTACCGTCACAATTATGGGGCTAACAGGGATGCCGTTAAGGGCAACATCCTCTATAATATATCCGGCTCCATAATGGTCACATCTACATAGGTATCCTTGATGGCCATACCATCTTGCATCATTCGACATCATAAGATGCATGATCATCACACCACCAACATATTCTCCATTGTGTAGAGTTTGTGTAATATCGATCCTTCGATCTATAAATAGTCTTTGGATAAGTACAAATGGTACTCTCAAAGGAAAACATATGCCAAGAGTTGTTGGAACACTATAAACCCCCTTTTAGGTAGAACAACACCAACATCCTTTTGTGCATGATTCACATGTCTCACAAAGCGAACCGAGTGCGAGAAGTTGTTAGATTACTAACAACTCCCTTTTGGGCACATAATGCAATGCATGTAGCAGCCCGACAAGAAGGCGAGCATTCCACAAAAAAGATTACCAAAAGCCCACAACTTCTAATGTTGGAACGAATAAGTAGGACCCTTCCCCTCGGATGACCGTAATGGCATCTTGACCCTTATATGGTCAAAGAACTATCTAGTGATAGAGTTTATAGGGGTGCTAGCTCTCCACTATGGAAACCTTGCACAAGAGGCCATATACATGCATGTGCTCTATGCTTAGCCACTATGGCATTGAACACATGAAGGTAGATGCCAATCAAGGATGGTCTCAATCTTCTTGAGGTCCATGAATTTTCCTTTTTTCGAGGCAATGCACCCTTGAAATTCCTTTTTTTGTCATACAAAAAGAGCACTTCTTTGATTTTGCATATAATACTTTTTCTTTTAGTTTCTCTAGAACTATTTTTGCATGAGTTTTTCTCCTTTAGATCTTTTGAGAATATCAAGATATCATCAAGGTATATGATTACGAAATCATCTAAGTATTCTTGAAAGATATAATTCATTATATGTTGAAAAATTGATGGAGTATTTGTGAGACTGAATGGCATAACTATATATTCCAAATGTCCATATCTTGTCCGAAATGTGATTGTGATGTTGACAAGGTTGTAAGCCCCTCGAAGGTTGATCATTGTGAAGAATTTTGCCTTTTCAAATCATTCTAAGAACTTTGATGTAAGTATTAGAGGATATTTATTTTTTGTAGTGATCTTATTTAGGCCATGATAGTCTATACACATTCGGAGTGTTCCATCCTTCTTTACAATTAGAATAGGGGCTTCTATGGGGTACTTTGAATGTTGAATAAACCCTTGGTTAGATTCTCCTCTATGTTCTTGTGTGATTTTGTAAGTTAGTTTTGCTCCTGTTTGAAGTTCTATGAATAATCACAAGGTCTATGTTCTGGTCGGTATGGCATAGATAATGTATGTTTGTTGCTTCCCTATTGAATGCATAAAGGCTTTGACTCCTACATATGGATGATTCTTTTGAATGTAAAGTTGAGTGACCTTATTCTTTTCCTAATTGATTTTTGAATTATGTTTCTAAGTGATGGTATTCCAATGATAATAGGATTCGTCGAACTTGATATTACATTAAAACATACATGGAAATCATGATCACCAAGGTTTACTCTTAATGAGTGTGGTTAGCAATGGGTTAGGTAACATGTTAGGAAAATCTTGGAGTTTTGAACCTTAAGTTGTGATAAAATTGCATATGATCTCTTTTCTTTCAATTTTTTATTTTTATTTTTGGATTTTAGGTGTCCTTATTGTATATAACTTCTTATAAATGCTTAAATATCATAAGAAGTTCACATTAAAACAATAATGTTAAAATTTACATTATCACATATAGATTGTGATCATTAGGTTGTGACTCGTGATATGTCATGACTCATCACATAATATCATCACTTGAAATGATACTTAGTAGAAATTAGAATCATAATTGATTAGGTCACATCATCACATTTCAACATTCAAATGTTATTGTTCAAGATTGAACAATCAATATTAAATAAGAACATAAATAGATTCAAATTATATTACATATTACATAGATCAAGATTCATTAAACACAATCATAGATGATTAGGTCATAAATAAAAAGTCACAAGTGATAGTACTAAACAATGAGTACCATTTTATCAATGATCATGAAACATTTGATATCTATACGTCAATCCTAATCAAAATAAAAATACAAATGATAACCACAAATCATCTAAATATCATGATCACTAAACTTATGAGACCCATTACCAATGAGTCACATGACATCTTCAAAGGGCAAATAGATATACAAGTATCAAGTACAAATCAATATGATGTGTAAACATACAACTCGAGAGTCAATTATCAGATAAAATTGTTGATAATATTTCGGTAGTGATGTGTGTGCGTACACTTAAGACTATCGAGACACTTTTTTCTCTCTTGAGGAGGTTTTTTCCTCTTTGCATGTATATACGCCTATTACCCTAATGGGTCACTTATCTTTGTACACTCACTTGGTAATACATTCAATATTGAGTTTCAAGCTTCTTCTTCTTCCTTGTATTTTTCGTGTGCGTTGCAAACCTCAAATTCTAACTATTGGTATCAGAGCATGTCTTTGCTTTCTCTAGGGCATCTTCGGCATCCGTCGATCATAGTCTCATAATCGCACAAAAATAGGTGAACAAACTCAAGGCGAATGCACTGTCGCAATGACTGTTCATGCAATTTTGTCCTTTTGTGCCAAATAGATATACAAGTTTCGGTTTGCTAGTGCAAGTGCTTCGAAGCATGCAATAGGTCTAGTGGGACTCAACATGGTATATTTCTATTCAACTTTTTGAGATATATTAAATTTTTCGCATCAGAGAATTTAGTCACTTGCCATGACCAAAAGCAATGATGTATTTCATATGTTGGCCGTTGAGGATAAGTTGGATGATACTAATTATCCATTGTATGAATACATGATGCATCATGTATTGATAGCAAAAGCGTTCTGGAATATTGTGCATGGTGTTGAAAATGTCCTACTACACCTACACATACAATGATTGAAGGTGATGCAAATGGTCTTGAAGATATGATCTTCAATTTTCAAGTCGTGCTATGGTTCTTGTTGCACGTATCGAAGAGCAACTTTGTTGGGATGGCAAAGATGCACAGGTGCATGCATTGATAGCTTTGTTTGTCAAATATGCCATTATCCCTTACATTCGTTCGTGCAAAACAACAAAAGATGCTTTGGATACTTATACAACATTATATTAGGCAAGAAATGAGGCTCGTATTGCTTACCTTTGAAAACATCTTGAGAGTAAGCATATAAATGAAGGAGATTCAATGAAAGAGCATTTGATTTTTTGATGAAATCTTTCGAGATAGTTCACTTGTGCAGACTCCTCTTAACCTTCTTCGAGATTCATATCAGAGTTTTGCTTCTACTCTTTGATTGATGATGAAAGGGAATCAAAATGCCTTAATCTTTGAGGAGTTCATCTATGTTTTGTAGCAGGAAGATCAATTTAGGCAAAAGAGGTCAATTATGCGTGTTGCCGATCAAGTTTTTTAAGCTAGTCAAACGACAAAGGTTAATGCTGCTCATCTACGAGTAAGCAGAAATCTGTGAATGATGCACAATCAAAGATGGAAGACAAAGATTAAAAGAAAATAGAAAAGTAGAAAGTATTTTGCAAGTGGTGTAAGGCAAATCATCATGTCATAAAGAGTTGTCCCAAACTTGTTGCAAAGGAGGCAAAGAAGAAAGAAGTTGGAATGGTTGTTGTAGAGGCCTTTACACCTAAAATAAAGTCTCCTAATTTTGTTCAAAATGAAGAATGGGCATTTACTACTCTTTGTAGCTATGGCCCATCTTCTCATGAATAGTATACATCTGTAGTAGACTCTGATGTTTGATACTTTGATAGTGGTGCAACCAAACATATTACCTCGTTGCATAGTTTCTTCACTTCACTTGAGCCTTCTCTTGTAGGGAATACTGTCACATGTGCTAACGACTCTTATCCTCTCATGGGAGTTGGAAATATCATTTTGATTGTTGTTGATGGTAGTTCTTTCTCATTATCAAATGCCTTATATGTGCAAGGGATGAAGAAAAATTTGTTATTAGTTTCAACACTAGCCAAGATTGGCTTGGTTGTTAGATTTGTTGATGACATGTATAATTCATGATCCTCGAATCTTAATGTCATCATTGCTTCTTGCGTTTTATATAATGGGCACTAAAAAATTATAGATTATGTGAAATTTATGAATGATTCAACATATGCAGTTCATAATTCTCGGATTATCACATATACAAAGTTTTGGCACTAGTTTGCTTCACTTGCAGAAATTTGAAATGATGCGCTATGTGCCCAAGCTAGAGGAACCTTCTAAACAAGTCCGCGAAGGTTGTATTTTGGGCAAAATACAGTGTTCTTCCTTCGTAAAAGGTAATTTAGTTGGAGTTTCACATAAATGGAAGCTTGTTCATTGTGATGTTTGTGATCCTATACAACCACTTTCATTTGGGAATTATTTATATTTCATGACTTTCATGGATGAATTTTTCTAGTATACATTTAAAGCAAAGTCTTAGATTTTTTTATGCTTTCAATAGTTCTTTATGATTGAAAATATGTCAGCCCTTCATTCTAATTGAGTGGAGGAATATATGTCTTTTGAGTTAAATGCATTTCTTGTTGAGCGTGGGATAAAACATGATTGTACAATGCTCTGTACATCTAAACAAGTTAGAGTTGCTGAAATGAAGAAGAGGTCTCTCATGGAAATGATAAGATGTATGGTCAAAAGTCAAGCTTTACCACATAGGGTCTGGCTTGAGATTGTTATGTGTTCAATATACATTCTTAACACGTGTCTTTCCAAAGCATTGTAGTCTATCACTCCATATGAGGCTTGGCATGGTCGCAAACCATCCAGTGCCCATCTATGTGTTTTTGGCAGTCTCGCATACACATTAGTGCTTGAACAACAACACAAAAAATTGGATGATAAAGCAATACAATGTATTTTTGCTTGGTACGTTTTGAAAGCAAAGGCCATCGTCTGAAGCATCTAGAGTTTAAAGGTCATCGTTTGTATCATTTGAGGCGTATCCACATGAATCGTGCCTTTGGGTCTCTTGCTACCACCTGTACCCAATGTTGTAGAGAATCTCTATAGAGCACGACGACTCCTCCTTATCCTCATGTTGTGTGCTTTCGCATTTGTCGGTGGTGAGCTTACTCCCACCTATAGCCCTAAATCCTTGGTAGGCTCCTCCCAAGGCTCTCATGTGTCTCTGTCAAGAAGATCATGTCCCTGTTTTCCATCACCTCCTCGAGGCGCCCTGGATGTGTCCACAAAGATCCATTGCAGTTCCAGACTGCAATGCGCACCTCCTTTTGTGTTGTCTCATAGGCCGCAAATCCCTAGTCAATGGGTCGTCCATCGATGATGACACGATTGTCTCTGTATAGGGCACGATGCTCCTCCCGTCTGGCGTGGAGGACATGTGGCATGCATGCATGTCTATACTCTACCTTCATCTGTGTGAGGTCATCATCCAAATAGATCAGGGTGCTCGGTGTAGTGCGTAGTACCGCCTGTCATCTAAGGAAGTCTCTCCTCTCGGCCACATCCGAGAACTGAAGGATAAGTGCTCTACTCCGTGAGGTGTCCCGCCCCTCTCTCCAGACTCTAATGAAAGGGAGAGGCTCATCCGCACGATACCCAAGTAGTGTGCACAAACGACTCCCGTCCTTCTCTAGTGATTCACCTGTCTCTGTGAGGCAGGAGATGGAGACATTGAGCCTACCGGCCTGTCACGTCTTCTCCCCCTCAATGGTGGCGTGTACTATGTGGATCTCCTTATGGTGCTTGTTCTTCTTCGCCTCCTTTCGAAGGTTTTTTTTGACAACTTCGACCCATCCATCTTTTTTAGTCTCAATCTCTCTCTATGAACCACCTCTATGCACTCTTTCTTGGTATTCGACAGGATGTCCTCTAGCTTTGGGGCGATCTCCCCCTCACGTATGCTGTCCAGTTTCGTCCTCATATCAGTAAGCCTGGTGTGCAACTCCTCCTTATCCGGTGAGTGCTTCATGCGCATAGCAAGAAGCTCTTCTTGAAGGGACTTGTTCTCCTTCTCCAAGGATGCTACCTTTGCTTCAAGGGGGACGACTCTGCAAGTAACCCCGTTCAGTTCGGAATCCCTTTCTTTCTTATGTTTCCCTATCAACTCTCGGAGGGTATGCTCTAAAGTTGCCAGTTGTTCCTCTAACTTGGGAGCCATGGAGGGAGAGGGGAGGAGAGAGGGAGGGGGGGGGGGGAGAGGGAGGGAGAGAGAGAGAGAGAGAGAGAGAGAGAGAGAGAGAGAGAGAGAGAGAGAGAGAGAGAGAGAGAGAGAGAGAGAGAGAGAGAGAGAGAGAGAGAGAGAGAGAGAGAGAGAGAGAGAGAGAGAGAGAGAGGGGGAGGGAGGGAGGGGGAGAGAGAGAGAGAGAGAGAGAGAGAGAGAGAGAGAGAGAGAGAGAGAGAGAGAGAGAGAGAGAGAGAGAGAGAGAGAGAGAGAGAGAGAGAGAGAGAGAGAGAGAGAGAGAGAGAGAGAGAGAGAGAGAGAGAGAGAGAAGAAAGAAAGAAAGTGTTTTTACATCTATTAGGAGGTCGAACTCGGCCTATGAGACAAATCGATGTACATGGGTGTATCTTCTGTCAATCAGAAAAGATAAAAGTGCTGAAAAAAAAACTGGTAAAGCTGGTGTACATCTCCGTAGTATGCATGTGGAGATACCCATGAAAATGGCGGGGAGTGTATGGAGTGCGATATCTATGATAGTCTATATGCAAAAGGGTAATACAACAAGCATGATAATGCATTTGAAATGACTTAACTAGCTCCATCCTGTGCTAGTGGGCGGGTGTAAGATGTGATACATAGGTGGAGGTGGAGTCAGTGCCACCTTGATGGCTGCAGCGGGATCGGCCATCATCCGGGATCGTCTCTCCTCCGTGGTGCGATGGTCACGAGCCTGGATCTCCGCAATCTTGTGTCGGTGAAGTCCCAGCATAGTACAAAACGAGAGATTTAAATCGCGATCAAAAATCGGGATTTAAAAGATTTAAACGTTTTAATCGCTGGAATTAAAAATAAAAATCGCGATTTTTATTCTTTTGCAATTTTTGTGATTTCTTTTTTTTTGGAATTTTTTGTATATACACATATAAAACACTCTAATATATACATATATATCATAAACTTCATATATAATGCATGTTATATGGATATAATGCATGTAATTTGGATATAATGCATGTAATATGGATATAATGCATGATAATATCTCAAAATATAGCAAAAATAAAAAATAAAAATAAAAAATCGAAAAGAATAAAAATCGCGAATAAATCGTTTAAATCGTTCGAGATTTAAAAGATTTTTATTTTAGGAAAAAATCGCGATTTTTTTATACTATGAGTCCCAGGGCCCGATATCCTATAGCACGGGGTCGTCTCCTAGCTCGAGAACTCTGAGCCTGCTTGAGAGTCACGCCTCTCGGTGTGTGGGCTGAGGGGGGGAGGGCTACAGCATGTCGTGGAATAAAGAAGTCAGTGAGCTGACTCTGTCTCCCTCCTGTATGGAGTGCTACAGTAGGCTTGAGTAGGGAATCTCTGTGACTCTGTATCTCTAGCAAGAATCGCCCGAGCTGTCTCTGGTCTCTAAAGCCCATGATCTCTCGGAGGGTGGGCTGTCCTTCAAACAGAGTGTCGTATCTGCCTCTGATGCCATCATATGCGCTACATCTGCATACAAAGTGCTCCTCATCCTCCATCTCTACTCTGCATACCTTGCATATCCGCTCCTCTCTGGGAATGTCTGCGGCTCTTCCCGTCTCAATCTCTAGTCGGTGTGATGAGACTCTCAACTTGCCAATCGCCACCCTGGAGCTATGAGGCATGTAAGTATCCATGTAGCGTGGTCTTTGGATGAAACCGTCAGCGAGTATGTCTAAGAACTGGTCTCGGTAGTGCGATAGTCTCTGACTAATGTAGAGCTTCCAGAGATCCTGTCTAAGCACAACATTCCTCTCACGACGAGAGAGGTGGATGTGAGGTGAGTTTGGGTCATATTGAAAAGGCGGCAATATGTCCATATCAAGTCCATGACTATCAAACCAGACTCTAACCTGAGTGTACCAAGCTCTCTCATATCCTGACTCTGATATATATATATTATATATATATATATATATATATATATATATATATATATAGAGAGAGAGAGAGAGAGAGAGAGAGAGAGAGAGAGAGAGAGAGAGAGAGAGAGAGAGAGAGAGAGAGAGAGAGAGAGAGAGAGAGAGAGAGAGAGAGAGAGAGAGAGAGAGAGAGAGAGAGAGAGAGAGAGAGAGAGAGAGAGGGAGAGAGGGAGAGAGAGAGGGGGGGAGAGAGGGAGAGAGAGGAGAGAGAGGAGAGAGAGAGAGAGAGAGAGAGAGAGAGAGAGAGAGAGAGAGAGAGAGAGAGAGAGAGAGAGAGAGAGAGAGAGAGAGAGAGAGAGAGAGAGAGAGAGAGAGAGAGAGAGAGAGAGAGAGAGAGAGAGAGAGAGAGAGAGAGAGAGAGAGAGAGAGAGAGAGAGAGAGAAGAAAGAAAGTGTTTTTACATCTATTAGGAGGCCGAACTCGGCCTATGAGACAAATCGATGTACATGGGTGTATCTTCTGTCAATCAGAAAAGATAAAAGTGCTTAAAAAAAAACTGGTAAAGCTGGTTTAGATCTCCGTAGTATGCATGTGGAGATACCCATGAAAATGGGGGGGAGTGTATGGAGTGCGATATCTATGATAGTCTATATGCAAAAGGGTAATACAACAAGCATGAGAATGCATCTGAAACGACTAACTAGCTCCATCCTATGCTAGTGGGCGGGTGTAAGATGTGATACATAGGTGGAGGTGGAGTCAGGGCCACCCTGATGGCTGCAGCGGGATCGGCCATCATCCGGGATCGTCTCTCCTCCGTGGGGGGATGGTCACGAGCCTGGATCTCCGCAATCTGGTGTCGGTGAAGTCCCGGGGCCCGATATCCTATAGCATGGGGTCGTCTCCTAGCTCGAGAACTTTGAGCTTGCTTGAGAGTCACCCCTCTCGGTGTGTGGGCTGAGGGGGGGAGGGCTACAGCATGTCGTGGAATAAAGAAGTCAGTGAGCTGACTCTGTCTCCCTCCTGTATGGAGTGCTACAGTAGGCTTGAGTAGGGAATCTTTGTGACTCTGTATCTCTAGCAAGAATCGCCCGAGCTGTCTCTTGTCTCTAAAGCCCATGATCTCTCGGAGGGTGGGCTGTCCTGCAAACAGAGTCTCGTATCTGCCTTTGATGCCATCATATGCGCTACATCTGCATACAAAGTGCTCCTCATCCTCCATCTCTACTCTGCATACCTTGTATATCCGTTCCTCTCTGGGAATGTCTTCGGCTCTTCCCGTCTCAATCTCTAGTCGGTGTGATGAGACTCTCAACTGGCCAATCGCCACCCTGGAGCTATGAGGCATGTAAGTATCCATGTAGCGTGGTCGTTGGATGAAACCGTCAGCTAGTATGTCTAAGAACTGGTCTCGGTAGTGCGATAGTCTCTATCGCATGTGTGGTGTGTGCCATGTCTGACTAATGTAGAGCTGCCAGAGATCCTGTCTAAGCACAACATTCCTCTCACGACGAGAGAGGTGGATGTGAGGTGAGTCTGGGTCATACTGAAAAGGCGGCAATCTGTCCATATCAAGTCCATGACTATCAAACAAGACTCTAACCTGAGTGTACCAAGCTCTCTCATATCCTGACTCTGATATATATATATATATATATATATATATATATATATATATATATATATATATATATATATATATATATGTATATATATATAGATAGATAGATAGATAGAGAGAGAGAGAGAGAGAGAGAGAGAGAGAGAGAGAGAGAGAGAGAGAGAGAGAGAGAGAGAGAGAGAGAGAGAGAGAGAGAGAGAGAGAGAGAGAGAGAGAGAGAGAGAGAGAGAGAGAGAGAGAGAGAGAGAGAGAGAGAGAGAGAGAGAGAGAGAGAGGGGGAGAGAGAGGGAGAGGGGGGGAGAGAGAGAGAGAGAGGGGGAGGGGGAGAGAGAGAGAGAGAGAGAGAGAGAGAGAGAGAGAGAGAGAGAGAGAGAGAGAGAGAGAGAGAGAGAGAGAGAGAGAGAGAGAGAGAGAGAGAGAAAGAGATTCACAGTTGTGCTTTGGAGACATTGAGCACCCTGAAGTTCGCACAGCGTGCGAAGTTTATACGTAATAATGTAAGTGCTGAATCGGACCATTTTGTCATGCTTTTTGTAGTTATTTTAAATTCTAACATTTCTGGAGGTCATCAATTGCGTCTTCACATTGATTGTAGGCAATGGTAAACGAGAATGCAATGGGGGATGTCATGGCATTACGGCTGAGGATTCAAAAATTAGAGGTTTATCCTTGGCTATAGAGAGGGTTTCCTTAGAGTGTGGACACTTTTGGAAAGATGGAGCAGCAAAGCTGCTATGCTTTTAGTTACATATACCTCAAGTTATCAAACCATGAAGCTTTTGTTTCAAATTATGTTTACAGGAGGAAAATAACCAACTGCGGATGAGAATTATGGATGGAGGTATGGCAGTCAGTGAGAATGGTATGGGATCAGAGCTTGCTGAACATGGGAATTTGAGTCAGTCAGCATACTCCTCTGTGGCATGGGATCCATTCAGAGAGTTTTCGACTTCAAGCTTGTGTGGCAAGCAGGTAATGATTTCCTTTTCTGCATGGAAATATGGATGGAGTTGCTTACCGATCATAATTATGTTATTTGTAGAGGAACGGACTAGAGCTTACATTACAGAGAACACTTCAGAGGCAACAGACTGCAGAGGCAAAGATAAAAGAGCTGCAGGCTCAGATTGACCAGTTCAAGTTCTTGGTAAATATTTATTAATGTTTTGAAGATTGCTCGTTGTTTGATTCTATTTCTGAAAATTCCCTCAGGTCGGAATTTATCACAGCAAGTTTTCTGGAATCTGAGTCTAGCTTGGCAGTATTATGGGTTCATTTTGTGTAATCCAATTATACTGATCAGCAATTGATGCCTTTCCTTGTAGGTTAAACAGAAGGAAGAAGATACACAACGAGGGAAGATGATGTTGCGCTTTCGGGAGGATAAAATAAAGCGCATGGAGGCTCTTTTGAAGGGTGTTTTCTCATTAGAAACATATATTTCAACTGAAAGGGACAGCCTGCTAGAAGAAGTCAAAATGTTACGAATGCGATTGGAACGAAATCCAGAAGTCACTCGGTTTGCGATGGAGAATATACGTCTGCAGGAGGAATTGCAGAGGTACTGTAACTTTTCAATTTATTAAAAAAACATGATCATGGGTGTTTGCATTTCTGATTTCATATTGATCCATATAATTGTGCTATATCTATGAGCTAAAGCATTTTGATAGTGAAGGTTGAGAATAACTTGACCTACAGTAAGGTACAAGGTTGAAATGAAGCTCAGCTTTTTCTAGTGCAAAAAGATTTTTGGTAAGTGTATGGATGATTCAAGAGTCTGAGACTGACCTCATGACTATTGAACCTATGGGGCACACAAAATGAAGCATACTTGAACAAACTCGTAGTTATAAAACACCATTAAAGGCTTCTTCCTAGATAGATAGATAGATAGAGAGATAGAGAGAGATAGATAGAGAGATAGATAGAGAGAGAGAGAGAGAGAGAGAGAGAGAGAGAGAGAGAGAGAGAGAGAGAGAGAGAGAGAGAGAGAGAGAGAGAGAGAGAGAGAGAGAGAGAGAGAGAGAGAGAGAGAGAGAGAGAGAGAGAGAGAGAGAGAGAGAGAGAGAGAGAGAGAGAGAGAGGGAGGGAGAGAGGGAGAGAGGGAGAGGGGGAGAGGGGGGGAGGGGGAGAGAGAGGGGGAGGGAGAGGGGGAGAGGGAGAGGGGGAGAGAGAGAGGGGGAGAGAGAGAGAGAGAGGGAGAGGGGGAGAGAGAGAGAGAGAGAGGGAGGGGAGAGAGAGAGAGAGAGGGAGAGAGAGAGAGAGAGAGAGAGAGAGAGAGAGAGAGAGAGAGAGAGAGAGAGAGAGAGAGAGAGAGAGAGAGAGAGAGAGAGAGAGAGAGAGAGAGAGAGAGAGAGAGAGAGAGAGAGAGAGAGAGAGAGAGAGAGAGAGAGAGAGAGAGAGAGAGAAAGAAAGAAAGAAAGAAAGAAAGTGTTTTTACGTCTATTAGGAGGCCGAACTCGGCCTATGAGACAAATCGATGTACATGGGTGTATCTTCTGTCAATCAGAAAAGATAAAAGTGCTGAAAAGAAACTGGTTAAGCTGATATAGATCTCCGTAGTATGCGTGTGGGGATACCCATGAAAATGGTGGGGGGTGTATGGAGTGCGATATCTATGATAGTCTATATGCAAAAGGGTAGTACAACAACCATGAGAATGCATCTAAAACGACTACTAGCTCCATCCTGTGCTAGTGGGTGGGTGTAATATGTGATACATAGGTGGAGGTGGAGTCAGGGCCACCCTGATGGCTGCAACGGGATCGGCCATCATCTGGGATCGTCTCTCCTCCATGGCGCGATGGTCACAAGCCTGGATCTCCGCAATCTGGTGTTGGTGAAGTCTCGGGGCCTGATATCCTATAGCACGGGGTCGTCTCCTAGCTCGAGATATCTGAGCCTGCTGAAGAGTCACCCCGCTCGGTGTGTGGGCTGAGGGGGGGAGGGCTGCAGCACGTCGTGGAATAAAGAAGTCAGTGAGCTGACTCTGTCTCCCTCCTGTGTGGAGTGCTACAGTAGGCTGGAGTAGGGAATCTCTGTGACTCTGTATCTCTAGTAAGAATCGCCCGAGCTGTCGCTGGTCTCTAGAGTCCATGATCTCTCGGAGGGTGGGCTGCCCTGCAAACAGAGTCTCGTATCTGCCTCTGATGCCATCATATGCGCTACATCTGCATACAAAGTGCTCCTCATCCTCCATCTCTACTCTGCATACTCTGCATATCCGCTCCTCTCTGGGAATGTCTGCGGCTCTGCCCGTCTCAATCTCGAGTCGGTGTGATGAGACTCTCAGCTGGCCAATCGCTACCCTCGAGCTATGAGGCATGTGAGTATCCATGTAGCGTGGTCGCTGGATGAAACCGTCAGCTAGTATGTCTATGAACTGGTCTCGATAGTGCGATAGTCTCGATCCCATGTGTGGTGTGTGCCATGTCTGACTAATGTAAAGCTGCCAGAGATCCTGTCTGAGCACAACATTCCTCTCACGACGAGAGAGGTGGATGTGAGGTGAATCTGGGTCATACTGAAAAGGCGGCAATCTGTCCATATCAAGTCCATGACTATCAAACCAGACTCTAACCTGAGTGTACCAAGCTCTCTCATATCCTGACTCTGATATCTGTATAGATGCCTCAAGAGCTCTGTGTGTGAGTCTATCTGTAGGGAGGTCCCTAATCCTCTGAATAAAGCAGATAGTCTGGAATAGTGCCTCTACCACCATGGGTGGTGCAGCTAGCTCTGCCCTGATGATGTCATGTGGCACCGACTGTTTCCCACGAAATAATCGCGAGATCATACGTACCTTTGGCCTCTCGATCACACTCCACTGGGTGACTGTGAGACCTGGGGCCCAAACCGTCGCGGCATACATCATAGCTGGTCTGACCAGTGTGTCAAATAGCCAGCCCTTCGTGCGGGGCTCTTGGAAGTGTGCTTGGTGACATCTCCGCTCTAACATGGCTAAAGCTTCATATCCGCGTGTGAGTCTATCGGTGGCTGCCTGTCTCATGCTGAAGGGGCCAGGCAAGCTCGTGAATGTGACTCCGAGATAGACATAGGAAGTGACCACCTCAATCTGTCCACCACCAGCTCTGAATCTTGCTCCATTCCTCACCATGGGGGAGGTGTGGAAGATCATGACCTTGGTCTTGCCAAGGTTTACTGTCAAGCCCCTCTGTGTACAAAACTCATCCAGGGCCTCAAGGTGGCGCTGTAATCCCTCGGGTGACTCTGAAATCAAGACAATGTCATCGGCATATAATAAAATGTGGACATGTGTACCTGCGAGGTCTGCACCCTCTCCTCCAGCTCGGAGAATGTAGTCCTCAATCTCGTCAATGTAGAGACCAAATAGAGTGGGAGAGAGTGGGCAGCCTTGCTTAACACCGATGGTGCTAGCAATGGCCTCAGACATACCTCCTGGACACCGTACCCTCCCAGTCACCTGCTCATAGAGTGCATAGATGGCCCAAATCATCCCTGATGGTACTCCCAAGCTCTGGAGGCGCTGGAAGAGCCTCTCTCGCGGCACCGTATCAAAAGCTTTGCGGAAGTCCACAAAGCAGCAATATAGCCTCTTCTTCCGCATCCTTGCCCCATCAATGAGGCAGCGCAGAATGAAGATGTGATCAATAGTAGAGAAAGCCCGTCGAAAACCTGCCTGGCCTCGTGCTCGTAGCCCCTCAGTCTCTGCATATGAGCTGAGCTCTGCCTCAAGTATGGCACCGTATAGTTTGGCCATGGTGTGGCCAATCATGATGGTCCTGTAGTTCCCTGGATCCAGGGTGTCGCCCGATTTGTGGATAGGCACAATGGTGTGCCTAGTCCACTCCTCTGGGAAGCCCTCTCCTATAGCCCGGTTGAAGACATGTGCAATCAACGGGGCTATAGTGGAGGCTGCATATATGAGATGCTCGCTCTGCAATCCCGCGTGGTCTGTCGAACGTCCATGTCGCAGTCGTCGTATGGCCCTCTCAACCATCTTTGCTTTGAAGAGAGAAGAACTAGTAGGGCGAGGCTCAAGTGGCTGGGGAATGGGAGGCTGCCTAGGTACCTCATATAACCTCTGAGCATAGTCATGCCATGTGTGTGGGTCTCCAATAGGTGTGGTCGGGCGTGGCTCTCGTAGGCTGTGCCATGCTGCAGCACTGTCCATACTCATAAAGAGATGGTATAGCTCAAGCTCCTGTGCCTCCTCAAAGGCTCGCCTCTTTCGACGTGTGAGAGTCTTCATCTGTCCCTTGGCCTCTCTCTTTGTGATCTCTCCCAATGCTCGCTGAGCTCGTAGTCGGCGGTAAAGATCTCTGCAATCCTCATCATACCAACGATGTTGTGGCATAGTCCCGGGAGGAGGTGTGTGACGAGAATGGATGGTGTGTGGGAAGGAGCTGATGGCTGATGTCTGAAGAACTGATGCTATCTGAGAGGTGAGTAGGGATAGTGGAGTGTCAGGATGAAGTAAGAGAAGACCCTTCTCGACTCGAGCCGCATATATGTGAGCTAGCTCGTGTGTGAAGTGGATGGTGGTGTGTGGGATGCGTGCTGCGGGTATGCGTAAAGGGGTGTCTCCCTTCAAGGAGAGTGCGAGGTATGTGTGATCGGCCCCAATGGGTATGGGTGGGATGGTGAATGAGGTAAGTAGGTGGATGGCCTCTCTGGACCCCATGACGTAATCTACTGTACTTCCCCCGCCATCTGTGACTGAGTGTGGTATGCATGTCAATCCTCCTGAGGTAGGCCACTGAGTCATCCCGTTATAGATAACGAGATTATGTCGAGAGCCTAGTCTGAGTAGGTGAGTGCCATAGTGAGTGTGTGTAGGGTCAGCTGAAGCTCGAGCTGTAGACTCATCCTCTATGGTATGTAGTATCTCTGGGTCTTCTGGGTCAAATATCTCACACTGATCGTTGCCTGTCCTTGCATTGAAGTCTCCCATAAGGAAGACTTCCCCTAATGCAGAGTACTTTGTAATCTCTTCTGACAAGCAAGTGTATGGTGAGTCCTCCTCTCGATCTATGATAGCGAAACGCGAGCTAGAAGGAGCAAAGTAGCATAATGCTATGAAGATGATCCGCTCCTGCGAGAGCTTGAGTCGAATCCAAAGATACCTGGCCTGTGAATCACGTGCGACTATTTGTATCCTGCTCTGAAGTCCATCTCTAAAGAGTATGGCTACTCCTCCTGATCCTCGGGTGGTGTGCTGACGTGTACACTCTCTGTATGTGGACTCCCACTGAAAACCGTGGACTCGAGGTAGGCCCCGGTCCGGGCTCTCATGTGTCTCTGTGAGCATAATGATGTCTTTGCCTTTGCGCACCTCTTCCAATCTCTCTGGGTGTGTCCATAGATCTCCATTGCAGTTCCAAACTGCAAGGTGTATCTCCTCGAGTGTCTCACAGGCCGCGAATCCCTATGGGATGGCCTTGCCATCAATGATGACACGACCATCTCTGTATGAAGCCTTCTTTCCTTCTTTGCGAGCTTGATGTACTCTCGGCATGCATGCACGACGGTGTGCTACCTGCAAGGGTGTGAGATCATCGTCAAGGTAGATGGGGGGGGCCATCAAGTGCTCTCAAAATCACCCTCTTGCGTAGGAAAGTAGATCTTATATCTTCGGAAGGGAAGTGTAGAATGAGAGCTCTCTTCTTCGTGGGGTCTCGTCCCGTTCTCCAAGACTTGATGAATGGGGGGGACTCCTCTTTGTAGCCGAGTATCTTGCATAGTGTCTTCCCATCGGACTCGGGGGTAGAGCCTTCTTTTTCTTCAATGCCCGTGATGCGTACATTGAGACGGCGGGCATGTCTCATCTTTTCTTCCTCAATAGTGGTGTGCACGATGAGGGCTTCTTCCTTTTGTGCTTTCTCTTTGGCTTCTTTTTTGATGTTCTTCTTCACTATGTCGATCCACCCTTCTTTGGTAGCTTCTAATTTGTTTTCCATGCTCTCGGTCAAGGATTTGGTGAGTTCTTCTTTGAGAGCTTCTGTCTTGTTCATATTAATCTCTCCTTCTTCGGGTGTAAGAGAGACCATTGAAGCTTTGAGAAGCTCCAATTCCTCTTTCATGTTTGCCCTCTCCTTAGCCCATTCTTCTTTCTCTTTTTGCCATGCTTCCCTCTCCTTATGATATGTTTCTACTTCCTTCTCGAGCTTTGAGAGGCGGCTGATGATGGCCGTGATAGTGGAGTCCACCATCTTCTTGTTTTCCTTGATAGCTATGGTCAGTTTGTCCTCCATTTTTGTCAAATCGTCCTTCTTAGCCGTAGCGCTCATTGCATTCGAAGGTGAAAAAAAAATGCTCAGTGTACTGAGCCTAAAGACTTGCGATGAAGACGGGAGCGCGCCCGATGCGCGATGGAGTAAGGGTGGGAGTGGCTAATAACTGTAGGCAACAATTATTAGTCCGGGCCAGACTTCGATTTGGAATTACTTTCCGCCAGACTTCGATTTGGAATTAGGGTTAAGGACTTCGCCAGACTTCGATTTGGAATTATTTGGAATTAGGGTTTAGGTTTAGACTTAGGGTTTCAGGAATTCGACGTTGGGGTGGTTGAAAGGGCGACATGTGTGGGACGTTAGTCCGGGGTTAGGGACTTTCCGCCAGACTTCGATTTGGAATTACTTTCCGCCAGACTTCGATTTGGAATTAGGGTTAAGGACTTCGCCAGACTTCGATTTGGAATTATTTGGAATTAGGGTTTAGGTTTAGACTTAGGGTTTCAGGAATTCGATGTTGGGGTGGTTGAAAGGGCGACATGTGTGGGACGTTAGTCCGGGGTTAGGGACTTTCCGCCAGACTTCGATTTGGAATTACTTTCCGCCAGACTTCGATTTGGAATTACTTTCCGCCAGACTTCGATTTGGAATTAGGGTTAAGGACTTCGCCAGACTTCGATTTGGAATTATTTGGAATTAGGGTTTAGGTTTAGACTTAGGGTTTCAGGAATTCGACGTTGGGGTGGTTGAAAGGGCGACATGTGTGGGACGTTAGTCCGGGGTTAGGGACTTTCCGCCAGACTTCGATTTGGAATTACTTTCCGCCAGACTTCGATTTGGAATTACTTTCCGCCAGACTTCGATTTGGAATTAGGGTTAAGGACTTCGCCAGACTTCGATTTGGAATTATTTGGAATTAGGGTTTAGGTTTAGACTTAGGGTTTCAGGAATTCGACGTTGGGGTGGTTGAAAGGGCGACATGTGTGGGACGTTAGTCCGGGGTTAGGGACTTTCCGCCAGACTTCGATTTGGAATTACTTTCCGCCAGACTTCGATTTGGAATTACTTTCCGCCAGACTTCGATTTGGAATTAGGGTTAAGGACTTCGCCAGACTTCGATTTGGAATTATTTGGAATTAGGGTTTAGGTTTAGACTTAGGGTTTCAGGAATTCGACGTTGGGGTGGTTGAAAGGGCGACATGTGTGGGACGTTAGTCCGGGGTTAGGGACTTTCCGCCAGACTTCGATTTGGAATTACTTTCCGCCAGACTTCGATTTGGAATTACTTTCCGCCAGACTTCGATTTGGAATTAGGGTTAAGGACTTCGCCAGACTTCGATTTGGAATTATTTGGAATTAGGGTTTAGGTTTAGACTTAGGGTTTCAGGAATTCGACGTTGGGGTGGTTGAAAGGGCGACATGTGTGGGAGCGCTCGGGGTAGGGTTTATGTTTCGATAGGTTGGGGTTTCTGCAGGGCGATCTTGGCGGGAACTGCAGGGATGTTGGCGGGCGACATTGGCGTGCAGATGGTAGGGCGCAGGTGGCGGCGGACCTGGTGGGCGGGGGCAATGTAGGTGGCGGGGCAGACCTGGCGGGTGCAGCACAGGTGGCGAGGGCGGACTGGGAGCAGCGCAGAGAGAGAGAGAGGCTCAGGTCTGAGCGCGAGAGGACCGACGGCTGAGAGAGAGAGAGGGGACCGAGGGCTGAGCGCGAGAGGCTGACCGAGGGCTGAGCGCGAGAGGCTGACGCAGAAACAGAAACCCTGGTAGCGAGAGGAGGCTGACGCAGAAACCCTAGAGAGAGAGAGAGAGAGAGAGAGAGAGAGAGAGAGAGAGAGAGAGAGAGAGAGAGAGAGAGAGAGAGAGAGAGAGAGAGAGAGAGAGAGAGAGAGAGAGAGAGAGAGAGAGAGAGAGAGAGAGAGAGAGAGAGAGAGAGAGAGAGAGGGGGGGGGGAGAGAGAGAGAGAGAGAGGGGGAGGGGGGGGGAGAGAGAGAGAGAGAGGGGGAGGGGGGGGGAGAGAGAGGGGGGGAGAGAGAGAGAGAGAGAGAGAGAGAGAGAGAGAGAGAGAGAGAGAGAGAGAGAGAGAGAGAGAGAGAGAGAGAGAGAGAGAGAGAGAGAGAGAGAGAGAGAGAGAGAGAGAGAGAGAGAGAGAGAGAGAGAGAGAGAGAGAGAGAGAGAGAGAGAGAGAGAGAGAGAGAGAGAGAGAGAGAGAGAGAGAGAGAGAGAGAGAGAGAGGGGGAGAGGGAGAGAGGGGGGGAGGGGGGGAGGGAGAGAGGGGGGGAGGGAGAGGGGGGGAGGGAGAGGGGGAGAGGGGGAGAGGGAGGGAGAGGGAGAGAGAGAGAGAGAGAGAGAGAGAGAGAGAGAGAGAGAGAGAGAGAGAGAGAGAGAGAGAGAGAGAGAGAGAGAGAGAGAGAGAGAGAGAGAGAGAGAGAGAGAGAGAGAGAGAGAGAGAGAGAGAGAGAGAGAGAGAGAGAGAGAGAGAGAGAGAGAGAGAGAGAGAGAGAGAGAGAGAGAGAGAGAGAGAGAGAGAGAGAGAGAGAGAGAGAGAGAGAGAGATTTTTCAGATATCACAACTTCTATGAAGAGGGTGAACGGGATATGATGGAGAAGGAGATATTACTACTCCAAGATCAGGTAATGTTTTATTTGATCAATATTTATCAACCACTTGAATTTTCTTTGATGAGAGCAGCATGTGATCAGAAAAGGTTGCCATAACATATGCAATACCTACACAGAAGTTCATATTTGATGAATCTTCAAGGCATGATGCATGAATTTCAGTCTAGACTCTATAAGTAGCTCACATGGCTGTCTACAATCTCATGAGCACATTAAGCCTGTTCAATTGAGCTTTTCCCAGCAGACCAAAACATCATACTTGTAAATTCACATTTTTGGGCAATCAATACTGTATAATTTTGTCCAGACTTCATTAAAAGAAGAGATAATTGGGAGAAACTAGAATATATCTGAGATATGAAATATCAGTCATTGCAGCTGATGTCTTATTCTTGCATATTGACAAGTTGTTCAAGAGAAAACATTATTTTTTAGGCGGGGTATTAATAGTGAGATTTCATATTCTATGCAGTTTGGTAAGAATAGAGTCTCTGAAATTACAAGAGAATTCGGAGCTAGCCTGTGCCCAGAATAAATGCTTACATGTAAACCACTTGAAGAAAATATGATTATCAACAAAAAGGTTGGTGCTTGTATGCTAATCCAGATAGGTTCTCCACGCAATGATCTCAACCCATCAGAGGTTGTGCAATGATATGTTCCATAACTAGATACTTTGGGTATGTAAAAAACCCTTTGATGGCTTGAACTTTTTGTGATATGCTTTGTTTAGAATGGTGCCCCACAAATAGCCTTCAATAGAACAAGGCAAGCATGAAGAGTAAATGGAAATGGCATTTATTTTTAGGGGGGGGGGGAGGGTTGGAAATGGTTGGGGAATCTCTGCGATCGGTTTTCCCCTAGAAACAATGTTTCCCTTTTTATGAGCTTTAGTCTTTGAAGATTGAAATTTAAAGTTTAAAAGGAGATGATGTAAATTGTTATCATGTATGAACTTTAGAGTATGTAATATTTATGTATGGATCATTATAGATTTGATTCGCAAACCGATTTCATTTGTCTTCATAAGGTTCACACGATTCAGTTTGAACCGAATTCAAACAGTTTGCGACTTGATTTTTTTTTTGAAGTTAGTTTGGGATGTTATTTTGAAACTCGAACCCTACTTTGGGAAGTTTCCACTGCGTGCATTGGTTCAGTTCGAGCTTACCTGTGAGCATTAAGAGAGAGGCAGCTCAGCCTTGGCCCCTTCAAGCCTACCCATGAGAGAAACTCGAGAGCAGCTTTGGACCCTTTATTCTTGTGTGGAAGCCTGTGAGAGAAAGCTTTCTTGTTCTCAACCTTGTTCCCGAATCCCTTCTAAGAGATCCCGTGAGAGTGACGACTCTAGAAAGCTTGACTCTTCAGCATTGCATCCTTGTGTGAGAAACTAGAGTCTAGAGAGAGTCTAGAGAGCTTGTACCCTTGTTGAGAGTTACATCAATCCCTAGGCCCTTGCTAGAGAGCATTGCGCTATAGCTTAGGCCTTATACCATCTCAAATGCGATCCTCATAGGCTCATCCCCTTTCGTTTCTCATGAGTCATCTCATCCTTGCTAGAGAGCATTCAAGCAATATTTGTAGGATATTACCACCTCATCCTATAATTCATTGAGCCCTTGATTAATGAGTTTGAGAATTGCGACTAGAGCCCTTGAGTTGAGACTTGAAAGTTGACTCTTGAGTACATATCACACTCATGCTTCAACATTCAATATGCCACAAAGCATGAATGCCATGAGGGATGCCTATGTCATTAACCACTCATTGGCTAACGCTCAAAGTACTTTCGGCTCTTGCACTCATAATTGGACGTGCAAATATTGCATTAGGTCCTTCTATATCATGACTACACGACTTGTACATCACGTGTCTGGTTTAGGAGGAATGGACATTTTTGCTTCTGATAAGGTTTCTCTAGAGGTCGCTCAAATCATAAGATGTGAGTATGCCTTTGCATAAGATGCTTGTGTTGCACTTCGTTTTGTGATTTGGCTTCGGTTGATATTGAGATGATGGAGGATATAGATCCTTCTTCAAAGATGACACAACCTACAACTAGTGCTAATCAAAGTTGATCTCATCACAAA
>CM035439.1:36624488-36824488 GCA_020310875.1 Ceratopteris richardii | reverse complement strand
AGAGGAGCCCTGGCTGAATCTCTGAAGTGTGAGTTGGAGTTATTGGAAAAGAGACATGATCGAGAAATGGAGGAACTTAAGAGTCAAATGCATGCTACTCGAGAGGAGCTAGAGAAGGGACGTCAAGCATATGCACAGTTGCAATCCATGTATGAAGCAGCTGAGCGAAGAGGAGCAATGGCTGAATCATTAAAGAATGACTTGGAAGTGATGAAAAGAGGACATGATGAAGAAATGGGAGAGTTTAGTAGTTATAGACGTCTTACCGAGGAGGAATTAGAGAAGGCACATCAGGAATATGCACAATTGCAATGCATGTATAAAGCAGCTGAGGAAAGAGGAGTCATCGCTGGAGCTTTGAAGGTGGAGCTAGACTCAGTTAAAACTAGACATAATGATGAAATAGAGGAGTTGAAGGCTCATCTACATCAGACTCGGAATGAATTAGAAATGGCACATCAAGCATATGCTGGATTGCAATCGATGTACAAAGTGGCTGAGGAAAGAGGGGTCTTTGTTGAAGCTCTGAAGCTAGAGCTTGAGTCTGTTAAAAAGGGATATCATCAAGAACTGGAGGACTTGAAAGCTCATTTGCATCTGGCTGAGGGAGAACTTATGAAGGCTCGTCAGGCAGTGGAGCAAAGAGAAGCGATGGATGAAGCTCTGAAGCTTGAGATAGAGCTACTTAAAAAGAGACACACGGAAGAGATGGAGGAATTGAAGAATCATCTATGTGTAGGAAATGAACAATCACGATGCATGGTTGAAGTTGACCAAATAGGAGCCATTTGTGAAACTGTGAAGCTGGACCTGGAGCACATGAAAGACGGGTTTGATGAGGAAAGGGAGGAATCAAGGGCTCATCTACATTGGAGCCAGAGGAAATCAGGGATGGCATGCCAAGAAACGTTACGATTGCATGAAGTGGCTGAGCAAAGATGTGGTATGGCTGAAACTTCGAAACAGGAACTAGAGCCAGTTGAGAGCAGACATGATAAAGAAATGCAGGAATTGAGGACTGAGCTACGAATGACTCAGCAAGCATTAGAAATGGCACACCAGGAAAATGCTCGATTGCAATCCATATACAAAGTGACAGAGGAAAGAGAAATTATGTCTGAAACTCTGCAGCTGGAACCGGAGTTGATTAGAGAGAGACATCATGTAGAGACTGAGGAGCTGAAAGCTCATTTAACGACTGAAAAGGTAATGGATAAAAGCACAGGCCATGAAGTTCAAAATGAGGTATTGACTAAATTTGGGCAAAACATGGACCAAGAATTGCTTAGTTCTGTGGAAGTTTTGGAAATGCAAGCTGAGAAAACGGAAAACAGCGGAGGTGAACTGGAGGAATCGAAGACTCAATTACATTTGACTGAGGAAGAATCGAGGAAGCCCCATGAGGAAAATGCTCAAATGCACTGCATTTATGAAGGTGAAGAGAGAAGAGGCCTGGCTGAAACTCTGAAAGAGTCGGAGTTGATGAGAAAGAAACATCATGTAGAAATGGAGGAATTGAAAACTCATATTCATCTCACTCAGGAGGCATTAATCGAAAGGTCACACCTTGAAGGACAGCATGGGGTGTTGTCTGCCTGTTGCCAAGTGGTTGATGAACCCTCCAATGGCGTGGAAGCTGTATTGAGACTGCAAGTTGGGAAATTACAAGATTATGCAGAAGAACCAATCCAATCGCTTTCCATCGGCAACAAACATGACGAACCTGACATCGAATTTCTCAAAGAGAAGCTCATACAAATGGAAGAAGCTAATTCTCGGCTCTCTGTCCTACTGGAGTGTGCTGTGGCAGAGAAGGAAGCAGTTTCGAAAGACAATCAAAGGTATGAAATTTCAGGAAGAGCCAAAAGCTCTGGCAACTGTTTGTCAGATGCTAAAGAGTCTGAGGACATTGTTCAGCGAGTAAGAAATCTCAACCACGTTTCTGATTTTGCTGAACCTAATTCTTGCTGTTTGCATATTCTTGAAAACGAATATGCGATATTTTCGAAGCTGGAGGAGAAATTGCATTGTCTCCTACAGGGTGTGGAAGAGAAGTTCAAGAACCTTGATGCCACTCTTGATGATGCTACTGGAGAATGTAATGGTCGTTTGGAGTGCTTAATGAGTAGAGTGGAACAAAGTTACACTGATATAATGTCATTGTTTGTGGTGCTGGATGCAAGTAGGGTGAGAAACAAGGAATTGGAGGAAAAATTAAGCAAGGCATGTTCGAGATTGCGACAAGAAGAAGAGGCCAAGGATCATGCATTCTTTCTATCTGCATCTGATATGGGCGCATTCCTGGAGGATAAAAAATTGTTGCAGGAAAGTCTTGATGTTTCTCTGAGTACCTACAACTCAAAGGCAAAGTCATGGCTGGGCAGCTTGCAGGAGTTTGAGTCGAAAGTGCAGTTGATCAGGACACAGCTTTTAGACCTATTAGCTGCAATTGACGGTGCTATCACCTGCTTGACTAACAAGCAAGAAGGAAGTCATTGGAGCCAGTCCAAATCACTCGCTGAAGTTGGGCTGCTGGAAATAGAAGTAGAGCGTATAGAAGAACAACAGTGCCTCAGTACATTGAGAGTATGCCAGCAAGAAAACAAGGTTAAAGCTCTAAAGAAGCTTTCCTGTGACATTCAAGCTTCGAAGGCTGAGTGGTGTTCTCGAGAGGCAAGATTGGAAGATCACTTGCAGAAACTGCGAGGAGCGCTAGAAGAGAAAGAGTCAGAGATTTTTGAGATGAAGACAGAGGAAGAGCATTACAGATGCTGCCTAGATCAACTTCTAAAGCACGAAGAAATCATTCATTTGGAAGCAGCTGCACTGCGAGAAAAACTCCATATGACAGAACAACTGCGAGCAGACGTGTCCCTTGGAGCACAAAGTGCATGTTCAATGCTGCAGTTACTCAGGCGGGAAGAAGAGAAAGCAACGTTATTATCTGATATCTTAGAAGTTGAAGAAAAACTGAAAAATTTGCAGCAAGGCATCGAACAGATGAGAGGGTGTGCTGACAAGACAGAAACAGCTATACTTTGTGCTGATGTTGAGAGAGAGGCTGCTGCTTCGAGCCTACAAGAAGCAGAGGCTGAACTTGATGAAGTCAAGAAAGAGATACAGATGTTGGTCGATACAGAGGAAGAGATGAAGGGGGAACTGGAAATGTTAACAGTATTGCATTCGAAGGCTACCTCTGACGATTCGATGATGATCGAGCAACTCGAAACTGCTAATAAGCGTCTTCAATTTATGAAGGAGAGTATTGCCAAGGCAGGGAATGCTGGATTACATCTGTTCTCAGAGATTACCAACACCATGCAGAATAGCAAGGTTACCCTGGAGAAATTGGTTTCAGAAGCCCAAAGTATGTTGGGTAATATCAACATTTCGATTCAGGAATTAGCTGTCTGATATCCCTAGGATTAAGATTAAGCATATGCTACATAAACAATATGGCTTCAAAGAAGTCGCAATGGCAAGGTCTATTGTAAGGGAAATGTATGGACTGACGTTCAGAAGGCCCAATTACTGGTTCTTCCCGTAATTCTTGGGTAAATCGATTGTTTTGAGAATGTTTATGATATTCTCGGTAAACATTCATTCCAGATATTTGTTATGCCTGTCCATCGTCTTGTCGTGGGCTTATATGTATGAGATGGAAACGTTTATTTTTTGTTCATCATATATACTTGGGATGTCGGTTACGTAACTTACGTTGGATTGACATAGACTAGTATCAGGGTACGAACTTCAGGTGCAGGAAATGAAGCAAGATGAGATTGAGAGAAGATGAACTGATCTACTGCTACGAGTAATTTAAGGAAGCCATTCGAAATTGTTGATTATGAAAATATATCTTTTGAATTGACCCTTGTTCATTGCATCATTTTCATTTTCACACTTAACGAGCGGGTGATGCTCATGTGTAATGATGTGTTTCAAGAGCTTTTATATCGGAGGTTAATGAAGGATGATGAATTGTAATGTGCAACATGTTTGGTATATCTAGAGGAGAGAGGAATATTCCACGTAAAGGAAATCGTGTATTAGTCTTGACCACGATAATTGATCTATGTTTATGTGAATCGATAGTGACATATGTAGTCCTTGGAACTGAAGCGGCACATTCAGCCTGCATAGAGGTAAGGTGTTGTGACCCAAATTGCGAGGTCCGCTTTATGCATGATCCGGCTCATGTGGAGCTTGGCATGTCTTGATGCAACCGGAGTGGGGCATGCGTCCCTGTAAATACTAAGTAGTCCCTTTTGCTATGAGCCAAACCAACGGTGTTAGGTTCACACCTCTCTTGCACAAGTTAAAGTTTCCTTTAGATATGCATTCACACAACAACCCTTGGTACTAAGGATATTGCCCCAAAATTTGAGGGTAACAACACCATGTACAGTCTCATAGACATCACAATTTGCACCCTTTTGATGTCACAATTTTTACCTTTTTTGAGGATGAGAAATCTCTCAGAGAGAGGGGGATGTCATGTCCCCTTGCCTCCTACCTTGGGTTTTCCATCGAGCCCATCTTGGTGCTTGGGTGGTTTATTGTGCTGCATCAAATTGTGCACAACTATAAGTGGAGTGGTAACCGTGCATGCCTTTGGACGATGGACCGGCTAGGAGTACCCTCAAACGTCCGATGATGACAGACTATTGGACGTATGTGCTTAGCCATCCCTTCGAGCCCATCTTGGTGCTTGGGTGGTTTATTGTGCTGCATCAAATTGTGCACAACTATAAGTGGAGTGGTAACCGTGCATGCCTTTGGACGATGGACCGGCTAGGAGTACCCTCAAACGTCCGATGATGACAGACTATTGGACGTATGTGCTTAGCCATCCCTTCCTCACTTTTCATGGGAACATCAGATGTCCTTTGTATCATGGGTAGATGCTCGACAATGGGAGTGCCCACCCCCCTGTTAATGCCTTGGCAGGTCTTGTACCTTGATGGTCGGATGGATCGACACTCGTCCATGGCCGCTTCAACACGCTTTCGGGTTAAGTCACGCTTTTGGTATGCATTGGGCATTTTGGCCAACTCAATCCAAGTCTTGCATGCTCTCGGGTAGTTCAAGGGGATTTGCCCCTTTAACTTTGTAGTCGTTCATTTCCTAGCAGGCTAGACAAAGAAGACCTCCCCTTGGAGCAATAAAAGCCTAGAGATTTACACTCGTAAAAGGATAAAAGGAAAATTCATATTCCCAATATTTTGAGGTAGTTGAGCTTGATGTTCAATCAATCAATCAATTCACCTAGAATCAAGTTAGAATTGATTTTACCTTTTTCCTAGTTTATAGGGAGATCACAACCAACTTCAGCCATGAGTTGATTTGTATTCAAACTCCTTGTAAAGAGTCATGGACCTCAAGAGTCTATATAAAGACTCTAAATCATTTGTATGATATATGGAAGCAATATACATATACATTGGGTCATCACTTTGGTCATTCTTCAGTTTTTGCATCATCTTCTCCAAATCTAGTATACTTACAGAGGTTGATTCTCTCTCTATAGAGCTCCAAATTGGAGCTCCGAATTGGATGGGTATGCATTCATTGGAAAGTTAATAGTCTAATTGAAGTGTAGAATCTATTTTGGAATTTGGTCTAGTGGACTGAGAGAAATCTACATTTTAAGTTCTTGGGGTCTATCTTTGCACAACCCTAAAAAATCAAGGATACCTCTATTGAGTGTTTAGCTTATTCTTGGAGGATACCATGCATACTATTTGTACTCTTGTGCATTTTAGCTACACAACCCTATGTATAATATTCCTCCAAAAGGAATGTTTCCAATCGTAATCATGTTGGCTGCTCTGAGCTTTTGAAGTTGAGTGTTTCATCCCAAAATAGCAAGTCTTTTGATCTAGTCATTATACAAACTCATTTGTTTTGGATAAACTAATTCTCATAGATGCTCCAAAGTACCTAGTGAGTCTTATTGCATTAACTGGAATCCCATAAGGTATATTTGACACCACAAGAGTGCAAGGGCTGGTCCTGTGTTGGTTGGCTGGACCAAACTTCATCACTTGAGCATCACTTTTCTCCCACCTACTAGCTTCTCCAAGTTCTCTCAGTAACGATCTTGCCCGAATGTGAGCAACATCTTGCCTATGCACCTATAGTATTCTTGCCAAGATCTTGCCTATGCACCTATAGTATTCTACAGATCTTGCCTATGCACATATAATATTCTATAGATGAGGAATTTGAGCCTCACCTATAGTATTTTTACCCTCCAAGATCTTGCCTATGCACCTATAATATTCTACAGATGAGGAATTTGAGCCTCACCGATGGGTAGAAATCTTAGCCACCATGACATATCGGTAAATGAAGAACAATGGACTCCTCAATCTGATGAGGATGGCTATGATATCTCTATCTTCATGATAGAACCCATGGTAAGCGGGCCTCTTTTAGAAAAATGTGAGGATGTGATCCTAGAGCCAACCAAGGCAAGTGATGAAGATCTAGAGTCCATCATAATGGAGCCATTATGTTCCTCAGAAGAGAAATATCTGTATCTAGTGGAAACCACCCTTCCTGATCAAGCTGAGTTAGCAAGAAAAGAAACTCACAAACAAGATCAAGCTTGAAAGAAAGGAAGGACGAGAGGAATGCCATACCCAAGCAGAAGAGGAACCCCTATTGGAAGTACTAGAAAACTTTAAGAAATATGAAATCGAAGATCAAAGAATAATGGTAAGAATGCCAAGAGAGAAGCTAGCACAGGAGAAGCATATGAAAATCGAAAAAAACTAAGAATATTGTAGTCATAGTTGAGGAAGGAGAAGAGAAATGCACATATATCAAGCATGACTTGATAGAAGAGGAAGAAGAAGCATCGATTGCCTTGTTGAAGGAATATAGAGATGTATTTGCTTTGAGTTACAAGGATTTGAAAGGAGTAGATCCTGACATATGCTCCCATAGAATTCCCATGACTCAAGAAGCCAAGCCTTCCAAACAAAATCCATACACTTATAATGATAATTACGTAGCCAAGATTAAAGAGGAGATAAATTTTTTGATAGAAACTAGATTCATCTATGAAATTGAGCACACTGAATGGGTATCACCCATTGTGGTAGTGCTCAAAAAGAATGGAAGGCTACATGTGTGCATTAACTTGAAAAAAGTCAATGCAACCACTATTAGAGATAGCTATCCGCTTCCTATCACTAAGCACCTATTAGAATGAGTAGCAGGCAAGGAAGTATACAGCTTCCTTGATGGATTCTTTGGCTATAATCACGTAGAAATTTTCCTTGAATACCAGCACATGATGTCTTTTGCCACAGAATGGGGCACATTTGCATTTTGTGCAATGCCATTTGGGCTTACGAATGCATAAACTACATTTTAACAACTGATCTGCTATGTCTTTAAGGAGTTCCTGTGTAAGAACTTGGAAGTCTATGTTGATGATTTATGTGCTCATTCCAACACTAGGCAAACTCACATTCTTGAATTGAAACAAATCTTTGGCAAATTTCAAGAATATCAGGTCTTCTTGAACCTAAAAAAGTGTTTTTTCATGGTCAAGCAAGGCAAGATTCTAGGACACATAGTGTCAAAGAATGGAATCTCTACAGATGAAGAGAAAGTTAGAGTGAGTGTAGAGTTACCTAGGCCAAAATTGTTAAGGAAGTACAAGCTTTCATGGGGCATTGTGGTTACTATTGACGCTTTATACACATGTATGCGATCATTGCAAAGCCTTTGTATGCCCTTCTGACTAAGTTCACATGAACAGATGAATGAAAAAGATCATTTAATTAACTTAAACAATGCTTGCGTTCAACACCAATTTTGATGACACTAGATTGGAGTAAGCCATTCCATGTATACGTGGATGCATCCGATTATGCTATTAGGTGTGTGCTAACACAACCCACATGTGAGGATAATATAGATCTCCCTATAGCATATGCAAGTAGGCAATTGAATGCAACTGAGAGAAACTACACCACCACTAAAAGAGAAGGATTAGGAATGGTTTATGTAGTAAAGATATTCCGACATTACTTACAGGCAAACAAATTCAAATTCTTCACAGACCATCAAGCATTGTTATACCTAATCAACAAGCCTTGTAACACGGGAAGATTGGATTGGTGGTTTCTCCTATTAATGGAGTATGATTTCAAAGTAGTAGTCAGAAAAGGGAAGAACCATCTTAGAGCTGATCATCTCGCGCAATTGACCCCTAGAGAAGCCCCTCAAGGGATAGCTAATGAATTACCAGATGCATATTTTAACTTTAAGTGGTGCTTAAATGGGCCAAGCCAATTGTCCCCATTCTCACCTTTGGACCCAATAATCCTAGAATTAGGGGCAAGGAAAGAGATGTAAATAAGTCACAAATATATAAAATAATGGCATGAAGTATTTACAAGTAGAACAATTAGAAAATCCTTGCATGTTGTGTAGAAGAGATAGAGTAGGATGAATGGTTGCAATTAGCACATGTAGGTGCATTGGAGCAACACCATTCTCGACACCACACCCTACAAAATCTACATAGATTAGGAGTGTACTAGTGTTTGATGGAAGCAGAGATCCATAGAATATGCAAGGAATGTCCAATCTCTTGAGTTAGACCATCGGTAGAGCATGCTACCCTATATCACATTGCGTTATGCCTAAATGGAGCAAACCAATCATAACTTACTTGAGGATGAAAACATTCCCTCAAAAACTGACTTTAGCAAGACAAAGAAGTCTAGAGCAGTAAGCTCAAGACTACAAACTCATTGGTGATAATCTATACAAAAGGAGAAGAGAGGGATACTGAAGACATTGTGTTCATAAGAGTGACTACTTCAGAATATTAGAGACTGCACACTAGGGTGTTACAGGTGGTCATTTTGGGCCCAATCGGATAACTAAGGCCATACTATTTTGGAGACTATGGTGGCCTACTCTTCAAATGGATGCACACACATATGTAAAGAGATGTGATGTTTGCCAAAGAGCTCACTTTCCAACACGCAGAGATGAGATGCCATTGAAATGCATGACAAGAGGACGTGCATTCTCTAAGTGGGGTAAACTTTGTTGGACCATTAACCCCCCTGATAAAGGCACTCATGCTGAATACATCATTGTACCAACAGATTATTGTGAAGAGAGATGGTGGATGCAATCCAAAGATGAGTTGGTGCTGCTACAACCAGCTTCACACCAGCCAACTGAGACTTCAAAGATGATTAGAAGACCCTTTGAGCTTCCTAAATCCACAAAAATATCAGCCAAGTACTTTGGAACATGTATCCCAAAAGTTTAAGTCAAGACAGACTAGTTGCAAAATGACTAGCTCCCAAAACTTGCTATTTTTGGACATACACCTGCTGGAAAAAATGAACAGTGCTCTCAACCTGGAAGGAATTAGAAAAATTCCTTTTGGACATAGCAAATAGACTTAACAAGATTCCCAATCCAAGTTAAAACACTTCAAATGATGGACTGAGCACTGAGAACAAGTTTCATCGATTTCTGGAACATGCCCACCATTCTCGGGGCTCTGTAGAGATAGACTAGTGAGCAGTAAATTGCAGATATCTTCAAACTATTAATCCAATGACCTTGAAAATTAATAAGTAAAAAGTAGACAGTATGAGCTATCCAACTCAAGTTAAATCACTGAAAAAGGTTCAGTAGAACTCGAGATATGACCTTCTGAAGTTACTGCTCTGAGTGAGTATAACAGAGAACAAAACAGAGAAGTAGATGATGATAAATGTATAGATTCACATATGATTACAACCACATTGGCAATGTATCTTTGCACAATGGGATTAGAATGATAGAGCTATGGATTAAGCTCTTCAATCTCTACAAAATGACATGAAGTGGTCACGTACAAGGCTTTGCTAATCGCCTCTTCCTTCTTGCTCTCTTTTATAGCTATTCTTGGAGGGAGTTTCGAATTCGAATTCGAATGGCTCCACCTAAAAGTGATCCCCAAAGTTAGGAGAGATTCCCTCAGCTCAAAAATTCGTGATTTTGGTAGTTATAGCCATGAATTTGCTTTTACATCATGCATGAGGTAAGCCATCCTTTTCCTTTTTTCTTTTTTCAAATACAAGAGATAAAAATGAACTCTTTTACAAGAGGTGTTCACATGACTACTTATGTGACTTACAAATGAGGATGATATCAAATATATCAAGCATGTAGGCTTGGGAAAAATGCACCAACAGCTCCCCCTCAAGCCTAACATGCTTGGCCTTTAAATAAGTCTTCAATTGTCCTTGATTTCCTGCAAGCCAATCATCAACTTGAATCTACTTAATTTTGTACCATCAAGAGCTTTAGTCAACATGTCGGCACATTGCATATCTGTAGAGACATAGGATAGTTGAATATCCTTGCTCATTAGCTTCTCCCTTACGTAATGGTAGTGGACTTCAATATGCTTGGTTCTAGCATGGTATACCGGATTAGCTACTAGATGTAGTGAGCTTGTGTTGTCACCAAAAATGTGAGGTGTTGAAGAATGAAGTCCAAGATCTGTGTACAAAGACTTTAACCACATGATTTCTTGAGTTGCATTAGCCAAACCTCTATATTCTGCTTCAGTAGAAGATAATTCCACGGTTGGTTGCTTCTTCGATGACCAAGAAATGATTTTTGAACCTGCAAATGATATATATCCTGATGTGCTTCTTCTATCATCTTTAGATCCGGCCCAATCTGCATCTGAGTAGACCTTTAGTTCAATATCTGAAGTATATGAATAGAACAAACCTTCATTCATGGTCCCCTTTAGGTACTTGAGGACTCTCTTGGCCGCTTCCATATGTGGTCTTCTCAGCTTATGCATAAACTGACTCAATATGCTAACACTATAGCATATATCCACCCTTGTGAGTGTTGCATAGTTCAAACTTCCAACCAAGCTTTGATAGCTTGTGATGTCTTCAATTGGCTCTCCTTCATAAGCACTAAGCTTATGATTTTGCTCCATAGGTGTACCTGCACACTTGGTATTTTCCATCTTGAACTTGACGAGCATGTCATTCACATACTTCCTTTGTGTGATGTATATACCTGAATTTGTGTAGATCAACTCCAATCCAAGAAAAAGTGAGTGGTCCGAGGTCACTTATTTTGAACTCCTCCTTCATTTGACTCTTTACCTGTTTGATTCCTTCAAGATCATTGCCTGTGATAATAATATCATCAACATACACATATAAATAGATCACTTCAGATCCATTCCTCTTTATGAACAAAGAGGTATCCGCCTTGCTAGCTTTGAATCCTTGAATTAGATATTTGCAAAAGCTATGTGGTCAATTCATACCAGGTTGTGAGCTCTGAGCATAGCACTAAAAAGTTCTATTTCCAAAATAGAAAGTTCTTCACATTTTTTGCATATTCTAGTTATCTATGTTGATGCAAACAATTGAGAGTGATGCTCCAAAGAACTTGGTGGTTCTAAATGCATCACAGGGAAGCTAGAGGATTCTATTAAGCATCCTTGGAGTTAACTTGGCAGGTGTAGAGAAGGATTTGTGCAGCACCAACTCATCACTGGAACCTATCTCACCATCTCCTCATAGTGGTATCGGAGCAACAAATCAACATGGGAGATGGATTTCCTTCACCAATGCTCTAGCAAGGTCATATATTGTAAAATCAATCTCTGATTTTTTGACTTCCACACATTAGGAGCTGCAAAAATTCACAAGAAACTGGAATGCTCTTGACGCATTCTTCTCATCAAGTACTAAGGCAAGGAAGAACTAGTTGTGGATGGAATTCACTGCACTCAAGAAGATGCCCAAGCAAAGTGTGAGATTTTATCACCAAAATGAAAGACATAGCAGAACAACTTGGGAGCATTCGAGAAATCATTGATGAAGAGTAGATAGTAAGGCAAGTGATCAATGAAGTAAAGGAAGATGACAAGTGGGAAGCTTTCACCACAACCATGGACCTCTACATGGACATGCAAGTTCCTGATCTCAACACTCTCATGGGACAATTGTTCACACATGAGGCAAAGCTTATGAAGAATGGAGACAACTCAAAAGTTAATCAATCCTCTGCACTCTATACAGGTAAGAACAAGAATAAAGATAGCAAAGGAAAAGGTAAAAGTTTGATGATGAAGGTAGTAGCTCTCAAGCAAACTTTGCAGGTAGAGGTAGAGGCTCAAGCTAAAGAGGGAGAGGAGGAAGACAAGGTAGGGGGAGAGCTCAAAGCTCTTCCATATGTGGCTTAACTAATTACATTACCGAGAATTGCTTCAAGAATCCTAGGAATCAAAGAGGTAGAAGTTACAACAGAGGAGGCTATGGAAGCTTAAGAGGTATATTCAACAACAACAATGGTTACAACAACATCTCATACAACAACAACAATTATCAAGGAGAGACTACAAAAACTATGCAGATGATCAAACTCAAGAAGATTCACTTCTTGTGATGACATGAACATGATGAAGGTAAAGCAGATGAAGATGTATTCTATATAGACTTAGGTTGCTCAAATTTTGTAGCAGGGAATGTAGCTCTACACTCAGACTTGGAGGATCCAAGGAATAGACATGGAGTCCAAACAAAAGATGACACAAGTCATCTAGTGGAGAAGATAGGCAATGTGACGACTTCAAATGGTAATATGAATCTATTAAGCTGTGCCAACTATCACCAAAAACCTCACAAGTGTAGGTCAGATTGTTGAAAAAGGATTGTGGACCAGATTCACAAAGAGTTAAGCATTTGTTGAGGATCCACAACAAGTATTCAAGAGGATAGAAAGAGGAGAAAAATTAGGTAGATTATTTACATTTGAACTCCAAGATACTAGAAACATTGCATTGTTCAATTATGGTAGCCAAACTCTATTAGAGTTGGAAATTTGGCACAAGAGGTTAGCTCACATAGGTGAAAGGGCTCTAAAGCAAATCAATAGGGATCAGAGTGTACTTGGTTTACCAAATATCTCCAAACAACACATGATCTAAAAATGTAGTGCTTGTCAATTTGATAAGTCACATAGACAACCATTCACAAAGAAGGGATATCCTAATGGAGACCTATTGGAGCTAGTTCATACAAATGTATGATAACCAAGAAAGTGTTGATATATTTAGGTAGTGATGTGTGTCAACACTCTAGGACTGCCGTGGCACTTTTTTCCTTCTTTAGGAGGTTTTTTTCCCCCGGCTTGTATATATGCGTATTGCCCTAATGGGCTACTTATCTTTGTACATTCTCTAGTAATACATTCAGTATTGTGTGTTGTGCTCCAAGCTTCTTCTTCTTCCTTGTGTTGTTCGCGTGCTTTTGCGCACGTGATTAGCCAAGATTGGCTTGGTTGTGAAATTTGTTGATGACAAGTGTACAGTTCATGATCTGTCAAATGGCGATGTGATTCTTGCTTCTGGCATTTTATGTCATGGACTGTATAAGCTCATAGACTATGAAAGATTAGTAAATGATTTGGCATGTGCAGTAAATGATTCTCAGGCTATGTGAGATGCAAAGCTTTGGCATGCACGCTTTGGTCATATGAATTTTGCTAGTTTGCTACCCCTGCAGAAGTCTGAAATGGTGTCCTCTTTGCCCAAACTTGAGGCACCTGGAAAACATGTTTGTGAAGGCTGTATTTTGGGAAAAATGTAGCATTTGTCCTTTCCGAAAGATGGTTCAATTCGGGCTACTCAGAAATTGCAGCTTGTACATAGTAATGTCTGTGGTCCTATGCAGACACCTTCTTTTGGGAATTATCTTTACTTCGTGACTTTCATCGATGATTTTCCAAGACATGCATGGGTATATCCATTGAAGGCAAAGTCTGAAGTGTTCATGTGTGTTGAAACTCAAGGTCAAGGACAAAGGATGGAAGCGCATCAAGGAAGTGGACACATAAGAAGAAGGAGCAAGTAGGGAGCTCCAAGAAGCACATGTCAAATTTTTAGAAGAAATCCCTATAAAAATAGTGATGTTCATCACTAAAACCATTGTAAATACCATTTTCCACTTTTGTCACTCCATTTTGTTCAAGGCGAGGAGTCCTCAAGCTTGAAGATTATTAGAAGTATCATCCTACCAATTTTCATAATTTTTAGACTCCGATTGAGCCCCCAAATAAGCCTTGGAACCTATTTTTTAACTAGGTCGGACACTAAGTTTGGATAGGGCCAAAACCACTCAAAAAACTATAAAAAGGGCTGGAGAGCTCATTTTTGGGGTTGGCTTGTTGTAGATTTCAGCTTTGTAAGAGATTTCTTTTGTAAGGGAAGATTTCCATTGTTCCACTCTTTGCTATTACCTTGTGCACGTGTGTGTGTATGTGTGTGCATGCATGTGTGCTTTCACTCACGCACTTGTGCACTTCACTTGCTCTTGGTCTTCATATCGGTCCTCATGTCTCTGCGGATTGACATTTATGAGGTGAAGCTCCTCACGTTGGTACTCACCATTGTGCTAGAGTGACACCAAATTTGGCGTCATTGCCGGGGAGAGAGCTTGGAGGACGAGCGTGTGACGGTAAGACGTAGAGTAGCGACGTTGGAAGGTAAAAAAATCACCATTTTTTGTTCAAGTTTTGAGTTTTTCTTCTCCATCTTCATCATCATCACCATCTCCACCCACCTTCATCTTCTCAATTTTTTCCATTTTTTAGAGTACATTCACCTCGCTTTTTACTTGTGGTTGTGAGAAAGAGCCTTAGGGAGGGTGCATAACTGAAACGCTGAAGAAATAGTACCAAAATAGCCGAAAATTGGAGTGATCTATCCCGGACGTGACATAACCTGTGCCAAGTATCATGAGTGCATTATCGTGGGTTTGAAGGGAGATTTGGCATCTACAGACACATACGAGTGACAAGGAGGACACACGGTACTCATATTTGCAAAAATTTTTGAACTTGGACTCCAAAAAATCCAAGTATCGTGTTCTCCTGCGGTTGAGTATCGCGATATCTAGATATTGTGAACTCCTATGGTCGATTATCGCGATACTTAGGTTGTGAGATATCGAGTATCGTTGAGGAAGTTCTCATGATACTTGTATGATATCGTGTATCGTTGAGTATTTCTCGTGATACTGGTCACATATCGTATATCGGGAAAGTTTCTTCCGTGATACCTGGGAGATATTGTGTATCGCTGAGTATTTCTCGCGATAGTTGGGGCATATCGAGTATCGTGGAGCTCTGAAAGCGATATTTGGCAAGGATCAAATATCGTGGGATTTTTCTTGGTTGAAATTTGCAACATTTGTTGAATATCGTGTATCGTGAATTTCTTTTCTCGATACTTGTTCCATATCGTGTATCGTTGAATTTTTCACGATACCTGGCTGATATCGTGTATCGTGAGAATTCTCTCGCGACACATGTCAGATATCGAGAATCATGAGTTTGTTCCCCGCGATATCTGCTGAGCATCGAGTATCATGGGACTTTCTCTCGACATTTGTCGGGTGTCGAGTATCACAAATTTCAAGTATCACCTACTTCAAGTATCGCGATACTTACTAAGTGTCATGTATTGCCTGTTTTGGAGCAATCCCAAAGAGGCCATGTTTTCCTGTTTTAAACTCTAGAACCCTGAACTAGCATAACTTTCTCATATGAAATCTGTTTGCTGTGATTTTGGGTTTCATCGAGCACATAAGCATCAAAGAGAGGAACATGATTTCCCATTGCCTAGACCCCGAGAGCACTCAAGAACCCTTAGACCTTCTCAAGTGGTCAAGGCAATGAAGATCTATTTTGATGGGTTCCGAGACCCTTATGACCATGTGGCTGAGTTCAAACAAGTGTTAAGAGCTGAATAGGTTGAGGACTTGTTCACCCAGTTCGAGCCATTTGGTTTGACTCTCAAGGGTACTGCCTTAGCATGGTTTCAACCCCTGAATAGTCACAACTATCGAGAGATAGGTGAACTGCTAGAGGAATTCATTGTAAAATTTTCCAAGAGTGGTATCAGGCATAACACATCATCCTTAATCCACAGCTTTAAGCAGACACCCCAAGAAACAATGCGAGTTGTAGGAAGAAGGTTTAGACAGTACTTGGAAAGATGCCCTGTTTTGAAATTGCCCACACCAGCCAAACAAGTGGCCTTGTTTTTAGATGGCTTACTGAGCACAAAGTTAAGGTCATATGTGTACTTGAAAGAGCCTAGATCCATAGAAGAGTGTGTGCGGATGTGCATAGACATAGAAGACAACTTGGGTGAGGAGCTAGAATTGTCCAAACTCTATAAGGACTCTGACAGTTCTACTAGTCATACCTCTAGAACCTCCACGGAAATAGATGAGATAACTGAGCAGGTTGCCAAAAAGCTAGGAGTTCAAAATAGACAAATGCCAAGGGTCAACCCATTGAAGCAATGTTATACACGCGGAGTGTTGGTGCATGACAATCATAAATTGAAGGATTATGAAGAAATGAAGTCAAGGAGTTAAGAAGAGAACAAATTCAGAAGGTTGAAGGAAGGACATATTCAGAAATACAAAGATATGTACACATATGTACATTAGCTGACATATACTTTTGTTTAGTCATACACTTGTATATATTCATCTATAAATATATTGGAAAAAGTCGGGGCAAAGAGAGCAGAAGAAGATTAGAGAATAGGGAGAGAGAAATTAGTGTCATTAGACACATTGGAAGTGAGTGAATCATCCATCCTCACTTGTATGTAAATTTTTCTGAAGAAATCGAGAAACTTGCGCCCGATGTTTAGCAGTCTGCTCCTTCTGTGTTTAATCTTTTGAGAAATCCTTCTGCACGTGTCTAAGTCCATAGCTAATCTATCTATGGCTAGAATTTGAGAGGTTAATTGTAATCAGGCTGAGAGAATTTTGATTAGGAACATTCATATGTAAGAATGTTCTAAGAGTCGTAAAATCTGGCGCACATTTCATCTTCAATGAAATGATCATTGCTCAGTCCACAGTGTAAAGTTTTACACAAATGAGGGCTTAAAATCTAAGTTGGAAGGTAAGCCATCTATGGCTAAAAGATCTTGATCAAACGGGTTCAGAGTTGGGAGAACCAGTGCTAAGAAATTGCAGGTGTCAAAGTCGCCATTGCAGAGAAGCTCTTTCAGACATAGGTAAAGTGTTTCACACATTTCTCAGTATATACTCAATCTTTTTGAGAGATTTAACTTGGTAAAGTTGCGCAACCTTAAGGCGAAGTGTTGTGCAAAGTTTTATCAAAAACTTTACAGGATTGATTAGTCAATGAGTGATTAATCTGCAGCAGACTTTTCTGAAGAAGCTGAATTTTTCAGAATAATCAATTTTCTGATAAATTGGTGAATGATCTCTAAGTTTGGTGGAGTCTAAAGTTAATCTTGATATAGAGGTGATCTAAATTCAAGGTTAACTTGTTCTTTTGGAGATTAACACTCTCCATCAGTGGTATCAGAGCAGGTTGTGTCAAAATTGAAGTGAAGAAGACTCCGACTATTGCAGAAGTACAAATTTGTACATTTTGAAGGTGCAGAAGGGTAAAGGTTGAAGAAAACTTGAAGGAAGACATACAAAGAGTATCAAAAGGATCAGAAGGAGCAACATTTCGAAGTAAAGGTACATTCATTATCTGTAAAGGTTAAAGTTTTGAGACTACAGGTGAAGCAAGGATGGGAGATAGTCTCCAAATTGAAAAGTTGGATAGAGAAAACTATCCTGCATGGTCTATGAGGATGGAAGCTCATCTTATGAGCAAAGATCTGATAGGATATATCACAGGAGATGAAGAAAAGCCAGAATTCAGAGATCCTAGTGTTCCAACTAGGGAGGAGCTTGCAGATTTGAAGAATTGGATGAAGAAGGATGCTCAAGCAAGAAGCATCATCTACATGGCAGTCAATGACTATTTGCTTCCTCACATTAGAGGACTTGAAAGTGCATGTGACATTTGGAATGCTTTGGAAGAGCATTTCCAAAATACAACCAAATCAAGGAAGGCTTCACTATGGGCAGAGTTTACTACCTTCAAGAAGAAGGCCTCACAATCAATCTCTGATTATGTGACAAAGATGAAGGACATTGCAGATTCTTTAGGTGCAGTGGATGAAGATATTGAAGAAGACAAATTGGTAAGACAAATACTCACATGGCTAAGAGGAGATGAGAAGTGGAAGCCTTTCATTTTATCTACAGAACTTTCATTAGATCACTTTACTCCTGATTTGAATCAATTGTTAGGTCATATGCTAACTTTTGAGAATGATGTCAAAGGAGATGTTGATAAGAGTGCAGGTCATGCAATGTATTCTAAAGACAAGAAGAAAGCCAACAAAGGGAAGCAACAATCAGGTGAAGAAGAAGGTACTTCAAACCAAGCAAACTTCATAAGAGGAAGAGGAAATGGCAGAAGTAGAGGAAGAGGCAGAAACAACAAAGAGAATGCAAGAGCTTGTTGGATATGTGGTAAGACCAATCATCTATCTCATGATTGTTGGCATAATAATCAAAACAATGGTAATTATCAGAACTTTAATCAAAGAGCAAGAGGTGGTAGATTTCAGAGAGGAAACTTCAGAAGTAGAGGTGGTAGGAATTCTTTTGGAAGAGGTGGTGGAAGAAACTTCCAAAGTCAATCCTATAATAACACCTACTACAACTATGCATCAGATCAAAAGGAGGACTCGACTCTCATTATGAATACATGTGAAACTTCACATGAGGACATGAGAGTGTTTTATATTGATTCAGGATGTAGTAATCATTTGAGTGGAAATATTGCTTTGATGACTGATCTAGATCATAATGCAATTAATCATACAGTTCAGACAGGTGATAATACAAAGCATAAGGTAAAGTCAATTGGTTCAGTCAAAGCTAAGGATGGGAGCACTCTTCTGAGTAAGGTACTTTATGTTCCCACAATTCCAAAGAATTTGATCAGTGTAGGTCAAATTGTGGAAAAAGGTTATGAGGTAAGGTTTACCAATGATGGAGTTTATGTGGAAGACCCTAGTCAAGGGTATAAACAAGTTATTGCAGGAAAGAAAGAAGGAAGGCTCTTCACATTGAAGGTACAAGGAAATGTTGGACATGCTATGTTCACATATGGAGAGCAGAAGGTGTCAGAATTGGATCTTTGGCACAAAAGACTTGGACACTTTAATGAAAGAGGTATCAAAGAAATGATTAACAATGATTCAGTGCTTGGAATGCCTAACATTGCAGGTCAACACATGACATACAGATGTGAGGCATGTCAATTAGGTAAGGCTCATAAGCAATCCTATTCCAAGCATGGGTTTATGTATTCAGAAAGACTTGAATTGGTGCATACAGATGTGTGGGGTCCTTCAAAGGACTTTAGTATAAATGGTTCAAGATATTATGTCATATATGTTGATGATGCTACCAGGTGGATCACAATTTATGTGATTAAAGAAAAGTCAGAAGTGTTTAATACATTTAAACACTATCATGCATATGCAGAAAGGATTACAGGTCAAAAATTGAAGAGACTAAGGTCAGATGGAGGGGGAGAGTATTTTTCAAATGAGTTCAATGATTATTTGTGGAATGCAGGTATAAAGAGAGAAGTCACTTGCAGGTACTCTCCTCAACAAAATGGGGTAGCAGAAAGAAGAAACAGGACACTTGTTGAATTTGCAAGGTCCATGATGAAAGAGAAGAATTGCCCAAATTATTTGTGGGCAGAGGCTGTAAACACAGCTACTTATTTGGTAAATAGATTGCCTTGTAAAGCTTTGCAGGGTATGACACCAAGCTTGGTGGGGTAAGAAACCTACCTTGGATCATTGCAGAATATTTGGGTGCTTGGCATATGCATATGTGCCATCTCAATTGAGGCATAAGTTGGAACCTAAGGCAGAAAAGTATGTATTCATTGGTTATGATGATAAGCAAATGGGATACAGGTTGTGGAGTCCATCCACAAAGCAATTCCTTGTATCCAAGGATGTTACATTTGATGAGCAAGGTACTTGGTATGCAGGTAAATATAATGTACATGCAGATGATGAAGAAGTAGTGGATCAAAGAAAAGGTAAAGCAAAGATTCAATTACTTGATGAAAGTGAGAACAATGAAGTGCAGGTTGAAGTTGAAGAGAGGCCAAGGTTTGATCCAGAATGTGATGAACCAGAAACTTCAAGAAGTGCAGAAGTTAGGAGGTCATCTAGGCACAAATGGCAACCTACAAGGTATAGCTATGACACTTCATTCTTAACTACTAAAGATTATGCTTATTTGGTAAAAGCGGATGAAGACCCTTCTACATAATGAAGAGGCCAAAGGGAAAAAGAATTGGGAAGATGCTATGCAAGAGGAGTATGATGCATTGATAGAGAATCAAACATGGGATTTGGTTCCTAAACCTAATATTCAGAAGATCATTGGATGTAAGTGGGTTTACAAAACAAAAAGATTTGCAGATGGAAGTGTGTCTAGGTACAAAGCTAGACTTGTTGTGAAAGGGTATGCACAGACATATGGAGTGGACTATGATGAGACTTATAGTTCTGTGGCAAAGATGACAACCATCAGGACACTCATAGCAATTGCTGCTTGCAAAGGTTGGAAGTTATCTCAATTAGATGTTAAAAATGCTTTCTTGAATGGTTACATTTCAGATGAAGTCTACATGGAGCAACCAGATGGGTTCAAAGATCAAGTGAGTCCAAATTATGTGTGTAAGCTCAAGAGAGCTTTGTATGGGTTGAAGCAAGCCCCAAGGGCTTGGAATTATAGGCTTGTAAAATTCTTGAATGATCTTGGATTTCAAGCATCAAAGGCAGATAGTAGCTTGCTAGTCAAAGCAAGTGAAGATGGGTTCATTTATGTTTGTATTTATGTTGATGACATAATACTTACAGGAACAGATGATAAGGGAATACAAATGATCAAGAAGCAGATGGAGAAAGAGTTTAAAATCAGTGATTTGGGGAACCTATCATTCTTCTTGGGAATGGAGATCTCTTATACTCAACATGGAGTATATGTGACCCAAGAAAGGTATCTTAAAAATTTGCTAACCAAATTTAAAATGGAAGATTGCAGGGTTGCACCTACACCTTTGGAAGTGAACCATAAATTGTCTAGGTTTGGAGGAGAAGAGTTCAGAGATATGAAACTCTATCAAAGTTTGGTTGGTAGCTTGATTTATGCTACATTAACAAGGCCTGATTTGTCATATGCAGTTGGTGTGTTTTCACAATTTATGCATTGTCCTAGAAAGGAACATTGGATTGCAGGACAAAGAGTACTTAGGTACATCAAGGGTACACTCAGAGAAGGGTTGTACTATGGATTTACTTCTGATACAAGAGTGAAGATATATAGTGATGCAGATTGGGCAGGTAATGTGGATGATAGAAGATCAACACATGGATACTTGTGCTATGTAGGAGACAAATTGATTTCATGGTGTTCTAAGAAGCAACATACAGTTGCTTTGTCATCCACAGAGGCAGAATATAAAGGTATGGTGGAAGCTGCAAAGGAGGTAATATGGCTAAAAACACTTATGAAAGTTTTTGATGTTGTTCAAAGTACTCCTATTGTTTGTGGAGACAACATGAGTTCTTTATACTTGGCAGCTAATCCTGTGTTTCATGCTAGAACTAAGCATATTGAAATACAGTATCATTTCTTAAGAGAGAAGGTCATTGAGAAGGAGATTGAAGTCATACACACTCCCACAAAAGATCAAGTTGCAGATATGATGACAAAAAGTCTAGATGGACCAAAACTACAAAGATTCAAGGATATGGCAGGAATCAAGAAGATAGAGAAGAACCTCAATTAATGATTGAGGGGGAGCTGTTGGTGCATGACAATCATAAATTGAAGGATTATGAAGAAATGAAGTCAAGGAGTTAAGAAGAGAACAAATTCAGAAGGTTGAAGGAAGGACATATTCAGAAATACAAAGATATGTACACATATGTACATTAGCTGACATATACTTTTGTTTAGTCATACACTTGTATATATTCATCTATAAATATATTGGAAAAAGTCGGGGCAAAGAGAGCAGAAGAAGATTAGAGAATAGGGAGAGAGAAATTAGTGTCATTAGACACATTGGAAGTGAGTGAATCATCCATCCTCACTTGTATGTAAATTTTTCTGAAGAAATCGAGAAACTTGCGCCCGATGTTTAGCAGTCTGCTCCTTCTGTGTTTAATCTTTTGAGAAATCCTTCTGCACGTGTCTAAGTCCATAGCTAATCTATCTATGGCTAGAATTTGAGAGGTTAATTGTAATCAGGCTGAGAGAATTTTGATTAGGAACATTCATATGTAAGAATGTTCTAAGAGTCGTAAAATCTGGTGCACATTTCATCTTCAATGAAATGATCATTGCTCAGTCCACAGTGTAAAGTTTTACACAAATGAGGGCTTAAAATCTAAGTTGGAAGGTAAGCCATCTATGGCTAAAAGATCTTGATCAAACGGGTTCAAAGTTGGGAGAACCAGTGCTAAGAAATTGCAGGTGTCAAAGTCGCCATTGCAGAGAAGCTCTTTCAGACATAGGTAAAGTGTTTCACACATTTCTCAGTATATACTCAATCTTTTTGAGAGATTTAACTTGGTAAAGTTGCGCAACCTTAAGGCGAAGTGTTGTGCAAAGTTTTATCAAAAACTTTACAGGATTGATTAGTCCATGAGTGATTAATCTGCAGCAGACTTTTCTGAAGAAGCTGAATTTTTCAGAATAATCAATTTTCTGATAAATTGGTGAATGATCTCTAAGTTTGGTGGAGTCTAAAGTTAATCTTGATATAGAGGTGATCTAAATTCAAGGTTAACTTGTTCTTTTGGAGATTAACACTCTCCATCACGGAGGAGACCACATGGCTAATGTTTGCCCAATGATGGCTCAACCCCAAGGAAACCCTAATGCTCTATATTGCACCATTGAGAGGAAATACACGAACCATACGACTCAAGATTGTCCCTATAACAGGCAGGCTGTTAGAAAAAATTATCAGCAACCTTACCAGCAGGGTAGGTATCAGAATCAATACCAAGAGCCATATTATAGGCCACAACAACAATATCAGGCACCATACTGGCCACAACCCATCCTAGGAAACCAACCACCAACTCCTGCCAATGTGATCCCCGTTAAGTATACGATGGCGGAGGAGAACCCTAATAGAGCATTGGTACCACTAACCCCTTTGGTGTCAGAAAATGACTCTCACGCTTATGGTTCATACTACTTCCATGAAGATAGATCACAAGCTTATTACATAGATTCACCTGAGCAGAGTGAGACTTCTCCATATCAATACAAGACACCACTCATGGGGCAAAATTGGTAGCCAGAATACTCCAATGTTATGTACACAAATCCCAACCCTAGGCCCCAATTGAGACAAGTAAAACCACAAGCCCCTAGGGACCATGCTTTAGATGTCAGGGCGACCATTTCATTTGTGAATGTCCCCACTCACTCACTCCAAGACAAGGACAAAACATCACAATACAAGGCTTTTGTCATAAGTGCGGCAAGGAACATCTTCCAGGAGATTAGATTTTGAATCTAATTCGTTACAAGAGTTACCTCAGTTCATAGGCCCATGGGAATCTGAATCTCTTCAGATCAGAGCTCCCACAATATTGGTACGAAATGAAGACTCAATGGTTCCAAGAAACAGTGATGTCGTGAAGAACACTAAGGTTCAGTGTCATCTCACTGTAGAAGAGCTCCTCAAAGCAAAGCCTGAGCTATGGAATCATGTGAAGGATCATGTTCCAGAACTTGATTCCAATATGCCAAAAGCAAGCTCTAAGAAAAAAGTACCAGAGATACCTCTAGACAAAATAGGAGACATGAGCGAGGGTGAAGAAGGTAACATTTATCTTCCGATCACCTATCAAGGTTACACAACCAAAGCAATCGTAGATTCAGGTGCCGGTGTTGCTATTGTGACCACCTCCTTGTGGAAGCGATGGGGCAAACCCACATTAAGACCAACTAGAATGAAGCTTCAAATGGCAGATGGTCATTTTGAAAGACCTCTAGGATTGCTTGAAGGGATAGCTCTAACCACTTGTGGGGTAGAGTTTGAACACACATTTGCTATATGTGACTTTGAGGAAAATAATGTCTACGAGATGATCCTAGGAAGACTCTTCCTACGACAATTGCAAATAGTAGAGGATTGGGGCACCAACTCACTGTACTTACAGCAATTAGGGGTCACAACCAAGGTCAATTTGAAGGATTACACCTTCAGAGATGTACCACCCCTACAGTGGAATCCTATCCACAAAGCAAAAAAGATTCTATCTCTCTACATTCTGGAAGTTCTACTGACCCATCCTGGCTGCATGAAGATACTCACTTGTGGATGTGCAAGGTCGCAGAGGAAGAGGAAAAGCGCCTAAAAGCAAGAGAGGAAGGAACTCCCCCAAGAGATAGACCAGTTAAAGACCAAGATTATACACTGATGATATTTCCAGATGAGGAATTTGAGCCTCATAGTTGGGCAGAAATCTTAGCTACCATGGACATTGCAGTCAATGAAGAACAACGGACACCTCATTGTGATGAGAAGGGTTATGATATCTCAGTATTCATGTGTGATCCCTTGTTGGAAGAATGTGATCCTAGTGAGGTCATAGAAGAAGAAGAGAATGACGATGATTTAGAATCCATTATGATGGATACTTACTTTGACTCAGAGGAGCACTATTTAGAAGACATAGGAGTGTTAACCCAAAAAGAAGAAGAACCTCTCACAAGCATTAAAACTGTAAATTCAAAGGATGGGAGTGAAGGTAGTAAAAAGAAAACGAAAAAAAAGCTGTGAAACAAGAAGAGGAGGAATCATTGTTTGAAGTACCAAAAAATTTCAAGAAATATGAAGTTGAAGACTGGAAAATTTTGGTACAAATGCCTAAAAGAGAGGCCATCGTAGGAGAATCCTGATTTGTCTCTACCCACTGTATGTGCAAAGCTAACCTCGGGTCTCTCTTTGGTTCCTTCCCGCTGGTTTTCATGAGCCTTGGATGATCCTGCTCCTTGGAGACCATGGGAAACACTGGATCTTGGTGGGGGAAAAATTGATTCACCTTGCCAAGTGTATGCATCCCTATCTTCCTTTGTTACCAAGAACAGTTTCTTTGAGATGTGATCTAAATAGACAACTTTCCCTGGTGTCTCCAGATCCTTGAACTCATAGATGGTGACTATTGGGTTAGGTTGATCTGGCTTGAATCTCCAAAAGGTTTTGTTTGTTTCTCTATTTATGAATAGTTCTATGCTTTTATTGTCTAAACCCACTCTGGGGTGAGCACTCTCGTCAAAACAGATTTCCCTCTAGGAGTTTTGGGTTCTTGTCCTAGGTCTCCTTGTTCTAGGTCTCCTATATCGTTCTCTGGAATGATATTTCCAAAATCATCTATCCTGTCTGGTAAGCTGGTAACCACATACATGGTTCCTTCCTTATCAATGCATGTACCCTCTTCGAACTTGACCACTGGGTGTTCAAGTCCAAAGGATTGGCCAGGATTTTTGAGTTGGACCACTGATCGTCTTAGACCATCCTCATAGATGTGAACACCTAATTGGTTGGTCCTGATATACTCCAATTGGGTCTTATAGGGACCTTCTGGTGTCTGTAAGTAAGAAGTACCTGAGCTACGTGTGGGTCTTTCCATGTTGAAAGACATTTCTGAGTCACTTGTTTCAGAACTTACCACGTAGGGATAACCACTTAGTTGTTGTGCCCAAGACTTAGTTGTATGGTTGACACTAGCCTCTGATGATCTAATGCTTTGTCTATCCTTGCCTAAGTGTCTGCCAGATCTTAGGTTCATAAGCTTTGTCTACAAGTCCAAAATTCCCCCTTATATTGCTCAAAATCCTTTGGAACTCTTTGGTTTCCTAATCCACCTGAGGGTTCTGGAACATGATTTCATCGAGCACATAGGCATCAAAGAGAGGAACATGATTTCCCATTGCTCAGACCCTAAGAGCACTCAAGAACCCTTAGACCTTCTCAAGTGGTCAAGGCAATGAAGAACTATTTTGATGGGTTCGGAGACCCTTATGACCATGTGGCTGAGTTCAAACAAGTGTTAAGAGCTGAACAGGTTGAGGACTTGTTCATCCAGTTCGAGGCATTTGGTTTGACTCTCAAGGGTACTGCCTTAGCGTGGTTTCAACCCCTGAATAGTCGCAACTATCGAGAGATAGGTGAATTGCTAGAGGAATTCATTGTAGAATTTTCCAAGAGTGGTATCAGGCATAACACATCATCCTTAATCCACATCTTTATGCAGACACCCCAAGAAACAGTGCGAGTTGCAGGAAGAAGGTTTAGACAGTACTTGGAAAGATGCCCTCTTCTTGAATTGCCCACACCAGCCAAACAAGTGGCCTTGTTTTTAGATGGCTTACTGAGCACAAAGTTAAGGTCATATGTGTACTTGAAAGAGCCTAGATCCATAGAAGAGTGTGTGCGGATGTGCATAGACATAGAAGACAACTTGGGTGAGGAGCTAGAATTGTCCAAACTCTATAAGGACTCTGACAGTTCTACTAGTCATACCTCTAGAACCTCCACGAAAATAGATGAGATAGCTGAGCAGGTTGCCAAAAAGCTAGGAGTTCAAAATAGACAAATGCCAAGGGTCAACCCATTGAAGCAATGTTATACATGCGGAGGAGACCACATGGCTAATGTTTGCCCAATGATGGCTCAGCCCCAAGGAAACCCTAATGCTCTATATTGCACCATTGAGAGGAAATACACGAACCATACGGCTCAAGATTGTCCCTATAACAGGCAGGCTGTTAGACAAAATTATCAGCAACCTTACCAGTAGGGTAGGTATCAGAATCAATACCAACAGCCATATTATAGGCCACAACAGCAATATTAGGCACCATACAGGCCACAACCCATCCTAGGAAACCAACCACCAACTCCTGCCAATGTGATCCCCGTTAAGTATACGATGGCGGAGGAGAACCTTAATAGAGCATTGGTACCACTAACCCCTTTGGTCTCAGAAAATGACTCTTACGCATATGGTTCAGACTACTTCCATGAAGATAGCTCACAAGCTTATTTCATAGATTCACCTGAGCAGAGTGAGACTTCTCCATATCAATACGAGACACCACTCATGGGGCAAAATTGGGAGCCAGAATACTCCAATGTTATGTACACAAATCCCAACCCTACGCCCCAATTGAGACAAGTAAGACCACAAGCCCCTAGAGGACCATGCTTTAGATGTCAGGGCAACCATTTCATTCGTGAATGTCACCACTCACTCACTCCAAGACAAGGACAAAACATCACAATACAAGGCTTTTGTCTTGAGTGCGGCAAGGAACATCTTCCAAGAGAGTGTCCTAGGAATCCCTCTAGTGCGCCCAAGGTTACACCCATCAATGTGGTAGGTTTAGTGGCAGATTCAAGTTGAAGTAGCAGTAATGTGGCTCCTGTACAAGCTCTTACTAGGGCGCAAGCCTTAAAAGGAGATAAACCAGCTGAACAGTGAGAGCCAAGTGACTCAGGCGAGCCTAGTAAAAGGAAAACAAGAACATGGAAGGATACGAGGGAGAGAAACAATCGTAAGTGGAATAAAAAGTTATCTGAAATAGATGAAAGCCCGAAAGATGCCAAAACAAAAATAGAAGACATTACATCTCAAAGCCCCTCGCATGCCAAACCTACATCCACACCACCTCATCCCACCCCACCACTCACTGTAAATAGACCGCAACCAGGGTTTATTCTTGTAGATCCAACCCCAGAAGGCTTGGACATGATGTTCAAGGCCTACCAGGCTCGTCTTCAAGAAGGGCCAACAGTTGCAAACCTAGACAAGAGTTACCCTAGAGTAGATTTAGAGATTGAATGAATGAAAACGTGCATGAAAATGGTAGAAGTAGCTCAAGCTATGCTCGAGACTAGTCAAAAGTTCAATAAGACAAACTCTATCAAACCGGATTTTCATTTCCAGGGCTTACTAGAAAGATTAGAGCAATTGGTAAACAAGCCCCAGGTTTCTTTACCTCCACAGGCGCAACCGGTTGTTGAAAGAGAGATTTCACCACCAAGGAAAGCTTATGTTCATGATTCCGTGGATGAGGGAGCACCTCTTCAATTCAGCAATACTCTCAAGAGTTCTTGCGGTTATAGGTTGTCCCCAACTAAGGCATAGTCCTGAGCCTCTTGTTCCATGCTTCTTCTTCGTGCTGGACTAGCCTCATTGGGTAGTGTTCCCGATCGCATGAATTCTACTAATGGAGCGCTCCAATCTGGAATTAACGACACATGATAAAGGGTGGCATGCTCCACTGGGGGTCTCTCTTTGCACATTCGACAATTCTTAATCCACTCATGAATTTCTTTGTCCATGCTAGGCCAATACACTCCTAAACGCTTTATATTTTGCAATGTTCGTTGTTTAGAATAGTGACTTCCTAGCAATCCTTCATGGGCTTGTTGCAACCAACTGTTATGTTCATCGTCCTCAACACAACAAGCTAATACGCCCTTTGTATCTTGTTTGTACATGCTTCCTGCCAGTATTTGATATCTTTGTGATTTTACAATTTCCTCTTTGTTTGTTTTTACGTTCTTATTTGCTGGTCTAAAGGTTAGGAGAGGTACCAACTTATTTGCCCATTTAGGAACAACCTCTAAATTGAACAAATAAGCATCGGGCAATTCATCAGACACTCCTTGCGGTGGCTCTCTTGAAGTGATGCAAGAAAGATGGTCTGCCCTAAGGTGGGTCCTACCTTTCCTAACAACCACTTCAAAGTCATATTCCATTAGTAAGAGGAACCATCTTACTAAGTGACCTGTATTGCAAGGTTTATTGACCAAATATAGTAAAGCTTGATGATCAGTGAAAAATTTGAACTTGTTGGCCAATAGATAATGTCTAAACTTCTTCACAGCATATACCATGCCTAAACCTTCTCTTTCGGTTGTGGTGTAGTTTCGTTCAGCAGCATTCAATTGCCTGCTAGCATATGCTATAGGCAAATCTAAATTCTCTTCACCAGTGGGATGTGACACCACACATCCTATTGCATAATTGGATGCACCCACGTGGACATGGAATGGTTTACTCCAATCAGGAGTGGTCAGTATTGGTGCTAAGCACAAACGTCTTTTTAGATCATTGAAGGATTTTTCACATTCATCGTTCCACTCAAAATTTGTCAACAATCCATAAAGAGGTTTGGCAATGATGGCATACATGTGGATAAACCTACAGTAATATCCACAATGGCCCATAACGGCTTGTACCTCTTTAAAGTTCCTTGGCCTTGGCAACTCTGCTATGGCTCTTACCTTGTTCTCATCTGTTGATATTCCATTCTTCGAAACAATGTGACCTAAGATTTTACCTTGTCGTACCATGAATACACACTTTTCTGGGTTCAGACACACTCGATATTCTCTGCACTTGTTGAAGATCTGTCTGAGCTCAGGGATGTGGTATCTTCTTTCTTGGGAGTGTGTGCATAGATCATCCACATATACTTCTAAGCTCTTTCGCAAGAACTCTTTGAAGACATGACACATGAGCCTTTGGAATGTTGCAGGTGCATTGGTGAGACCAAATGACATCACACAAAATGCAAAGATTCCCCATTCTGTGGCAAAGGCCATTTTGTGTTGATATTCAGGGGCAATCGCTACTTGGTTGTAACGTGAAAATCCATCAAGAAAGCTATAAACTTCCTTGCCTGCAACACGCTCCAATAAATGTTCAGTGATTGAAAGCGGATAACTATCTCTGATCATAGCGGCATTAACTTTTTTGAGGTTAATACACACTCGCAATTTTCCATTCTTCTTGGGCACTAGGACAATGGGGGATACCCATTCAGTATGCTCAATCTCATAGATGAATCCAGCTTCAATCAACCTATCGATTTCTTCTTTTTATTTTAGCTACATAAGTGTCATTATATGTGTAGGGCTTCTGTTTGGTGGGCTTGGCATCAGCGGTCATGGGGATCGTATGAGAGCAAATTTTTGGATCTACCCCCTTCAAATCTCTATAGTGCCATGCAAACACATCCCTATATTCCCTTGATAGAGCTACAAGCTCTACTTCTTCTTTTGCACTTAGGTCGTCTCCTATGTATATAGATCATTCTTCGTTCCCTTCAATGGTTACAACAATCTTTTTAGTTTTTTCTTTATTATCATATGATTCTCCTATGATGGCCTCTCTTTTAGAAATTCGTACCAAAATTTTCCAATCTTCAACTTCATATTTCTTGAAATTTTAAGGTACTTCAAACAATGATTCCTCCTCTTCTTGTTTCACAGCTTTTCTTTTCGTTTTCTTTTTACTACCTTCACTCCCATCCTTTGAATTTATAGTTTTAATGCTTGTGAGAGGTTCTTCTTCTTTTTGGGTTAAAACTCCTATGTCTTCTAAATAGTGCTCCTCTGAGTCAAAGTAAGTATCCATCATAATGGATTCTAAATCATCGTCATTCTCTTCTTCTTCTATGACCTCACTAGGATCACATTCTTCCAACAAGGGCTCACACATGAATACTGAGATATGATAACCCTCCTCATCACAATGAGGTGTCCATTGTTCTTCATTGACTGCAATGTCTATGGTAGCTAAGATTTCTGCCGAACCGTGAGGCTCAAATTCCTCATCTGGAAATATCATCGGCAAAGATGGTTACCTAAGACTGTGTGTTCATGAATCAGACTATTTGAAGGTCTTAGAAACTGCACACAGCAGTGTTGTAGGCGGACACTTCGGGCCTGACTGAGTAATTAAGACCATTCTATTCTTAGGACTCTGGTGGCCCACTCTTCATATGGATGCACATAATTATGTGAAGAAATGTGACACATGCAACACAACGTACCCAATATCCTATCAGAAAAGATGAGATGCCTCTGAGACCAATGATGGGAGGACGTGCATTTTCAAAGTGGGGTATATACTTTGTAGGTCCTATTAACCCCCCAGCTAGAAGCTCCCATGCAGAATATATTATTGTAGCCACAGATTACCTTACAAAGTGGGTGGAAGTAAAAGCCACAACAAAGAATGATGCTCAAACGACGGAAAAGTTCTTATTTGAGAACGTGTTCATGAGATATGGACTACCAATAGAGTTGGTCAGTGATAGAGGTACGCACTTCTTGAATGAGGTCATTGAAAATCTCCTTCAAGAATTCATGGTGATACATAAGAAGTCTGCCCCTTATCATCCACAAGCCAACGGACAAGCCGAGAGCACGAATAAGATCCTATGTAATGTGTTGACAAAACTGGTAAATAATAAACGTTGTGATTGGGATAAACAGCTTCATCATGCTGTTTGGGCTTATCGAGTTGCCTACAAAACGGTACTCAATGCCACCCCATTTCAGATGGTCTTCGGACAGAATGTTGTGCTACCACTAGATTTTTTAATCCCAGCTTTAAGAGTAGCACAAGAGCATGATTGGAATGGACATGAATTGTCCTCTAGGATCTTTGATCTAGAACGTTTAGGTGAGACGAGGCTACGAGCAGCAACAGACATCTATGCTGCAAAGAAAAGACAAAAGGCATACTTTGATGCACACATCAAAAATAAAGGATTGAAAGAGGGAGACCTAGTGCTGGTTTATACGCTAAAGCAACATGCCCGTAAGTTGGAAAAATGAGGATATGGACCCATGATCATTAATAGAATTTCCACTAGCGGTGCAGTTCAATTGGCCACCCTAGAAGGTGATATCTTGCCAAACTACATTAGTGGATGCCGAGTCAAGTTATATCAAGAACCTCTTACGGAGGAGATGCTAATGAGACTCAACACTGCTAAGAAGCAAAAAGAAGAAGAGTTGAGGGTGAGAGAAGAAGCACAAGCCGAGGTGAGAGAGCGCATTAGGAGAAATAAGTTAAGGCGATTAGGCCTAGATGTCAACCCAAGCCCCAAAATATCACATGGACATGTGCCAAAAATTGGGCATGTGTACTTCTCGAATAATTGATCGACACCCCTTTGTGACTATAGAGGTAGGACAAGGAAAGAGTGTAAGGACTGTGAGAGCATTGGTTGACTCAGGTGCAGCAACTAGTGCAGTTAGACTTTCATACTGCCAAGACTTGCAATTGAACATCAAGCCCATAGAAGCCTATATCATAGGTTTTTAGGAGGTGTGGAAACCCCTTGTTTGGGCGAGGTGGAACTTCCCATCTACCTTCAAGATGTCCCAATGAAATTCAACATGCTAGTGTGTCACGATGAGGACCTTACAGAGCCCCTTGTCTTGGGTCAAGATTGGATTTATGACAATGCAGTCAGCTTGAACCTAAGAAGTCAACTTCTTCAAGTTTGGGTACATGAACAATGCATTACATTAGAATTAGCGAACTGCATGCTCACATATCATGGCACCACACACTCTCATAGTTCCTCTAAGACTAATCTTCACGAACAAGATGTTGTATGTGTCAAAAGTTCTATGATCCAGAAGGAATCAATCATGGAAGGATAGTTGCAAAGGCAAGCTAACTCCTCTAGTATAAAGACTAATACCATCACAACCAATCAACCAAAAAGGCGAGTGAAACAGTACATGACAAGTGCTTTATCAAATAGACAATGAGAAGTCAAGAAGAAAGTAGCTCCGGGCATGAAGCAGATCTGGGTACGAAAAGGAGATCAACCACCAGCGACGCCAACACAATTCCCAACCAGGAAAGCCAACCATGCAAAGACAAGAAACAGGCAACCAAAACGACCTCAACCAAAAGATCTTTGACAAATATGGATGCCTAAGAAATTAGCTGCAACTCAACGAGGGCGAGTACACATGTGGATTCCCAAAGACCTCTTACATGCACCAAGGCCTAGGCTACCCACCATACAAAAGGTCTCAAACAAGAAGCCAAGGAGAGAAAAGAATAAGAACCGAGCAGAATGAGCAAAAAAAGGATAAACTCAAGCCTTTGGCACAAGTAAGAAGACAATCATCAAGGTTATGGGTTTGGAAGCCCAAAGTACCAGTAACTTTCCACGGAACCAAAGAGCCACCCACACTGGACACCAAGTTTCAGCAACCATCCAAAAAGGAAGAGGCCAGAGGTGATCTCTATAAGGCCAACCACTATTCTAAAATGGATCCCCAAAGGGAGATTGGTCAGTTATCATCTCATGATCAATTGATCACATCATTTCAAGGTCCACTGGCCACCTCCAAACAAAGATTGCATCAAGTCTGCAAGTAACATCAGAAGCCTCGACGAGCAACAACCATGTGCCTTTGGCATAACGTTGTCTTTTGCACCATTCAGGTCATGCATTTCCAAAGTGTGCATTAAAATAGGGCCACATTACACGGCCGTGCATAGACACAATTGAGAAATCCCAGGCACATGAGACACACCTGACATATGTAATATATTTTATTGATACTAACCACCTTCTTCTTGTTTTGTAATTGTTCCAACAAAAACAAAAGGGAAGGAACACGTCCATGCGCTCGATGACACTCATCGGTGAACCATCAGCAAGGACATTCATCAACCAGAAAGACAAGCCAATCGTCAATCACCGTGATGGGCATACAACATGAAGAGACAAAAATCGACCGACCTTTCACCATGGTAAGCACAACCTACTTCGGCAACATGCTCACCATGATAGATTAGGAAGCCTCTTCGTCAGCATACCCTTGATTACTTAGCTCAAAATCCAATCTCTTGCACCATACTTCTTCCCATGCATTTTCCAAGTACGCATACATAGGGCCACATTACAAGGCCATGCACAAGGCACATATTTTGTTCAACCCATGAACTAATGCACTTACCCACCATCCATTATGGGTTACAAGTACTTGGCATGAAAACTATAAAAGCCATCTTTGGAAGAACGAGACAACATCAAGGTGACAACAACAAGAGCAAGGAGGCAATCCACCACCGAGAGTTGCTCATAATCAACATTGACCACCTCCTTTGAGCAGCTAGCAGTTTTGGAAAAGTCACAAATGCACCATCAAGCTGGAATACGAGGAAGACGTACATACAAAGGGACTACATTCTACAAGAGCTAGCAGTGGCAAACTAAAGAACTCGACAATCAACCAGGCTACATTGGACCGCTACTGTTGATACATGGAGGACACTACCTCTCAACGTACTACATGGAAAAACCACTACAACAAGGGTCTGTCAGGGACGACAAACTCAAGAGGGGGGGAGTGTTGAGGCTCAAGGTCAAGGACAAAGCATGGAAGCGCATCAAGGAAGTGGACACATAAGAAGAAGGACCAAGTAGGGAGCTCCAAGAAGCACATGTCAAATTTTCAGAAGAAATCCCTATAAAAATAGTGTTCATCACTAAAACCATTGTAAATACCATTTTCCATTTTTTTCACTCCATTTTGTTCAAGCCAAGGAGTCCTCGAGCTTGAGGAGTATTAGAAGTATCTTCCTACCAATTTTCATAATTTTTAGACTCCGTTTGAGCCCCCAAATAAGCCCTGGAACCTATTTTTTAACTAGGCCGGACACTAGGTCTGGACAGGGCCAAAACCACTCAGAAAACTATAAAAAGGGCCGGAGAGCTCATTTTTGGGGTTGTCTTGTTGTAGATTTCAGCTTTGTAAGAGATTTCTTTGTAAGCGAAGCTTTCCATTGCTCCACTCTTTGCTCTTACCTTGTGCACGTGTGTGTGTATGTGTGTGCATGCATGTGTGCTTTCAGTCACGCACTTGTGCACTTCACTTGCTCTTGGTCTTCATACTGGTCCTCACGTCTCCGCGGGTTGACATTTATGAGGTGAAGCTCCTCACGTTGGTACTCACCATTGTGCTAGAGTGACAATGTGCTTCAAACAGTTTTTGGTTTTGGCTGAAAATCTGTCAGCATGTAAAATGGGCACCCTCCATTCTGATCGAAGGGGGGAATATATGTCTTCTAATTTTAATGCATTTCTGACTTAACGTGGGATAAAACACCAGTGTATAGTGTCGTATACACCTCAACAGAATGGAGTTACTGAACGAAAGAACAGGTCACTCATGGAGATGGCGAGGTGTATGGTCAAGAGTCAGGCTTTACCACATAGTTTCTGGCTTGAGGTTGTCATGTGTGCGGCATATGTACTGAGCAGGTGTCCCACTAAAGTGCTGCAGTCTATCACTCCATATGAGGCTTGGCATGACCGCAAGCCATCTGTTGCTCATCTGCGTGTTTTTGCTTGTTTGGCATATGCATTAGTGCATGAACAACATCGTAGAAAATTGGATGATAAAGCAGTAAAATGTATTTTTGTTGGGTACAGTTCTGAAAGTAAAGGCTATCGTCTGTATCATCCACATGCTAAACGCATTCTGGTTAGCCATGATGTTGTTTTTGTGGAGGATGTTATTCAGCCATTGCTTTTATGTACTAAGGAGACATCTATTAGCTCCAAAGACATGTATGATACTTTGCTGCCTCTTTTTATAGGTGGACAGTCTAGTGCTGGTCCTAATGAGGCAACTTCTTAGCCTTTGCAGGTTTCATGTGATGATGCACATCATTCCATTTCTGATGCAGATTTACATGATGCACTTATTGATGAGAGAGCTGATATTGAGCAGGCAAGAACTATGCCAAAATGGCTGGTGCAGAGCTTACGTGATAGCAAATTAGATGCACCTCAGTCATATCGTACTCAATCAGGCTCTCATAGTGCCTCTTTTGCATCATATTGCTATGCTATGGCTCCCTCTAGTCTATGTGATGAGACTAAGCCTGTTTTGTTTGATGAAGCACAAAATTCATAAAATTGGATGGTTGCTATGCAATCTGAATATGATGCAATAATAAAGAATGGTACTTGGTCTTTATGTGACTTGCCTCCTGGCAAGAAGGCCATTGGTACTAAGTGGGTATACAAGCTGAAGCATAAACCTGATGGTACAGTTGACAAGTATAAGGCTAGGCTTGTTGCAAAGGGTTATGCACAAGAAAGAAGTATTGATTTTGATGAGACCTTTGCAGCTACATGCCGTATGACTACTGTTCGGACCATCTGTGCACTTGCAGCCCATCATGGTTGGAATGTACATCAGTTGGACATTAAAACAACATTTCTAAATGGTGACTTGCATGAAGAAGTGTATGTTTTTTAGCCTCGTGGCTTTGTGTAGAAAGGGAATGAAAACCAGGTGTCCAGGTTAAAGAAGGCATTATATGGTTTAAAGCAAGCACCACATGCTTGGTATGAGAAGATACATGCCTATCTGATTGCACATGGTTTTGAGAACAGTCCAACTAAAAGCACCTTATATGTTAAGCGCGCTAATGATGTGCTTCTGATCATTGTTGTCTATGTTGACGACATGCTGCTCATTGGTCCTATTGAGAAGCATATTGCTGATTTTAAGGCTGATTTGCATGCCTCATTTGAGATAACTGATTTGGGGCATTTGCATCATTATTTGGGCATTCAGTTTATGCACATTGATGGTGGAATGGCTTTGTGTCAAACAAAATATATTGACACATTATTGCAGCATTTTGGCCTCGAAAACTGTAAGCCTATTGCCACTCCTATGGAGACAGGTTTACGATTGAGTCTTCATGATGCTAGAGATGCATTTGATGGTGTTCTCTATCAGCAGGTTGTTGGATGCTTGATTTACTTATGCATTACTCGGCCAAATATTCAGTTTGCTGTCTCATAGATGAGCAGGTTTATGCATTGCCTAGGAGTCAAGCATTGGCAAGCGGTTAAGCATATCTTTCGCTACTTGAGTGGTACTCGGCTACTTGGGTTGTTTTATCCCAAGGGGGGATCACTACCGCCAGATTTGCATGCTTCTTCTGACTCTGATTGGGTTGGTTGCTATGACACTCGTGTGTCCACTAGTGGCTTTTGCTTCATGCTTGGTAGCTCATGTATATCTTGGTTGAGCAAGAAGCAGCCTACCGTGGCCACTTCCAGTTGTGAGGCTGAGTATAGGACAGCTTTCACAGCGACTGTTGAGTGTGTGTGGCTCAGACGCCTTATGGCTGATTTGGGTGTTGGTCAGTCTTTTGCCACCACCATCTTCACTGACAGTTTTTAGAGCGCATTGGCAGTTGCGAGGAACCCTGTGTTCCATGCTCGCACTAAGCACATTGAGGTGCATTATCATTATGTTAGGGAGAGGTTCTCTACTGGGGAGATCAGCTTGGCATATGTGCCCACGCACGAGAACATTGCAGACCTTTTCATGAAGGCTCTACGTAGGGAGAAGTTTGAAGCTTTCCACAAAGCTTTGGGCTTACTTCCTTTTGTGGAGTGATTTCCACATAGCTTGGCACTTCCTTATACATGAGTGCCAGCTACTTGTTCACCACATCACTCCGAGGGGGGATTTATTGATATATTTAGGTAGTGATGTGTGTGAACACTCTAGGACCGCCGGGGCACTTTTTTCCCTCTTTAGGAGTTTCCCCCCCCCCCTTGTATATACGCCTATTGCCCTAATGGGCTACTTATCTTTGTACATTCTCTAGTAATACATTTAGTATTGTGTGTTGTGCTCCAAGCTTCTTCTTCTTCCTTGTGTTGTTCGCGTGCTTTTGCAGATGTCTAACTCCAACAGAAAGGAGCCTTTAGTCTCTAGATCGAGGTATTATGTGTCATTCATTGATGATTGTAGTAGATGGAAAATATTATACTTTATGAAGCACAAAGATGAAGCATTCTCATGTATCAAGAAATACCTAACACTTGTAGAAAATCAAACAGGTAAAACTTTGAAGAGACTAAGGTCAGATGGAGGGGGAGAATATTTCTCCCAAGAACTTGATTCTTATCTCCAAGTGAGAGGAATAAAAAGAGAGATTACTACCAGGTATACTCCAGAGCAAAATGGAGTGGCAGAAAGGAGAAATAGAACCATAATCGAGGCTACAAGGTCAATGCTAAATGAGAAGAAATTACCCAACTACTTGTGGGTAGAGACTGTATCCACAACCATATATCTAATCAATAGACTCCCATCAAAAGCATTGGATGGGATGGCACCATATGAAGCATGGAATGGAAGAAGACCTAGCCTTGATCATTGTAGGATCTTTGGGTGCATAGCATATGGACACATTCCTTCACAAATTAGACGCAAATTAGATCCAAAGGTAGAGCAATGCATCTTTATTGGCGATGAACTTAATCAGAAAGTTATAGGTTATACAATCCCAACAACGAAGGGTTCATTGTAAGTAGAGATGTTGTGTTTGATGAAAACAAATCTTGGTTTGAAGATGATTGTAGTAAAATCATACTTCCTATGATTAGAGGAAGACTTTACAACATTGTCAAAGAAGGGGCTTACACTTGAAGCATCAAGTCATTCTGATGATGATTAGAAGACTCCAAGAAGAGAAATCAATTCTTGGAACTCCAAAGGAAAAGCCAAAATTCTGGAGTTGGGAGATGTGCTAGAATCATCTCAACAACTATAAGAAGGTCTACTAGAGAGAAAAGGAAGTCAGAAAGGTATGGTTATGATACTTCCTTGTTCACTAAACATTCAATATATATAACACAAAACTCAAAATCTGAAGAACCCTCTACATATGAAGAAGCCAAGAAGAAGCCTGAATGGAGGAGTTCCTTGGAAGAAGAAATAGAAGCTCTACAAGAAAATCAGACCTGGGAATTGGTACCCAAGAAACCATCTATGAAGATCATTGGCTCAAGGTGGATATACAAGGTAAAGAAGAACTTTGATGGCTCAATTAACAGGTACAAATTTGATTTCATGGTCCTCAAAGAAGCAACCCACAGTTTCTCTTTCATCTACATAGGCTGAATACAGAGGACTTGCAAATGCTACATAAGAAGCTATGTGGATAAGAACCCTATACTCAGATTTAGGGTTGAACACTTCAAATCCACATATATTTGGAGACAATATTAGCTCATTACATTTTGTTGCTAACCCTATCTATCATGCCAAGACCAAACATATAGAATTTCATTACCATTATGTTAGAGAGTAGATTATGAGTAAGGAGATACAAATGTCATATGCATCAACACATAAACAATGTGCAGATATGATAACGGAGGCTTTGGATGGAAGCAAGTTAAATAGATTCAAATCAATGATTAGAATGTAGGAGATCATGAAGGATTGAAGACTCAAGCATCTTAGGCTTGAGGCGAGTTTTTGGTACAATTAGCAAGCCTAAGTGCTTGGCTAATTATTCATGACTACACATTCTTTTATTACCTCACATGAGGAAACTACATGTGAACTCATGCTTGTCATTTTAAGCATATTTACTTTGGATAATTATAAAGGGGAAGGGGATAAGAAATCTTGTGAAGTTAAGGAGCTACACCCATGACTCATGTGGGAGGAAGAATCAATTCAAATCATCCCTAAAGTGTAGGATCGCCTTTTAGGTGAGGGAAAATTCAAATTCAAACTCAAACTATGAGTATAAATAGGCATGTTTTTAGTCGTGGGATATAGATCCATTTTGAGAGGCATTGAGCTACAAACTTGAGCCTACATTAAGCTCACACTACCTATGTGTAGTCCATTACACTTCCCTTGTATCGTATGCCATTAGCACATACATTTGGATACATTTCTTCAAGTACATTTCTGTCTACTGTTCTCTATTGTAGCTTCATCATTAAAGTGATTTTGTGGAATCAATTCCTCTGCGTGTATTCATTCTTTTTCTATACTTTAACTTGGGATAGTTAGATTGGAGTTTCTAGTACTTAATATCAAATCTCATCAATTTTGGTTCAGTAGAACTTGAGTTATGATGCCATGAAGCTGACTTTGTCCGCATACCTTCTAGATCTTGAAAAGTCAGGATGAACCCCTTGACTTGCTAGATTCATTTCTCCTTGTATGGTGCATATACATTCATGAAATAACTTGCTTTGGTTAGCTATACACTTCAATAAGATATGTGCAAAAGCTATCTGGTCAATCCATACTAGGTTGTGAGCTTTGAGCATAATACTGAGACCTTGTATTCCCAAAATAGAAAGTTCTTCACATTTCTTGCATATTTTAGTTATCTATTTTGATGCAAACAATCAAGAGTGATGCTCCAAAGAACTTGGTGGTTCTAAATGCATCATAGTGAAGCTAAAGGAATCTATTAAGCATCCCTGGAATTAATTATGAAGGTGTAAAGCAGGATTTGTGCAGCACTAACTCATCTCTGGAGCCTATCTCACTATCTCCTCACAATATATGATGCGTCATGTTTTGGTTGCAAAAGGACTATGGAATATTTTCAATATCCTATCCCACCTACAAATACAATTACTGACAATGATGTAGATGGCATTGAAGATGGTGATATTCTTCAGGTTCCTATTTGTACTGTGGTTTGTGTTGCACCTATTGCAAAGAAACTTTGTTGGGATGGCAGAGATGCTCAAGCACATGCAATGATAGCCTTGTCTTTCAAAAGTTTTACCCTTTATTTGTATCATAGAAAGAACACTTGTTAGCTGTTACTGAATAGCCTATGGCTTGTATTTGGCATGGTTGTTTGGGCCATATATCTCGTAGTGGAATGGAAAATCTTTCTCGTTCTGGCTACTTACCTGTGTTATCTTTCTTTGATTTTTCATTTTGTGAGCATTGTCAATATGGAAAGCAAACCAGAAATGTGCATAAAACGCACATTGACTCTTCAATTCAGCCTTTAGATCTTGTTCATACAAATGTGTGTGGTCCTATGCCCACTAGGTCCTTAGGTGGTTCTCTTTACTTTGTCACTTTCATCGATGATGCTACTAGAAAAGTCTGGGTATATCCTATCAAATCAAAGGATGATGTATTTCCTACTTTCAGAAAATGGCTTGCTTCAGTTGAGACTGAAAAAGGAACTAAGCTTAAGGCTTTACGTTCAGATAATGGGGGTGAGTATACCTCACATGAATTCAGCCTTTTCTGTCAGTGTAGAGGGATTCGTAGAGAGTTTACAGCTCCTTATACCCCAGTACAGAATGGTGTAGCTGAGAGGATGAATAGAACTATTCAAGATAGAGTAGTCTCTATGTTGCATCATGCAAACCTCTCACAAGGTTTTTGGGCAGAAGCAGTATTGACTGCAGTTCATGTGATTAACCTTTCACCTAGTACTGCCAAAGGTCTGAAAGTGGCACAAGAGTTATGGACAGGGAAACCACCATATTATGATCATCTTCGAGTTTTTGGGTGTGAAGCATATGTTCATATACCCAAGAATCTTAGACAGAAGTTGGACCATAAGTCAAAGAAATGCATTTTTCTTGGATATGATCGAGAAGGACAATTTGGATATCGCTTATGGGATCCTGAAACACGGTCAGTGATCAGAAGTAGTGATGTCATTTTTAATGAGTCTAAGATGCATAAACAGCCGATTAAGGAGGTTGAAGTGAGAAGAGTGGTGTTTGAGGATACTAGTCCTCCGGTTAGCATGCATAAAAATGCTACACATAGGGATGTTCAAGAGAATGTCCATTCAGATCAGTCTGCACATGTTCCTGTTCAGCAACCATTGAGACGTTCTGCACGTGTCTCATATCCACCTGATAGATATGTTCCAGGTTTAGATTTTGTTATGCTAACAGATGCCGGTGAGCCCTCTTGCTACAAAGAGGCTATGCAGACAGAGGATCATGTCAAGTGGGAGCATGCCATGAAGAGTGAGTTGGATTCTATTCACAAGAATGGTACTTGGGACTTAGTACCTTTGCCAAAGGGCAGGAAAGCTTTACCATGTAAATGGGTATATAAGCTGAAATTCACATCAGATAGTGCTTCTCCAAAATATAAAGCACGACTTGTTGCAAAGGGTTTCAAGCAACAACATGGTGTTGATTTTGAGGAAATCTTCTCTCCAATGGTCAAGATGACTACTTTGCGCATGTTGCTTGGATTCGTTGCAATGGAGGACTTAGAGCTAGTCCAAATGGATGTGAAAACAGCTTTCTTGCATGGAGATCTTACAGATGAGATCTATATGGAACAACCAGAGGGTTATGTAGTTCCTGGCAAGGAAAGTCTAGTTTGTAAGCTCAAGAAGAGCTTGTATGGACTTAAACAGTCTCCTAGACAATGGTACCAAAAGTTTGATGCTTTTATGAAGTCCCAAGGCTATTCTCGGAGCAATGAGGATCATTGTCTCTACACAAAGAGATGTTCTGATGGCAGCTTGATATGCTTGATACTTTACGTCGATGATATGTTGATTGCTGGGAAGTCCTCTTATGATTTGTCAATTCTCAAAAAGAAGTTGAGTCAGACATTTGATATGAAGGATTTGGGGGATGCCAAACATAATCTTGGCATGCGCATCACTCGTGATAGGAGTAAAAGATGCATATACTTGTCTCAAAGTGAGTACATATCCAAAGTACTTCATCGATTCAATATGCAGGGTGGAAAGGCATTGAGTACACCTTTACCCACATATGTGAAATTGAGCAAGGATGACTGCCCCAAATCAGATGAGGAAAAGGAATTCATGACCAAAATTCCCTATCAGTCTGCTGTTGGTAGTCTCATGTATGCTATGGTAGCTACGAGACCAGACATTGCATTTGCAGTGGGAGTTGTGAGCAGATATATGTCTAATCCTGGCAAGAAACATTGGGAAGCGGTCAAAATGATTTTGAGATATCTGAGTGGCACTAAGGACAAGTTTCTATGCTTAGGTAGAGGGAAAGCATCCATTATTGGTTACACAGATTCTGACTATGCTGGTTGTGTAGACAATCGTAAGTCTACATCAGGGTACATTTTTCATTTTGCTAGAGGTGCTATCTCTTGGAGATCTCGTCTTCAAGAATGTACAGCTGTTTCCACCACAGAAGCAAAGTATGTTGCAACAAGTGAGGCATGTAAGGAAGCATTGTGGCTTTCTCGTCTTGCTTGTGATATGGGTTTGCCTCAGCATGTACCTCACTTGCTCAGTGATAGTCAGAGTGCCATTGCTTTGGCTAAGAATCCGGTCTATCATGCAAAGACCAAGCACATTGAGGTGAGGTATCACTTCATTAGAGATTGCTTAGCCACTGAGAGCATTATTCTTGAGAAGGTTCACACTCGAGATAATGTTGCAGATGCTTTGACTAAAGCTCTACCACAGGATAGCTTTCGACACTGTTGTCACTTGATGGGGGTTACTTGATTCTTGATCTTACGCAGTCACTTGTATACTGTGTAACATGCCCATCAGGTGGGAGGTATAGTTTGTATACTTACACTCAGGTATTCTTTATCATTCTTTCTTTTTTCTCCCATAGTTACTCTGGCCATATTGGCCTTTAGTGGGAGATTGTTACCGTTAGTGTCCATGTGAAAGGCCAAATGGCCACCGGACACTTCTTTGTATATGTTCTTTAATAAAACATATAGTGGCTTGGTCAGTCACAGACTGTAAGTTCGACCGCATTTGGAAGACCTAAGAAGTCTGTCTTCGTGCTCCCTGTGTACTGCGTTTTCTGCATATTCTACAACCTCTGTGCGGAGTACTGTGTGTGGCGTCAGGAGCTCGGTTTTCTACTCCGAGCATATCGTCGTGGAGCTCTCGAGAAGGAGAGTGCAGTGTGGTGCATCGCCATCGAAATACTTCACCTACAATTCCATAGAAACTTCATAAAACAATGCATAATCCAAAGTAGCAGTCACATACCATAGATTGTGTCTCAAATCATCTAAATGTGGTTTCTTGGGAATCTAAATAAATTGACTTTCAAGTCATATAGTCTAGCTTCGATCAGGCCTTGTAATTGTGAGATATATCAAACTTCCCACAATTTTCCTGTACATGGTAGCATTTTCCAATAATTCACTTGATGTAGTATCCCACTTCAAATTCTGATATAAAGGCATAGGAATTGGCTTACAATCAACCATACCATACTTTTGCAGCATACTCAAGGCATATTGCCTTTTGGACATCCATATACCTGATTCTATATGTATAAACCCAATGCCCAAAAAATAGTGCAGCACACCAAGATCTTTCATTTGAAGTTCATGCATAAGGAGTTTCTTTACCTCTTTAATGATTTCTTCAAGTCATTGACATAAATAGCCACAATTATGATGCCATCATCACCCTTCCTTGCATATGATGAGTGATCAACATCATACATAAGAAATCCAATGGTGGTTAAATAATCACAATACTTGCATGCCAAGCATGAGGGGCTTGTTTAAGCCCATACAAAGCCTTTTGCAACCTGCAAACATGTTCTGCATGCTTTGAATCCTCATATCCTTGGGGTTGATCCATGTATACTTCTTCCTATAACTCACCATGTAAGAAATCATTCTTCACATCCATCTGATGCAAAATCCATCCTTTGTTGTAGCTAATGCAACAAGTGGTCTTATAGTAGAGAAATTAGCTACAGGAGTGAAAGTTTCCTCATAATCAATGCCATATGTTTGTACCTATCCTTTGCTACCAATTGTGCTTTATGCATGTTTATGATACCATCAGCATTCTGCTTTACCTTCTAAACCCACTTGCATCTTATGGGTTTATTTTCTTGGGGCAATGGAACTAGTGTTGAGCTTAATATCTCAACGCCCCTTGGTTAAAAGAACTATTCAAAGATTTTTTCTTTGTATTTTCAACCCTTACTAAACATATGTCTCCAAGTTCAAGATTTGATTACCTGTAAATCTAGCATCTCCTACCACTAAACCCACTATAGTGGTAGTGTAAGTCTAGAAATCCCATACCATGTAGCTTACACTTTCACGTTAGTGAAGATAACTTTATCTTTAACCTTGGGATAAATTGTTCTTTTAGTCTAATCAAATGAGAGTCACTATTCCTTTCACTTGGAAGCTATTAATTCCATTAAAGAAAAGTTTTGTTTTATCGTATCAAAATGAGATTTCAACTTGCCAACTCTTAATTGTACTCAAAACTTGAAAAGAATTAATCTTAGAGATTGGCTTTCAGTAATTCTTGTGTTCTGATGTACTCTGGAAGAACATTTTTATGTCACTTGTTAATAGAGCTAGTTTATATCTCAACTAGGTATTATTTGTGGGCATAATCAAGAATCAGAAGTGCAAAGGAATAATTAATGAGACAATCACACTATTCCTATGAAGAAGATAGCAACACTCTTTGCCATTTTGAAAATTGTCCTTTTTTATTTATAGGACGCAAGTAAATGCTATCTAGGATATATTACAACCCTGTAGTTTATCTTCTTCACACTTTCATTTTACTTGGATAAATTGCGTAAAGCTCCAAATATTTCTTTGTTCTCACTACTAAAGAAATTAATTGAAAGAAAGTATTGATGCTTCGAAAAGATGATATCTTTATCATCCTTTCATCATCAATAGCAAGAATTTTCACCTATGATCATCATAGGGTATTGGTTCTTCCTTCCTAAAACACTGTGAAAGTTCTCTTTTTCCTTAGAGCTTTAGTAAGAATCACTCTAAGCTACCACCATTGTATTGTGGTTTACACATTATTCATAATCCTTGGGGTCGTTGAAGTGTTGTCGAGGTTGCATGTCTCATCCACATTGTGTAGACTTTGGACCTATGTACCTTTATGTGAAACTGCTTTCATATTAGTGAAGTGAAGCTTCCTAGCTCCTTATAATGTAGCTTGAATTTTTGGATGGTAATGCAACTAATGTGTTTGTTTTTGAAGACATGCACAAAAACAGTGAAAAGTAGAGAGCTAGAGAGCACAAAGTCATGTATGCAAGTTTAACAAATGCTGGTCTTAATTCAGTTTGTGGCATATAAAAAACATATACAAGAAAGAGTGTTTGATAGCCATTTTCCCTTTCACATAGACACTAACGGTAAGAATACATAATACTCGCCAGCAAGAGACTAGTCCCATGACATCAAATATCAATTAATGTAGGATATTTGTCTAGCATTTGTACACTCTTTGAGGCTTGCCAATCTAGACCTCCATTTTCTTCTTGGATTCAACATTTGGAAGCTCATATATATGCATCAAATAGCTAAATTCTCCAGTGGTTGTGCATGTGCATCTCTCATCAACAAATTTCACAAGCAAGCCAATCTTGGCTAATGCTGAGACTGATAACAAATTTTTCTTGATCCCTAGGACAAATAAAGCATTTGAAAATGTAAAACCATTAGTAGTAGTCAGAATGATCTTACCAACTCCCATGATAGGATAAGAGGAGTTGTTGGTGCATGTGACAATATTCCCTACAAGGGCAGGCTCAAGTGAAGTGAAGAAAGTGCATTGTGAGGTAATATGGTTGCCCCACTATCAGTAGCAAACATCTAAGTCTACTGCAAACATACACTATTCATGAGAAGATGGGTCATCACGACAAAAAATAGTAAATGCCCATTTTTCATTTTGCACAAGATTAGTAAACTCTAAGAGGCCTCTATAACAATTCAAGCCTCTTTCATCTTTGCCTCTTTTCTAGCCAGTTTTGGACAACTCTTTATGACATGATCATTTTCTTTACAATATTTGCAAAACAATTTTTGCTTTTCTATTTTCTTTTCGTCTTTGTCATCCTTATTTGATAGTGAAGAATTAGCATACTTATGCTTACTAGTAGAAGAGCTCCATTTACCTTTGCCCTTTTGACTAGCCAAGAAAGCTTAATCTACAACATGCACAATGGACCTATTCTGCCTAGACTGATCTTCCTACAATAGAACACAGACTAACTCCTCAAATGTTAAGGCATTCCGATTGCATTTCATCATCAATCGAAGAGTAGAAGAAAAACTTTGATATGAATTTGGAAGATCATTCAAAACAAGTGAAATGTCAAGTAAGACCATCAGCGAAAATCAGCTGCTCCTTGAAATCTTTGATCTTTGTCAAAAAAATTGTCCATGGAATCTCCTTCATTCATGTGCTCATTCTCCAACTGTTTCAAAGGTAAGCAACACGAGCCTCATTCCTTGCCTCATACAAAGTGGTAAGAGTATCCCAAGCATCCTTTGCTATTTTGCAAGAGCAAATGTGAGGAATAATGGCACTTTTGAAAGACAAGGCTATCAATGCATGTGCTTGAGCATCTATGCCATCCCAACAAAGTTTCTTTGCAATAGGTGCAACACGAACTGTTGGAGTTAGACGTCTACGGAAGCACGCAAACAGCAGAAGGAAGAAGAAGAAGCCTGGAGCACAACACGCAATACTGAATGTATTACTAGAGAATGTACAACGATAAGTAGCCCATTAGGGCAATAGACATATATACATGCCGGGGGAAAAAAACCTCCTAAAGAGGGAAAAAAGTGCCTCGGCAGTCCTAGTATGTTCACACACATCACTACCTAAATATATCAACAAATCCCCCCTAGGAGTGATGCGGTGAACAAGGAGCTGGCACTCATGTATAAGGAAGTGCCAAGCTATGTGGAAATCACTCCCCAAAAGATAGTAAGCCCAAAGCTTTGCGGAAAGCTTCAAACTTCTCCCTACGGAGAGCCTTCGTGAAAAGGTCTGCAATGTTCTCCTGCATGGGCACATATGCCAAGCTGATCTCCCTAGCAGAGAACCTCTCCCTGACATAGTGATAATGCACCTCAATGTGCTTAGTGTGAGCATGGAATACAGGGTTCCTCGCAACTGCCAATGCACTCTAACTATCAATGAAGATGGTGGTGGCAAAAGTCTGACCAACACCCAAATCAGCCATAAGGCGTCTGAGCCACACACACTCAACAGTTGCTGTGAAAGCTTCCCTATACTCAGCCTCACAACAAGAAGTGGCCACAACTTCCCTATACTCAGCCTCACAACAAGAAGTGGCCATACTAGGCTGCTTCTTGCTCAACCAAGATATACATGAGCTACCAAGCATGAAGCAAAAGCCACTAGTGGACACATGGGTGTCATAGCAACCAGCCCAATCAGAGTCAGAAAAAGCATGCAAATTTGGCGGTAGTGATCCCCCCTTGGGATAAAACAACCCAAGTAGCCGAGTCCCACTTAAGTAGCGAAAGATGTGCTTAATCGCCTGCCAATGCTTCACTCGTGGGCAATGCATAAACCTGCTCATCTATGAGACAGCAAACTGAATATCTGGCCGAGTAATGCATAAGTAAATCAAGCATCCAACAACATGCTGATAGAGAACAGCATCAAATGCATCTCTAGCATCATGAAGACTCAATCGTAAACCTGTCTCCATAGGAGTGGCAATAGGCTTACAGTCTTCAAGGCCAAAACGCTGCAATAATATGTCAATATATTTCATTTGACACAAAGCCATCCCACCATCAACTTGCATAAAGTGAATGTCCAAATAGTGATGCAAATGCCCCAAATGAGACATCTCAAATGAGGCATGCAAATCAGCCTTAAAATCAGCAATATGCTTCTCAATAGGACCAGTGAGCAACATGTCATCAACATAGACAACAATGAATAGAAGCACATCATTAGCACGCTTAACATATAAGGTACTTTTAGTTGGACTGTTCTCAAAACCATGTGCAATCAAATAGGCATGTATCTTCTCATACCAAGCACGTGGTGCTTGCTTTAAACCATATAATGCCTTCTTTAACCTGCACACCTGGTTTTCATGCCCTTTTTGCACAAAACCACGGGGCTGAAAAACATATACTTCTTCATGTAAGTCACCGGTAGTTGCAAAGGTCTCATCAAAATCAATTCCTCTTTCCTGCGCATAACCTTTTGCAACAAGCCTAGCCTTATACCTGTCAACTGTACCATCAGGCTTACGCTTGAGCTTGTACACCCACTTAGTGCCAATGGCCTTCTTGCCAGGAGGCAAGTCACATAAAGACCAAGTACCATTCATTATAGCATCATATTCAGATTGCATATCAGCCATCCAATTTTTTGAATTTTGTGCTTCATCAAACAAAATAGGCTCATTCTCATCATAGAGACTAGATGTAGCCATAACATAGCAATCTGATGCAAAAGAGGCACATGAGAGCCTGAACGAGTACGATATGACAGAGGTGCATCTAATTTTCTATCACGCAAGGTCTGCACCAGCCATTTGGCATAGTTCTTGCCTGCTCAATATCAGCTCTCTCATCAATAAGTGCATCATGTACATCTGCATCAGAAATGGAATTATCTGCATCATCACATGAAACCTGCAAAGGCTGAGAAGTTGCCTCATTGGGACCAGCACTAGTCCACCTGTAAAAAGAGGCAGCAAAGTATCATACATGTCTTTGGAGCTAACAGATGTCTCCTTAGTACATGAAAGCAATGGCTGAATAGCATCTTCCACAAAAACAACATCACGGCTAACCAAAATGCGTTTAGTCTGTGGATGATACAGACGATAGCCTTTACTTTCAGAACTGTATGCAGCAAAAATACATTTTACTGCTTTATCATCCAATTTTCTGCGATGTTGTTCAGGCACTAATGCATATGCCAAACAATAAAAAACATGCAGATGAGCAACAGATGGCTTACGGTCATGCCAAGCCTCATATGGAGTGATAGAATGCAGCGTCTGACTCTTCACCATACACCTCACCATCTCCATGAGTGACCTATTCTTTCGTTCAGCAACTCCATTCTGCTGAGGTGTATACGGCACTGTACACTGGTGTTTTATCCCACGTTCAGCCAGAAACGCATTAAAATCAGAAGACATACACTCCCCCCCTCGATCAGAATGGAGGGTGCCCATTTTCCATGCTGATAGATTTTCAGCCAAAACCAAAAACTGTTTGAAGCACATGAACACTTCGGACTTTGCCTTCAATGGACATACCCATGCATGCCTGGAAAAATCATCGATGAAAGTCACAAAGTAAAGATAATACCCAAAAGAAGGTGTTTGCATAGGACCACAGACATCACTATGTACAAGCTGCAATTTCTGAGTAGCCCGAACTGAACCATCTTTTGGAAAGGACGAACGCTGCATTTTGCCCAAAATATATGTTGATATATTTAGGTAGTGATGTTTGTGAACACTCTAGGACCGCCGGGGCACTTTTTTCCCTCTTTAGGAGGTTTTTTTCCCCCGGCTTGTATATACGCCTATTGCCCTAATGGGCTACTTATCTTTGTACATTCTCTAGTAATACATTCAGTCTTGTGTGTTGTGCTCCAAGCTTCTTCCTCTTCCTTGTGCTGTTCGCGTGCTTCCGCAGACGTCTAACTCCAACAATTGGTATCAGAGCAGGTCGTTGCTTCTTCTAGGGCGCCGTCGACACTCCTCCGTTTGCAGTCTCAGATTCGCACAAAATTTGGTGAGCATACTCAGGGTGTTTCCGAGATCAAAACAGCTTCGCTGTATGGTGCCAAAATCGCGATCTAAGCTCGTTTCGGCCTCCGAACGCACTATCGCAGTGCTTGTGTAGGCTATTTCGTCCTTTTGTGCCAAAGGTATATACGAGTTTCTGTTCGCCAGTTTAAGCGTCTCGAAGTCTGCTACAGGTCTAACAGAACTCGTGTGGTCAGTTCTGTTCAACTTTTTGAGATACAGTCAATTTTCTGCATCAAGGTATTTTAGTCACCGACCATGGCTGAAAGCAGTGATGTATTCCGTATGTTGGCTGTTGAGGATAAGTTAGATGGTACCAACTACCCATTATGGGCTTATATGATGCGACATGTACTGGTTGCAAAAGGATTGTGGAACATTGTGCAGGGTGTTGAAAGACGTCCTGTTACACCTGTAACGACAGGTACTGCAAATACAGGTGTTGGAGCTCATGAAGATGGTGTCGAAGATGATATTCCGCAGATTCCTGTTCGTGCTGCTGTTTCTGTTGCACCTACTGCAGAGCAGATTCGTTGGGATGGCAGAGATGCCCAGGCACATGCATTGATAGCTTTGTCTGTCAAACGTGCCATTATTCCTCACATTCGCTCTTGCAGAACAGCAAAGGATGCTTGGGATACACTTACCACTTTGTACCAAGCTAGGAATGAGGCTCGTGTTGCTTACCTCCGAAAACAGTTGGAGAGTGAGCACATGAATGAAGGTGATTCGATGGACAGTTTTCTTACAAAGATCAAAGACCTGAAGGAACAATTGATTTCTGCTGATGAGGTTATACCAGATAGCTCACTTGTGCAGACCGTTCTGAATGGCCTTCCTGATTCATATCAGAGTTTTGCCTCTACTCTTCGATTGATGATGAAAGGCAATCCGAATGCCTTGTCATTTGAGGAATTAGTCTCTGTTCTGTTGCAGGAAGATCAGTCCAGGCAGAACAGGTCCATTATGCGTGTTGCAGATCAAGCTTTCCTGGCTAGTCAGAAGGGCAAAGGAAAATGGAGCTCTTCTACTAGTAAGCAGAAATCTGCAAATGCTGCACAATCGAAGAACCAAGATAAAGATGAGAAGAAATCAGAAAAGCAAAAATTGTTCTGCAAGTACTGTAAAGGAAATGATCATATTATAAAGAACTGTCCAAAACTGGCTGCTAAAGAGGCAAAGAAGAAAGAGGCTGGAATGGTTGTTGCAGAGGCCTCTACACCAAAAACAGAGTCTGCAAATCTTGTGCAGGAAGAAGAATGGGCGTTTACTACTGTCTGCAGTTTTGACCCATCTTCTCATAATCAGTGCATGTCTGCAGTAGACTCAGATGTTTGGTACTTTGACAGTGGGGCGACCAAACATATTACCTCGCAGCGCAGTTTCTTCTCTTCACTCGAGCCTGCCCCTACAGGGAATACTGTCACATGCGCCAATAACTCCTCTTATCCTGTTATGGGAGTTGGTAAGATCATTCTGACTACTGCTGATGGTAGTTCTTTCACTTTGTCAGATGCTTTATTTGTGCCAGGGATCAAAAAGAAACTGTTATCAGTTTCTGCATTAGCCAAGATTGGCTTGGTTGTGAAATTTGTTGATGACAGGTGTACAGTCCATGATCTCTCAAATGGCGATGTGATTATTGCTTCTGGCATTTTATGTCGTGGGCTGTATAAGCTCATAGACTATGAAAAATCTGTGAATGATTCGGCATGTGCAGTTCATGATTCTCAGGCTATGTCAGATGCAAAGCTTTGGCATGCACGCTTTGGTCATCTGAATTTTGCTAGTTTGTTACGCCTGAACTTGAGGCACCTGGAAAACATGTTTGTGAAGGCTGTATTTTGGGCAAAATGCAGTGTTCTTCCTTTCCAAAAGATGGTTCAGTTCGGGCTATGCAGAAATTGAAGCTTGTACATAGTGATGTCTGTGGTCCTATGCAGACACCCTCTTTTGGAAATTACCTTTACTTCGTGACTTTCATTGATGATTTTTCCAGGCATGCATGGGTATATCCACTCAAAGCAAAGTCCGAAGTGTTCATGTGCTTCAAACAGTTTTTGGTTTTGGCTGAAAATCTGTCAGCATGTAAAATGGGCACCCTCCGTTCTGATCGAGGGGGGGAATATATGTCTTCAGATTTTAATGCATTTCTGGCTGAACGTGGGATAAAACACCAGTGTACAGTACCGTATACACCTCAACAGAATGGAGTTGCTGAACGAAAGAACAGGTCACTCATGGAGATGGCGAGGTGCATGGTCAAAAGTCAGGCTTTACCACATAGTTTCTGGCTTGAAGCTGTCATGTGTGCAGCATATGTACTGAACAGGTGTCCCACCAAAGCGTTGCAGTCTATCACTCCATATGAGGCTTGGCATGACCGCAAGCCATCTGTTGCTCATCTGCGTGTTTTTGGTTGTTTGGCATATGCATTAGTGCCTGAACAACATCGTAGAAAATTGGATGATAAGGCAGTAAAATGTATTTTTGTTGGGTACAGTTCTGAAAGTAAAGGCTATCGTCTGTATCATCCACAGACTAAACGCATTCTGGTTAGCCGTGATGTTGTCTTTGTGGATGATGCTATTCAACCATTGCTTTCATGTACTAAGGAGACATCTGTTAGCTCCAAAGACATGTATGATACTTTGATGCCTCTTTTTACAGGTGGACAGGCTAGCGCTGGTCCTAATGAGGCAACTTCTCAGCCTTTGCAGGTTTCATATGATGATGCAGATCATTCCATTTCTGATGCAGATTTACATGATGCACTTGTTGATGAGAGAGCTGATATTGAACAGGCAAAAACTATGCCAAAATGGCTGGTGCAGACTTTGCGTGACAGCAAATTAGATGCACCTTTGTCATATCGTACTCGTTCAGGCTCTCATAGTACCTCCTTCGCATCAGATTTCTATGCTATGGCTGCATCTAGTCTCTGTGATGAGAATGAGCCTGTTTCTTTTGATGAAGCACAAAATTCAGAAAATTGGATGGCTGCTATGCAATCTGAATATGATGCTATAATGAAGAATGGTACATGGTCTTTATGTGACTTGCCTCCTGGCAAGAAGGCCATTGGCACTAAGTGGGTATACAAGCTGAAACGTAAACCTGATGGTACAGTTGACAGGTATAAGGCTAGGCTTGTTGCAAAGGGTTATGCGCAGGAAAGAGGCATTGATTTTGATGAGACCTTTGCACCTACATGCCGTATGACTACTGTTCGGAGCATTTGTGCACTTGCAGCCCATCATGGTTGGAATGTACATCAGTTGGACATTAAAACAGCATTTCTGAATGGTGACTTGCATGAAGAAGTGTATGTTTTTCAGCCCCGTGGCTTTGTGCAGAAAGGGCATGAAAACCAGGTGTGCAGGTTAAAGAAGGCGTTATATGGTTTAAAGCAAGCACCACGTGCTTGGTATGAGAAAATACATGCCTATCTGATTGCACATGGTTTTGAGAACAGTCCAACTGAAAGCACCTTATATGTTAAGCGTGCTAATGATGTGCTTCTGATCATTGTTGTCTATGTAGACGACATGCTGCTCACTGGTCCTCTTGAGAAGCATATTGTTGATTTCAAGGCTGATTTGCATGCCTCATTTGAGATGTCTGATTTGGGGCATTTGCATCACTATTTGGGCATTCAGTTTATGCAAGTTGATGGTGGAATGGATTTGTGTCAAACTAAATATATTGACACATTATTGCAGCGTTTTGGCCTTGAAGACTGTAAGCCTATTGCCACTCCTATGGAGACAGGTTTACGATTGAGTCTTCATGATGCTGGAGATGCATTTGATGCTGTTCTCTATCAGCAGGCTGTTGGATGCTTGATTTACTTATGCATTACTCGGCCAGATATTCAGTTTGCTGTCTCACAGATGAGCAGGTTTATGCATTGCCCAGGAGTCACTCATTGGAAAGCGGTTAAGCGCATCTTTCGCTACTTGAGTGGTACTCGGCTACTTGGGTTGTTTTATCCCAAGGGGGGATCACTACCACCAGATTTGCATGCTTTTTCTGACTCAGATTGGGCTGGTTGCTATGACACTCGTGTGTCCACCAGTGGTTTTTGCTTCATGCTTGGTAGCTCATGTATATCTTGGTTGAGCAAGAAGGAGCCTAATGTGGCCACTTCCAGTTGTGAGGCTGAGTATAGGGAAGCTTTCACAGCGACTGTTGAGTGTGTGTGGCTCAGACGCCTTATGGCTGATTTGGGTGTTGGCCAGTCTTCTGCCACCACCATCTTCACTGACAGTCAGAGCGCATTGGCAGTTGCGAGGAACCTTGTGTTCCATGCTCGCACTAAGCACATTGAGGTGCATTATCACTATGTCAGGGAGAGGTTCTCTGCTGGGGAGATCAGCTTGGCATATGTGCCCACGCAGGAGAACATTGCAGACCTTTTCACGAAGGCTCTGCCTAGGGAGAAGTTTGAAGCTTTCCGCAAAGCCTTGGGCTTACTTCCTTTTGTGGAGTGATTTCCACATAGCTCGGCACTTCCTTATACATGAGTGCCAGCTCCTTGTTCACCGCATCACTCCGAGGGTGGATTTGTTGATATATTTAGGTAGTGATGTGTGTGAACACTCTAGGACCGCCGGGGCACTTTTTTCCCTCTTTAGGAGGTTTTTTTCCCCCGGCTTGTATATACGCCTATTGCCCTAATGGGCTACTTATCTTTGTACATTCTCTAGTAATACATTCAGTCTTGTGTGTTGTGCTCCAAGCTTCTTCCTCTTCCTTGTGCTGTTCGCGTGCTTCCGCAGACATCTAACTCCAACAATATAGCCTTCACAAACATGTTTTCTAGGTGCCTCAAGTTTGGGCAAAGAGGACACCATTTCAGATTTCTACAGGCGTAGCAAACTAGCGAAATTCAAATGACCAAAGCATGCATGCCAAAGCTTTGCATCTGACATAGCCTGAGAATCATTTACTGCACATGCCAAATCATTTACAGATCTTTCATAGTCTATGAGCTTATACAGCCCACGACATAAAATGCCAGAAGCAATAATCACATCACCATTTGACAGATCATGAACTGTACACCTGTCATCAACAAATTTCACAACCAAGCCAATCTTGGCTGATGCAGAAACTAATAAGAAGTTCTTCTTGATCCCTGGCACAAATCAAGCATCTGACAAAGTGAAAGAGCTACCATCAGTAGTAGTCAAAATGATCTTACCAACTCCCATAACAAGATAGGAGGAGTTTTTGGTGCATGTAACAATATTCCCTGAAGGGGTAGACTCGAGTGAAGAGAAGAAAGTGCGCTACGAGGTAATACGTTTGGTCGCCCCACTATCAAAATACCAAACATCTAAGTCTATTGCAGACATGCACTACTCATGAGAAGATGGGTCAAAACTACAGACAGTAGTAAACACCCATTCTTCTTCCTGTAGAAGATTAGCAGACTCTGTTTTTGGTGTAGAGGCCTCTGAAAAACCATTCCAGCCTCTTTCTTCTTTGCCTCTTTAGCAGCTAGTTTTGGACAGTTCTTTATGATATGATCATTCCCTTTACAATACTTACAAAACAATTTTTGCTTTTCTGATTTCTTCTCATCTTTATCTTCCTTCTTCAAATATGCAGAATTAGAACATTTCTGCTTACTACTTGAAGAGCTCCATTTTCCTTTCCCCTTCTAACTAGCCAAGAAAGCTTGATCTGCAACTCGCATAATGTACATGTTCTGCCTGGACTGATCTTCCTGCAACAGAACAGAAACTAACTCCTCAAATGATAAGGCATTTGGATTGCCTTTCATCATCAACCGAAGAGTAGAAGCAAAACTCTGGTATGAATCAGGAAGACCATTCAGAACGGTCTGCACAAGTGAGCTATCTGGTATAACCTCATGAGCAGAAATCAATTGTTCCTTCAAGTCTTTGATCTTCGTTAGGAAATTGTCCATAGAATCACCTTCATTCATGTGCTCACTCTCCAACTGTTTTCGGAGGTAAGCAACACGAGCCTCATTCCTAGCTTGGTACAATGTGGTAAGTGTATCCCAAGCATCCTTAGTTGTTCTACAAGAGCGAATGTGAGGAATAATGGCACGTTTGAGAGACAAAGCTATCAATGCATGTGCGTGGGCATCTCTGCCATCCCAATGAATGTGCTCTGCAGTAGGTGCAACAGAAACTGCAGCACGAACAGGAATATGCAGAATATCATCATCTTCGACACCTTCTGCATCAGCTTCAGTACCTGCAGTTGTAACAGTTGCAGGTGTGATAGGACATTTTTCGATACCCTATACAATGTTCCACATGCCTTTTGCAACCAACACATGTCGCATCATATAAGCCCATAACGGGTAGTTGGTACCATCCAAATTATCCTCAACAGCCAACATACGGAATACATCACGGCTTTTAGCCATGGCCAATGACTAAAATACCTTGATGCAGAAAATTGACTGTATCTCAAAACGTTGAACAGAACTGCCCAAACAAATTCTGCTAGACCTGTAGCAGACTTCGAGATGCTTATACTGGCGAACAAAAACTCGTATATACCTTTGGCACAAAAAGATGAGATAGGCTGCACAAGCACTGCGATAGTGCATTTGGAGGCCGAAATGAGCTCAGATCGCGATTTCGGCACCACAAAGCGAATGTTGATATATTTAGGTAGTGATGTGTGTGAACACTCTAGGACCGCCGGGGCACTTTTTTCCCTCTTTAAGAGGTTTTTTTCCCCCGGCTTGTATATACGCCTATTGCCCTAATGGGCTACTTATCTTTGTACATTCTCTAGTAATACATTCAGTCTTGTGTGTTGTGATCCAAGCTTCTTCTTCTTCCTTGTGTTGTTCGCGTGCTTCCGCAGACGTCTAACTCCAACAATTGGCATCAGAGCAGGTCGTCGCTTCTTCTAGGGCGCCGTCAACACTCCTCCGTTTGCAATCTCAGATTCACACAAAATTTGGTGAGCATACTCAGGGTGTTTCCGAGATCAAAACTGCTTCGCTCTGTGGTGCCAAAATCGTGATCTGAGCTCGTTTTGGCCTCCGAACGCACTATCGCAGCGCTTGTGCAGGCTATTTCGACCTTTTGTGCCAAAGGTATATACCAGTTTCTGTTCGCCAGTTTAAGCGTCTCGAAGTCTGCTACAGGTCTAGCAAAACACGTCTGGGCAGTTCCGTTCAACTTTTTGAGATACAGTCAATTTTCTGCATCAAGGTATTTTAGTCACCGGCCATGGCTGAAAGCAGTGATGTATTCCGTATGTTGGCTGTTGAGGATAAGTTGGATGGTACCAACTACCCATTATGGGCTTATATGATGCGACATGTACTGGTTGCAAAAGGATCGTGGAACATTGTGCAGGGTGTTGAAAGACGTCCTGTTACACCTGTAATGACAGGTACTGCAAATACAGGTGTTGGAGCTGATGAAGATGGTGTCGAAGATGATATTTTGCAGATTCCTGTTCGTGCTACTGTTTCTGTTGCACCTACTGCAGAGCAGATTCATTGGGATGGCAGAGATGCCCAGGCACATGCATTGATAGCTTTGTCTGTCAAACGTGCCATTATTCCTCACATTCGCTCTTGCAGAACAGCAAAGGATGCTTGGGATACACTTACCACTTTGTACCAGGCTAGGAATGAGGCTCGTGTTGCTTACCTCCAAAAACAGTTGGAGAGTGAGCACATGAATGAAGGTTATTCTATGGACAGTTTTCTTACAAAGATCAAAGACCTGAAGGAACAATTGATTTCTGCTGATGAGGTTATACCAAATAGCTCACTTGTGCAGACCGTTCTGAATGGTCTTCCTGATTCATATCAGAGTTTTGCCTCTACTCTTCGGTTGATGATGAAAGGCAATCCGAATGCCTTGTCATTTGAGGAATTAGTCTCTGTTCTGTTGCACGAAGATCAGTCCAGGCAGAACAGGTCCATTATGCGTGTTGCAGATCAAGCTTTCTTGGCTAGTCAGAAGGGCAAAGGAAAATGGTCTTCTACTAGTAAGCAGAAATATGCAAATGCTGCACTATCGAAGAACCAGGATAAAGATGAGAAGAAATCAGAAAAGCAGAAATTGTTCTGCAAGTACTGTAAAGGAAATGATCATATTATAAAGAACTGTCCAAAACTGGCTGCTAAAGAGGCAAAGAAGAAAGAGGCTGGAATGGTTGTTGCAGAGGCCTCTACACCAAAAACAGAGTCTGCAAATCTTGTGTAGGAAGAAGAATGGGCATTTACTACTGTCTGCAGTTTTGACCCATCTTCTCATGATCAGTGCATGTCTGCAGTAGACTCAGATGTTTGCCAGTACTTTGACAGTGGGGCGACCAAACATATTACCTCGCAGTGCAGTTTCTTCTCTTCACTCGAGCCTGCCCCTACAGGGAATACTGTCACATGCGCCAATAACTCCTCTTATCCTGTTATGGGAGTTGGTAAGATCATTCTGACTACTGCTGATGGTAGTTCTTTCACTTTGTCAGATGCTTTATTTGTGCCAGGGATAAAAAACAACCTATTATCAGTTTCTGCATTAGCCAAGATTGGCTTGGTTGTGAAATTCGTTGATGACAGGTGTACAGTCCATGATCTCTCAAATGGCGATGTGATTATTGCTTCTAGCATTTTATGTCATGGTCTGTATAAGCTCATAGACTATGAAAGATCTGTGAATGATTCGGCATGTGCAGTTCATGATTCTCAGGCTATGTCAGATGCAAAGCTTTGGCATGCACACTTTGGTCATCTGAATTTTGCTAGTTTGTTACGCCTGCAGAAATTTGAAATGGTGTCCTCTTTGCCCAAACTTGAGGCACCAGGAAAACATGTTTGTGAAGGCTGTATTTTGGGCAAAATGCAGCGTTCTTCCTTTCCAAAAGATGGTTCAGTTCGGGCTATTCAGAAATTGCAGCTTGTACATAGTGACGTCTGTGGTCCTATGCAGACACCCTCTTTTGGAAATTACCTTTACTTCGTGACTTTCATTGATGATTTTTCCAGGCATGCATGGGTATATCCACTCAAAGCGAAGTCCGAAGTGTTCATGTGCTTCAAACAGTTTTTGGTTTTGGCTGAAAATCTATCAGCATGTAAAATGGGCACCCTCCGTTCTGATCGGGGGGGGAATATATGTCTTCAGATTTTAATGCATTTCTGGCTGAACGTGGGATAAAACACCAGTGTACAGTGCCGTATACACCTCAACAGAATGGAGTTGTTGAACGAAAGAACAGGTCACTCATGGAGATGGCGAGGTGCATGGTCAAAAGTCAGGCTTTACCACATAGTTTCTGGCTTGAGGCTGTCATGTGTGCAACATATGTACTGAACAGGTGTCCCACTAAAGCGTTGCACTCTGTCACTCCATATGAGGCTTGGCATGACCGCAAGCCATCTGTTGCTCATCTGCATGTTTTTGGTTGTTTGGCATATGCATTAGTGCCTGAACAACATCGCAGAAAATTGGATGATAAGGGAGTAAAATGTATTTTTGTTGGGTACAGTTCTGAAAGTAAAGGCTATCGTCTGTATCATCCATAGACTAAACGCATTCTGGTTAGCTATGATGTTGTCTTTGTGGAAGATGCTATTCAGCCATTGTTTTCATGTACTAAGGAGACATCTGTTAGCTCCAAAGACATGTATGATACTTTGATGCCTCTTTTTACAGGTGGACAGGCTAGTGCTGGTCCTAATGAGGCAACTTCTCAGCCTTTGCAGGTTTCATATGATGATGCAGATCATTCCATTTCTGATGCAGATTTACATGATGCACTTGTTGATGAGAGAGCTGATATTGAATAGGCAAAAACTATGCCAAAATGGCTAGTGCAGACTTTGCGTGATAGCAAATTAGATGCACCTTTGTCATATCGTACTCTTTCAGGCTCTCATAGTACCTCCTTTGCATCAGATTGCTATGCTATGGCTGCATCTAGTCTCTGTGATGAGAATGAGCCTGTTTCTTTTGATGAAGCACAAAATTCAGAAAATCGGATGGCTGCTATGCAATCTGAATATGATGCTATAATGAAGAATGGTACATGGTCTTTATGTGACTTGTTGCAAAGGGTTATGCACAGGAAAGAGGCATTGATTTTGATGAGACCTTTGCACCTACATGCCGTATGACTACTGTTCGGAGCATTTGTGCACTTGCAGCCCATCATGGTTGGAATGTACATCAGTTGGACATTAAAACAACATTTCTGAATGGTGACTTGCATGAAGAAGTGTATGTTTTTCAGCCTCGTGGCTTTGTGCAGAAAGGGCATGAAAACCAGGTTTGCAGGTTAAAGAAGGCATTATATGGTTTAAAGCAAGCACCACGTGCTTGGTATGAGAAGATACATGCCTATCTGATTGCACATGGTTTTGAGAACAGTCCAACTGAAAGCACCTTATATGTTAAACGTGCTAATGATGTGCTTCTGATTATTGTTGTCTATGTTGATGACATGCTGCTCACTGGTCCTATTGAGACACATATTGTTGATTTCAAGGCTGATTTGCATGCCTCATTTGAGATGTCTGATTTGGGGCATTTGCATCACTATTTGGGCATTCAGTTTATGCACGTTGACGGTGGAATGGATTTGTGTCAAACGAAATATATTGACACATTATTGTAGCGTTTTGGCCTTGAAGACTGTAAGCCTATTGCCACTACTATGGAGACAGGTTTACGATTGAGTCTTCATGATGCTGGAGATGCATTTGATGTTGTTCTCTATCAGCACGCTGTTGGATGCTTGATTTACTTATGCATTACTCGGCCAGATATTCAGTTTGTTGTCTCACAGATGAGCAGGTTTATGCATTGCCCAAGAGTCATGCATTGGAAAGCGGTTAAGTGCATCTTTCGCTACTTGAGTGGTACTCGGCTACGTGGGTTGTTTTATCCCAAGGGGGGATCACTTCCGCCAGATTTGCATGCTTTTTCTGACTCAGATTGGGCTGGTTGCTATGACACTCGTTGTCCACCAGTGATTTTTGCTTCATGCTTGGTAGCTCATGTATATCTTGGTTGAGCAAGAAGCAGCCTACTGTGGCCACTTCCAGTTGTGAGGCTGAGTATAGGGCAGCTTTCACAGCGACTATTGAGTGTGTGTGGCTCAGACGCCTTATGGCTGATTTGGGTGTTGGCCAGTCTTCTGCCACCACCATCTTCACTGACAGTTAGAGCGCATTGGCAATTGCAAGGAACCCTGTGTTCCATGCTCGCACTAAGCACATTGAGGTGCATTATCACTATGTTAGGGAGAGGTTCTCTGCTGGGGAGAACAGCTTGGCATATGTGCCCACGCAGGAGAACATTGCAGACCTTTTCACGAAGGCACTGCCTAGGGAGAAGTTTGAAGCTTTCCGCAAAGCTTTGGGCTTACTTCCTTTTGTGGAGTGATTTCCACATAGCTTGGCACTTCCTTATACATGAGTGCCAGCTCCTTGTTCACCGCATCACTCCCAGGGGGGATTTGTTGATATATTTAGGTAGTGATGTGTGTGAACACTCTAGGACCGCCGGGGCACTTTTTTCCCTCTTTAGGAGGTTTTTTTCCCCCGGCTTGTATATACGCCTATTGCCCTAATGGGCTACTTATCTTTGTATATTCTCTAGTAATACATTTAGTCTTGTGTGTTGTGCTCCAAGCTTCTTCTTCTTCCTTGTGTTGTTCGCGTGCTTCCGCAGACGTCTAACTCCAATAGCGAAGGTGTTTTGATCTCGCAAACACGCTGAGTATGCTCACCAAAATTCGTGCGATTCTAAGACTGCAAGCGGAGGAGTGTCGACGGCACCCTAGATGAAGCAACGACCTCCTCTAATACCAATTGTTGGAGTTAGACGTCTGCGGAAGCACGCGAACAACACAAGGAAGAAGAAGAAGCCTGGAGCACAACACACAATACTGAATGTATTACTAGAGAATGTACAAAGATAAGTAGCCCATTAGGCCAATAGGCGTATATACAAGCCGGGGAAAAAAAAAACTCCTAAAGAGGGAAAAAAGTGCCCCGGCGGTCCTAGTGTGTTCACACACATCAGTACCTAAATATATCAACACAAACCACAACACAAACACAAACTTGAAGAATATCACCATCTTCAATGCCATCTACATCATTGTCAGTAATTGTATTTGTAGGTGGGATAGGACATCAACAATATTCCATAGTCCTTTTGCAATCAAAACATGACGCAACATTATTGTGAGGAGATGGTGAGATAGGCTCCAGAGATGAGCTGATGCTGCACAAATCCTGCTTTACACCTTCAAAATTAATTCCAAGGATGCTTAATAGACTCCTTTAGCTTCACTATGATGCATTTAGAACCACCAAGTTCTTTGGAGCATCACTCTCAATTGTTTGCATCACGACTAAAAACATGCCTATTTATACTCATAGTTTGAGTTTGAATTTGAATTTTCCCTCACCTAAAAGGTGACCCTACGCAACATTATTGTGAGGAGATGGTGAGATAGGCTCCAGAGATGAGCTGATGCTGCACAAATCCTGCTTTACACCTTCAAAATTAATTCCAAGGATGCTTAATAGACTCCTTTAGCTTCACTATGATGCATTTAGAACCACCAAGTTCTTTGGAGCATCACTCTCAATTGTTTGCATCACGACTAAAAACATGCCTATTTATACTCATAGTTTGAGTTTGAATTTGAATTTTCCCTCACCTAAAAGGTGACCCTACACTTTAGGGCTGATTTGAATTGATTCTTCCTCCCCATGAGTCATGGGTTTAGCTCCTTAACTTCACAAGATTCCTTATTCCGTTGGCCTTTACAATTATCCAATGTACTTTCTTTGAGTGAGGAACATACCTTTCTCTACATGTACCACTTCCAAACCTAGGAAGTATGTGAGTAAGCTAAGATCACTAATCTTGAACTCTTCCATCATTTGAGCTTTGATCTTTTTGATTCCTTCTGCATCACTTCCTGTAATGATTATATTATCCACAGTCAAACAAAGGTATATGACCTCTGGGTGATTCCTCTTAATGAAGAGGGAAGGATCTGCCTTGCGTAAAATGAAACCTTTATCTTGCAAGTAGGTAACAAGTCTATGACTCCAAGCTCTAGGGGCTTGCTTCCAGCCATACAAGGCTTTCCTCAACCTACACACATGTTTAGGGTATATTTGATCTTCAAAACCACGAGGGCGAGCCACATATACCTCCTCTAAAATCCAACCATTTAGAAAAGCGTTTTTTAACATCCATTTGATATATCTTCCAATTCTTGGAAGATGCAATACTCATGCATACTCTAATAGTAGGCATTTTTGCAATAGATGAAAATGTTTCTTCATAATCAATACCTTGAGTTTGTGCAAACTCTTTGGCTACAAGCCTTGATTTGTACCTGTTAATTGAGCCATAAAAGTTCTTCTTTACCTTGTATATCCACCTTGACCCAATGACCTTCATAGATGATTTCTTGGGTACCAATTCCCAAGTTTGATTTTCTTGTAGAGCTTCTATTTCTTCTTCCAAGGCACTCCTCCATTCAGGCTTCTTCTTAGCTTCTTCATATGTAGAGGGTTCTTCAGCGTTTGAGTTTTGTGTTATATATATTGAATGTTTCGTGAACAAGGAAGTATCATAACCATACCTTTCTAGCTTCCTTTTCTCTCTAGTAGACATTCTTATAGTTGTTGAGATGATTCTAGCACATCTCCCAACTCCTGCATTTTGGTTTTTCCTTTGGAGTTCCAAGAATTGATTTCTCTTCTTGGAGTCTTCTAGTCATCATCAGAATCACTTGATGCTTCAAGTGTAAGCTCCTTCTTTGACAATGTTGGAAAGTCTTCCTCTAATCATAAGAATTTTGATTTTACTACAATCATCTTCAAACCAAGATTTGTTTTCATCAAACACAACATCTCTACTTACAATGAACCCTTCGTTGTTTGGATTGTATAATATATAACCTTTTTTATTAAGTTCAAACATATGGCATTGATTATGAGGAAACTTTCACTCCTGTAGCTAATTTCTCTACTATAAGACCACTTGTTGCATTAGCTACAACAAAGGATGGATTTTGCATCAGATGGATGTGAAGAATGATTTCTTACATGGTGAGTTATAGGAAGAAGTATACATGGATCAACCCCAAGGATATGAGGATTCAAAGCATGCAGAACATGTTTGCAGGTTGCAAAAGGCTTTGTATGGGCTTAAACAAGCCCCTCATGCTTGGCATGCAAGTATTGTGATTATTTAACCACCATTGGATTTCTTATGTATGATGTTGATCACTCATCATATGCAAGGAAGGGTGATGATGGCATCATAATTGTGGCTATTTATGTCAATGACTTGAAGAAATCATTAAAGAGGTAAAGAAACTCCTTATGCATGAACTTCAAATGAAAGATCTTGGTGTGCTGCACTATTTTTTGGGCATTGGGTTTATACATATAGAATCAGGTATATGGATGTCCAAAAGGCAATATGCCTTGAGTATGCTGCAAAAGTATGGTATGGTTGATTGTAAGCCAATTCCTATGCCTTTATATCAGAATTTGAAGTGGGATACTACATCAAGTGAATTATTGGAAAATGCTACCATGTACAGGAAAATTGTGGGAAGTTTGATATATCTCACAATTACAAGGCCTGATCGAAGCTAGACTATATGACTTGAAAGTCAATTTATTTAGATTCCCAAGAAACCACATTTAGATGATTTGAGACACAATCTATGGTATGTGACTGCTACTTTGGATTATGCATTGTTTTATGAAGTTTCTATGGAATTGTAGGTGAAGTATTTCGATGGCGATGCACCACACTGCACTCTCCTTCTCGAGAGCTCCACGACGATATGCTCGGAGTAGAAAACCGAGCTCCTGACGCCACACACAGTACTCCGCACAGAGGTTGTAGAATACGCAGAAAACGCAGTACACAGGGAGCACGAAGACAGACTTCTTAGGTCTTCCAAATGCGGTCGAACTTAGAGTCTGTGACTGACCAGGCCACTATATGTTTTATTGAAGAACATATACAAAGAAGTGTCCGGTGGCCATTTGGCCTTTCACATGGACACTAACGGTAACAATCTCCCACTAAAGGCCAATATGGCCAGAGTAACTATGGGAGAAAAAAGAAAGAATGATAAAGAATACCTGAGTGTAAGTATACAAACTATACCTCCCACCTGATGGGCATGTTACACAGTATACAAGTGACTGCGTAAGATCAAGAATCAAGTAACCCCCATCAAGTGACAACAGTGTCGAAAGCTATCCTGTGGTAGAGCTTTAGTCAAAGCATCTGCAACATTATCTCGAGTGTGAACCTTCTCAAGAATAATGCTCTCAGTGGCTAAGCAATCTCTAATGAAGTGATACCTCACCTCAATGTGCTTGGTCTTTGCATGATAGACCGGATTCTTAGCCAAAGCAATGGCACTCTGACTATCACTGAGCAAGTGAGGTACATGCTGAGGCAAACCCATATCACAAGCAAGACGAGAAAGCCACAATGCTTCTTTACATGCCTCACTTGCTGCAACATACTTTGCTTCTGTGGTGGAAACAGCTGTACATTCTTGAAGACGAGATCTCCAAGAGATAGCACCTCTAGCAAAATGAAAAATGTACCCTGATGTAGACTTACGATTGTCTACACAACCAGCATAGTCAGAATCTGTGTAACCAATAATGGATGCTTTCCCTCTACCTAAGCATAGAAACTTGTCCTTAGTGCCACTCAGATATCTCAAAATCATTTTGACCGCTTCCCAATGTTTCTTGCCAGGATTAGACATATATCTGCTCACAACTCCCACTACAAATGCAATGTCTGGTCTCGTAGCTACCATAGCATACATGAGACTACCAAAAGCAGACTGATAGGGAATTTTGGTCATGAATTCCTTTTCCTCATCTGATTTGGGGCAGTCATCCTTGCTCAATTTCACATATGTGGGTAAAGGTGTACTCAATGCCTTTCCACCCTGCATATTGAATCGATGAAGTACTTTGGATATGTACTCACTTTGAGACAAGTATATGCATCTTTTACTCCTATCACGAGTGATGCGCATGCCAAGAATATGTTTGGCATCCCCCAAATCCTTCATATCAAATGTCTGACTCAACTTCTTTTTGAGAATTGACAAATCATAAGAGGACTTCCCAGCAATCAACATATCATCGACGTAAAGTATCAAGCATATCAAGCTGCCATCAGAACATCTCTTTGTGTAGAGACAATGATCCTCATTGCTCCGAGAATAGCCTTGGGACTTCATAAAAGCATCAAACTTTTGGTACCATTGTCTAGGAGACTGTTTAAGTCCATACAAGCTCTTCTTGAGCTTACAAACTAGACTTTCCTTGCCAGGAACTACATAACCCTCTGGTTGTTCCATATAGATCTCATCTGTAAGATCTCCATGCAAGAAAGCTGTTTTCACATCCATTTGGACTAGCTCTAAGTCCTCCATTGCAACAAATCCAAGCAACATGCGCAAAGTAGTCATCTTGACCATTGGAGAGAAGATTTCCTCAAAATCAACACCATGTTGTTGCTTGAAACCCTTTGCAACAAGTCGTGCTTTATATTTTGGAGAAGCACTATCTGATGTGAATTTCAGCTTATATACCCATTTACATGGTAAAGCTTTCCTGCCCTTTGGCAAAGGTACTAAGTCCCAAGTACCATTCTTGTGAATAGAATCCAACTCACTCTTCATGGCACGCTCCCACTTGACATGATCCTCTGTCTGCATAGCCTCTTTGTAGCAAGAGGGCTCACCGGCATCTGTTAGCATAACAAAATCTAAACGTGGAACATATCTATCAGGTGGATATGAGACACGTGCAGAACGTCTCGATGGTTGCTGAATAGGAACATGTGCAGACTGATCTGAATGGACATTCTCTTGAACATCCCTATGTGTAGCATTTTTATGCATGCTAACCGGAGGACTAGTATCCTCAAACACCACTCTTCTCACTTCAACCTCCTTAATCGGCTGTTTATGCATCTTAGACTCATTAAAAATGACATCACTACTTCTGATCACTGACCGTGTTTCAGGATCCCATAAGCGATATCCAAATTGTCCTTCTCGATCATATCCAAGAAAAATGCATTTCTTTGACTTATGGTCCAACTTCTGTCTAAGATTCTTGGGTATATGAACATATGCTTCACACCCAAAAACTCGAAGATGATCATAATATGGTGGTTTCCCTGTCCATAACTCTTGTGCCACTTTCAGACCTTTGGCAGTACTAGGTGAAAGGTTAATCACATGAACTGCAGTCAATACTGCTTCTGCCCAAAAACCTTGTGAGAGGTTTGCATGATGCAACATAGAGACTACTCTATCTTGAATAGTTCTATTCATCCTCTCAGCTACACCATTCTGTACTGGGGTATAAGGAGCTGTAAACTCTCTACGAATCCCTCTACACTGACAGAAAAGGCTGAATTCATGTGAGGTATACTCACCCCCATTATCTGAACGTAAAGCCTTAAGCTTAGTTCCTTTTTCAGTCTCAACTGAAGCAAGCCATTTTCTGAAAGTAGGAAATACATCATCCTTTGATTTGATAGGATATACCCAGACTTTTCTAGTAGCATCATCGATGAAAGTGACAAAGTAAAGAGAACCACCTAAGGACCTAGTGGGCATAGGACCACACACATCTGTATGAACAAGATCTAAAGGCTGAATTGAAGAGTCAATGTGCGTTTTATGCACATTTCTGGTTTGCTTTCCATATTGACAATGCTCACAAAATGAAAAATCAGAGAAAGATAACACATGTAAGTAGCCAGAACGAGAAAGATTTTCCATTCCACTACGAGATATATGGCCCAAACAACCATGCCAAATACAAGCCATAGGCTATTCAGTAACAGCTAACAAGTGTTCTTTCTATGATACAAATAAAGGGTAAAACTTTTGAAAGACAAGGCTAACATTGCATGTGCTTGAGCATCTCTGCCATCCCAACAAAGTTTCTTTGCAATAGGTGCAACACAAACCACAGTACAAATAGGAACCTGAAGAATATCACCATCTTCAATGCCATCTACATCATTGTCAGTAATTGTATTTGTAGGTGGGATAGGATATTGAAAATATTCCATAGTCCTTTTGCAACCAAAACATGACGCATCATATATTGTGAGGAGATAGTGAGATAGGCTCCAGAGATGAGTTAGTGCTGCACAAATCCTGCTTTACACCTTCATAATTAATTCCAGGGATGCTTAATAGATTCCTTTAGCTTCACTATGATGCATTTAGAACCACCAAGTTCTTTGGAGCATCACTCTTGATTGTTTGCATCAAAATAGATAACTAAAATATGCAAGAAATGTGAAGAACTTTCTATTTTGGGAATACAAGGTCTCAGTATTATGCTCAAAGCTCACAACCTAGTATGGATTGACCAGATAGCTTTTGCACATATCTTATTGAAGTGTATAGCTAACCAAAGCAAGTTATTTCATGAATGTATATGCACCATACAAGGAGAAATGAATCTAGCAAGTCAAGGGGTTCATCCTGACTTTTCAAGATCTAGAAGGTATGCGGACAAAGTCAGCTTCATGGCATCATAACTCAAGTTCTACTGAACCAAAATTGATGAGATTTGATATTAAGTACTAGAAACTCCAATCTAACTATCCCAAGTTAAAGTATAGAAAAAGAATGAATACACGCAGAGGAATTGATTCCACAAAATCACTTTAATGATGAAGCTACAATAGAGAACAGTAGACAGAAATGTACTTGAAGAAATGTATCCAAATGTATGTGCTAATGGCATACGATACAAGGGAAGTGTAATGGACTACACATAGGTAGTGTGAGCTTAATGTAGGCTCAAGTTTGTAGCTCAATGCCTCTCAAAATGGATCTATATCCCACGACTAAAAACATGCCTATTTATACTCATAGTTTGAGTTTGAATTTGAATTTTCCCTCACCTAAAAGGCGATCCTACACTTTAGGGATGATTTGAATTGATTCTTCCTCCCACATGAGTCATGGGTGTAGCTCCTTAACTTCACAAGATTTCTTATCCCCTTCCCCTTTATAATTATCCAAAGTAAATATGCTTAAAATGACAAGCATGAGTTCACATGTAGTTTCCTCATGTGAGGTAATAAAAGAATGTGTAGTCATGAATAATTAGCCAAGCACTTAGGCTTGCTAATTGTACCAAAAACTCGCCTCAAGCCTAAGATGCTTGAGTCTTCAATCCTTCATGATCTCCTACAATCTAATCATTGATTTGAATCTATTTAACTTGCTTCCATCCAAAGCCTCCGTTATCATATCTGCACATTGTTTATGTGTTGATGCATATGACATTTGTATCTCCTTACTCATAATCTACTCTCTAACATAATGGTAATGAAATTCTATATGTTTGGTCTTGGCATGATAGATAGGGTTAGCAACAAAATGTAATGAGCTAATATTGTCTCCAAATATATGTGGATTTGAAGTGTTCAACCCTAAATCTGAGTATAGGGTTCTTATCCACATAGCTTCTTATGTAGCATTTGCAAGTCCTCTATATTCAGCCTATGTAGATGAAAGAGAAACTGTGGGTTGCTTCTTTGAGGACCATGAAATCAAATTTGTACCTGTTAATTGAGCCATCAAAGTTCTTCTTTACCTTGTATATCCACCTTGAGCCAATGATCTTCATAGATGGTTTCTTGGGTACCAATTCCCAGGTCTGATTTTCTTGTAGAGCTTCTATTTCTTCTTCCAAGGAACTCCTCCATTCAGGCTTCTTCTTGGCTTCTTCATATGTAGAGGGTTCTTCAGATTTTGAGTTTTGTGTTATATATATTGAATGTTTAGTGAACAAGGAAGTATCATAACCATACCTTTCTGACTTCCTTTTCTCTCTAGTAGACCTTCTTATAGTTGTTGAGATGATTCTAGCACATCTCCCAACTCCAGAATTTTGGCTTTTCCTTTGGAGTTCCAAGAATTGATTTCTCTTCTTGGAGTCTTCTAATCATCATCAGAATGACTTGATGCTTCAAGTGTAAGCCCCTTCTTTGACAATGTTGTAAAGTCTTCCTCTAATCATAGGAAGTATGATTTTACTACAATCATCTTCAAACCAAGATTTGTTTTCATCAAACACAACATCTCTACTTACAATGAACCCTTCGTTGTTGGGATTGTATAACCTATAACTTTCTGATTAAGTTCATCGCCAATAAAGATGCATTGCTCTACCTTTGGATCTAATTTGCGTCTAATTTGTGAAGGAATGTGTCCATATGCTATGCACCCAAAGATCCTACAATGATCAAGGCTAGGTCTTCTTCCATTCCATGCTTCATATGGTGTCATCCCATCCAATGCTTTTGATGGGAGTCTATTGATTAGATATGTGGTTGTGGATATAGCCTCTATCCACAAGTAGTTGAGGTAATTTCTTCTCATTTAGCATTGACCTTGTAGCCTTCAGGATGGTTCTATTTCTCCTTTCTGCCACTCCATTTTGATTTGGAGTATATCTGGTAGTAATCTCTCTTTTTATTCCTCTCCCTTGGAGATAAGAATCAAAGTCTTGGGAGAAATATTCTCCCCCTCCATCTGACCTTAGTCTCTTCAAAGTTTTACCTGTTTGATTTTCCACAAGTGCTAGGTATTCCCTGACACATGCGAATGCTTCATCTTTGTGCTTCATAAAGTATAATATTTTCCATCTACTACAATCATCAATGAATGACACATAATACCTGGATCTAGAGACTGAAGGCTCCTTTCTTGATCCCCATACATTTGTATGAACTAGCTCCAATAGTTCTCCATTAGTATATCCCTTCTTTGTGAATGGTTGTCTGTGTGACTTATCAAATTGACAAGCACTACATTTGTAGATCATGTGTTGTTTGGAGATATTTGGTAAACCAAATACACTCTGATCCCTATTGATTTGCTTTAGAGCCCTTTCACCTATGTGAGCTAACCTCTTGTGCCAAATTTCCAACTCTAATAGACTTTGGCTACCATAATTGAAGAATGCAATGTTTCTAGTATCTTGGAGTTCAAATCTGAATAATCTACCTAATTTTCTCCTCTTTCTATCCTCTTGAATACTTGATGTGGATCCTCAACAAATGCTCCATTCTTTGCGAATCTGGCCTACAATCCTTTTCAACAATCTGACCTACACTTATGACGTTTTTGGTGATAATTGGCACAGCTTAATAGATTCATATTACCATATGAAGTCTTCACATTGCCTATCTTCTCCACTGGATGCCTTGTGTCATCTTTTGTTTGGAATCCATGTCTTTTCCTTGGATCCTCCAAGTCTGAGTGTAGAGCTACTCATGTTCATCAGAAGAAGTGAATCTTCTTGAGTTTGATCATCTGCATAGTTGTTGTAGTATCTCCTTCCTATGTATCCTCCTTGGTTAATTGTTGTTGTTGTATGAGATGTTGTAGCCATTGTTGTTGTTAAATATACCTCTTGAGCTTCCATAGCCTCCTCTGTTGTAACCTCTACCTCTTTGATTCCTGGGATTCCTAAAGCAATTCTCGGTAATGTGATTAGTTAAGCCACATATAGAAGAGCTTTGAGCTCTCCCCCTGCCTTGTCTTCCTCCTCTGCCTCTTCCGCTTGAGCCTCTACCTCTAGCTGCAAAGTTTTCTTGAGAGGTACTACCTTCATCATCAAACTTTTACTTTTTCCTTTGCTATCTTTATTCTTGTTCTTACCTATATAGAGTCCAGAGGATTGATTAAATTTTGAGTTGTCTCCATTCTTCATAATCTTTGCCTCATGTGTGAACAATTGTCCCATGAGAGTGTTGAAATTAGGAACTTGCATATCCATGTAGAGGTCCATGGTTGTGGTGAAAGCTTCCCACTTGTCATCTTCCTTTACTCCATTGATCACTTGCCTTACTATTTGCTCTTCATCAATGATTTCTTGAATGCTTCCAAGTTGTTCTACTATGTCTTTCATTTTGGTGACAAAATCTCACACTTTTCTTGGGCATCTTCTTGAGTGCAGTGAATTCCGTCCACAGCTAGTTCTTCCTTGCCTTAGTACTTGATGAGAAGAATGCTTCAAGAGCATTCCAAGTTTCTTGTGAATTTTGCAGCTCCTAATGTGTGGAAGTCAAAAAATCAGAGATTGAGTTTGTTGATATATTTAGGTAGTGATGTCTGTGAACACACTAGGACCGTCTGGGCACTTTCTTCCCTCTTTAGGACGTTTTTTCCCCCCGGCTTGTATATATGCCTATTGCCCTAATGGGCTACTTATCTTTGTACATTCTCTAGTAATACACTCAGTATTGTGTGATGTGCTCCAAGCTTCTTCTTCTTCCTTGTGTTGTTCGCGTGCTTCCGTAGACGTCTAACTCCAACAATTGGTATCATAGCAGGTCGTCGCTTCATCTAGGGTGCCGTCGACACTCCTCCGTTTGCACTCTCAGAATCTCACAAATTTTGGTGAGCATACTCAACGTGTTTCCGAGATCAAAACTGCTTCGCTTTGTGGTGCCAAAATCGTGATCTGAGCTCGTTTCGGCCTCCGAACGCACTATCGTAGCGCATGTGCAAGCTATTTCATCTTTTTGTGCCAAAGCTATATACCAATTTTTGTTCGCCAGTATAACATCTCGAAGTCTGCTACAAGTCTAGCGGAATTTGTCTAGGCAGTTCTGTTAAAGATTTTGAGATACAGCCAATTTTCTGAATCAAGGTATTTTAGTCACCAGCCATGGCTGAAAGCAGTGATGTATTCCGTATGTTGGCTGTTCAAGATAAGTTGGATGGTACCAACTATCGTTATGGGCTTATATGATGCGACATGTGTTGGTTGCAAAAGGACTGTGGAACATTGTGCAGGGTGTCGAAAAATGTCCTATCACACCTACAACTGTTACAACTGCAAGTACTGAAGCTGATGCAGAAGGTATTGAAGATGATGATATTCTGCATATTCTTGTTCGTGCTGTGGTTTCTGCTGCACCTACTGTAGAGCAGATTCGTTGGGATGGCAGAGATGCCCAGGCACATGCATTGATAGCTTTGTCTATCAAACGTGCCATTATTCCTCATATTCGCTCTTGGAGAACAGCTAAGGATGCTTGGGATACATTTACCACATTGTACCAAGCTAGGAATGAGGCTCGTGTTGCTTACCTCCGAAAACAGTTGGAGAGTGAGCACATGAATGAAGCTGATTCTATGGAGAATTTCCTAACAAAGATCAAAGAGTTAAAGGCACATTTGATTTCTGTTGATGAGGTTATACCAGATAGCTCACTTGTGCAGACCGTTTTGAATGGTCTTCCTGATTCATATCAGAGTTTTGCTTCTACTCTTCGGTTGATGATGAAAGGCAATCCAAATGCCTTGTCATTTGAGGAGTTAGTCTTTGTTCTGTTGCAGGAAGATCAGTCCAGGCAGAACAGGTCCATTATGCATGTTGCAGATCAAGCTTTCCTGGCTAGTCAGAAGGGCAAAGGAAAATGGAGCTCTTCTACTAGTAAGCAGAAATCTGCAAATGTTGCACATTCGAAGAACCAAGACAAAGATGAGAAAAAATCAGAAAAGCAAAAATTGTTTTGTAAGTATTGTAAAGGGAATGATCATATCATAAAGAACTGTCCAAAATTGGCTGCGAAAGAGGCAAAGAAGAAAGACGCTGGAATGGTTGTTGCAGAAGCCTCTACACCAAAAACGGAGTCTGCTAATCTTGTGCAGGAAGAAGAATGGGCGTTTACTACTGTTTGCAGTTTTGACCCATCTTCTCATGAGCAGTGCATGTCTGCAGTAGACTTAGATGTTTGCAGTACTTTGACAGTGGGGCGACCAAACATATTACCTCGCAGCGTAGTTTCTTCTCTTCACTTGAGCCTGCCCCTACAGGGAATACTGTTACATGTGCCAACAACTGGTCTTATCCTGTTATGGGAGTTAGTAAGATCATTTTGACTACTGCTGATGGTAGTTCTTTCACTTTGTGAGATGCTTTATTTGTGCCAGGGATAAAAAAGAACCTGTTATCAGTTTCTGCATTAGCCAAGATTGGCTTGGTTGTGAAATTTGTTGATGATAGGTGTACAGTTCATGATCTCTCAAATGGCGATGTGATTATTGCTTCTGGCATTTTATGTTGTGGGCTGTATAAGATCATAGATTATGAAAGATCTGTAAATGATTTGGCATGTGCAGTAAATGATTCTCAGGCTATGTCAGAGGCAAAGCTTTGGCATGCACACTTTGGTCATCTGAATTTTGCTAGTTTGCTATGCCTGCAGAAATCTGAAATGGTGTCTCTTTGCCCAAACTTGAGGCACCTGGATAACATATTTGTGAAGGTTGTATTTTGGGCAAAATGCAGTGTTTGTCCTTTCCAAAAGATGGTTCAGTTCGGGCTATTCAGAAATTGCAGCTTGTACATAGTGATGTCTGTGGTCCTATGCAGACACCTTCTTTTGGGAATTATCTTTACTTCGTGCCTTTCATCGATGATTTTTCCAGGAATGAACATGGGATAAAACACCAGTGTTTAGTGACGTATAAACCTCAATAGAATGGAGTTGCTGAACGAAAGAACAGGTCACTCATGGAGATGGTGAGGTGTATGGTCAAGAGTCAGGCTTTACCACATAGTTTCTGGCTTGAGGCTGTCATGTGTGTAGCATATGTACCGAAGAGGTATCCCACTAAAGCACTGCAGTCTATCACTCCATATGAGGCTTGGCATGATCGCAAGCCATCTGTTGCTCATATGCGTGTTTTTGGTTGTTTGGCATATGCATTAGTGCCTGAACAACATCGCAGAAAATTGGATGATAAAGCAGTAAAATGTATTTTTGTTGGGTACAGTTCTGAAAGTAAAGGCTATAGTCTGTATCATCCACAGACTAAATGCATTCTGGTTGGTCGTGATGTTGTTTTTGTGGAGGATGCTATTCAGCCATTGCTTTCATGTACTAAGGAGACATATGTTAGCTCCAAAGACATGTATGATACTTTGCTTCCTCTTTTTACAGGTGGACAGTCTAGTGTTGGTCCTAATGAGGCAACTTCTCAGCCTTTGCAGGTTTCATGTGATGATGCAGATCATTCCATTTCTGATGCAGATTTACATGATGCACTTATTGATGAGAGAGTTGATATTGAGCAGGGAAGAACTATGCCAAAATGGCTGGTGCAGACTTTGCATGACAGCAAATTAGATGCACCTCTGTCATATCGTGCTTGATTAGGCTCTCATAGTGCCTCTTTTGCATCAGATTGCTATGTTATGGCTGCATCTAGTCTCTGTGATGAGAATGAGCCTGTTTCGTTTGATGAAGCACAAAATTTAGAAAATTGGATGGCTGCTATGCAATCTGAATATGATGCAATAATGAAGAATGGTACTTGTTCTTTATGTGACTTGCCTCCTGGCAAGAAGGCCATTGGTGCTAAGTGGGTATACAAGCTGAAGCGTAAACGTTATGGTACAGTTGACAGGTATAAGGCCACGCTTGTTGCAAAGGGTTATGCGCAAGAAAGAGGCATTGATTTTGATGAGACCTTTGCACCTAAATGCCATATGACTACAGCATTTGTGCACTTGCAGCCCATCATGGTTGGAATGTACATCAGTTGGACATTAAAACTGCATTTCTGAATGATGACTTGCATGAAGAAGTGTATGTTTTTCAGCCTCGTGGCTTTGTGCAAAAAGGGCATGAAAACCAGGTGTGCACGTTAAAAAAGGAATTATATGGTTTAAAGCAAGTCCCTTGTGCTTGGTATGAGAAGATACATCCCTATCTGATTGCACATGGTTTTGAGAATAGTCCAACTGAAAGCACCTTATATGTAAAGTGTGCTAATGATGTGCTTCTGATCATTGTTGTCTATGTTGACGACATGCTCCTCACTGGTCCTATTGAGAAGCATATTGCTGATTTTAAGGCTGATTTGCATGCCTCATTAGAGATGTCTGATTTGGGGCATTTGCATCACTATTTGGGCATTCAGTTTATGCAAGTTGATGGTGGAATGGGTTTGTGTCAAACGAAATATATTGACACATTATTGCAGCGTTTAGGCCTTGAGGACTGTAAGCCTATTGCCACTCCTATGGAGACAGGTTTACGATTGAGTCTTCATGATGCTGGAGATGCATTTGATGTTGTTCTCTATCAGCAGGCTGTTGGATGCTTGATTTATTTATGCATTACTCGGCGAGATATTCAGTTTGCAGTCTCACAGATGAGCAGGTTTATGCATTGCCCAGGAGTCAAGCATTGGCAGGCGGTTAAGTGCATCTTTCACTACTTGAGTGGTACTCGGCTACTTGGGTTGTTTTATCCCAAGGGGGGATCACTACCGCCAGATTTGCATGCTTTTTCTTACTCTGATTGGGCTAGTTGTTATGACACTCGTGTGTCCACTAGTGGCTTTTGCTTCACGCTTGGTAGCTCATGTATATCTTGGTTGAGCAAGAAGCAGCCTACTGTGGCCACTTCCAATTGTGAGGCTGGGTATAGGGTAGCTTTCACAGCTACTATTGAGTGTGTGTGGCTCAGACGCCTTAGGGCTGATTTGGGTGTTGGTCAGACTTCTGCCACCACCATCTTCACTGACAGTCAGAGCGCATTGGCAGTTTCGAGGAACCCTGTGTTCCATGCTCGCACTAAGCACATTGAGGTGCATTATCACTATGTCAAGGAGAGGTTCTCTGCTGGGGAGATCAGCTTGGCATATGTGCCCACGCAGGAGAACATTGCAGACCTTTTCATGAAGTCTCTCCCTAGGGAGAAGTTTGAAGCTTTCCGCAAATCTTTGGCCTTACTTCCTTTTGTGGAGTGATTTCCACATAGCTTGGCACTTCCTTATACATGAGTGCCAGCTCATTGTTCACCGCATCACTCCCATGGGGGATTTGTTGATATATTTAGGTAGTGATGTGTGTGAACACACTAGGACCGTCGGGGCACTTTTTTCCCTCTTTAGGAGGTTTTTTTCCCCCAGCTTGTATATACGCCTATTGCCCTAATGGGCTACTTATCTTTGTACATTCTCTAATAATACACTCAGTATTGTGTGTTGTGCTCCAAGTTTCTTCTTCTTCCTTGTGTTGTTTGCGTGCTTCCGCAGACGTCTAACTCCAATAGAGTTTAGAATATATGGCCTTGCTAGAGCATCCTTTGAACACCATGTGTTTAACCTCTCTTGGTCTTCTTGAGTTGGTTGACCTTTACTTCAAAGGACTGGCATCATCTCATCTCAAAATATGTAACTATAGAGATTTCTTCCTTGAAGATAAGCTTCCATTTTAAGTGACCAAGCTTAGTAATTACGTCAATCCAATTTGTATATTGATGAAGGAAATCCATCTCCCATGTTGATATTTTGCTCTGATACCACCATGAGATGGTGAGATAGGTTCCAGTGATGAGTTGGTGCTGCACAAATCCTTCTCTACACCTGCCAAGTTAACTCCAAGGATGCTTAATAAAATCCTTTTGATTCCCTCTGATGCATTTAGAACCACCAAGTTCTTTGGAGCATCACTCTCAATTGTTTGTATCAACACAAATAACTAGAATATGGAAGAAATGTGAAGAACTTTCTATTTTGGGAATAGAAATTTTTAGTGTTATGCTCAGAGCTCACAACCTAGTATGAATTGACTAGAGATCTTTTGCAAATCAAGGGGGCATCCTGACTTCTCAAGATCTAGAAGGTATGTAGACAGAGTAAGCTTCATGGCATCATAAGTCGAGATCTACTGAACCAAACTTGATGAGATTTGGTACTAGACACTCCAATCTAACTATCGCAAGATAAATTAGAGAAAAATAATGAAAACACACAGAAACTTTTTTTCCACAAAGTCACTGTAATGATGAAGATGCAACAAAGAATAGTAGACAAAAATGTACTTGAAGAAATGTATCAAAATGTATGTGCCAATGAACATATGATACAAGGGAAGTGTAATGGACTACACATAGGTAGTGTGCGCTTAATGTGAGCTCAATTTGTAGCTCAATGCCTCTCAAAATTGCTCTATGTCCTATGACTAAAAACATGTCTATTTATACTCATAGTTTGAGTTTGAATTTGAATTTTCCCTCACCTAAAAGGTGATCCTACACTTTAAGGATGGTTTGAATTGATTCTTCCTACCACATGAGTCTTGTATTTAGCTCCTTAAATTCACAAGATTCCTTATTCCCTTAGCCTTTATAATTATCCAAAGTAAATATGCTTAAAATGATAAGCATGAGTTCACATGTAGTTTCCTCTTGTGAGGTAATAAAAGAATGTGTAGTTCTGAATAATTATTCAAGCACTGAGGCTTCCTAATTGTACCAACATTTAAGCCCATAATGGGTAACTAGTACCATCCAACTTATCCTCAAGAGCCAACATATGGAATACATCATTGCTTTCAACCATGGCCACTGACTAAGATACCCTGATGCAGAAAAATGATTGTATCTCAAAAAAGTTGAACATAACTATCTTGTCGAGTTCTACTAAACCTATAAGACACTTTGAGATGCTTATACTGGCGGACCAAAACTTGTATATATCTTTGGCACAAAAAGACAAAATCCTTGCACATGCACTATGATAGTGCATTCAAAGGCCGAAACGAGCTCAAATCATGATTTCAACAGGACATAGCAAAGCTGTTTTGAACTTCTAACCGCTCTCAGTATGCTCATCAATTTTTGTGTGATTATGAGACTATGACCGGAAGGGTGTCGACAACGCCCTAGATGAAGGAATGACCTAGTCTAATACCAATTGTTGGAGTTTGAGTTATGGGGAAGCACGCGAATGGCACAAGGAAGAAGAAGAAGAAGCTTGGATCACAACACACAATACTAAATGTATTATCAAAAGAATGTACAAAGATAAAATGGCATGTTAGGGTTATAGGCATATATACAAATCGGGGGAAAAAACCTCCTAAAGAGGGAACAAAGTGCCTCAGCAATCCTAGCATGTTCACAAACATCACTACCTGTATATATCAACACGTCTCAGTGGTGGCTTGCCTTTCCCCAAATTTGGCTTGCCTTTTTATAGCAATGAGGTAGGGGCAGAAGAGGAAATCAAGGGAATTTAGGGATGTGAGGAAATAACATAAATAAAATGCAAACTAATTTGAGATCTACAACTACTTACAGTACCACAATGATCCTTCAACAAGGCTAAGAAATTTCTAGGCTTGGGCAAGCGTTTCATATATAAAGGCTATGGATTTTTGTTACCTCACATGCATGACTTTACATGAATTCTTGGTCCAAAAATTTATCTTAGCCATTCAAAGTCAAAGTCTAAATAAATTTTGGATACTTTATTTTGATTAAGATCGGAGTATGCTCAAACCAAATGGAGAAAAGTGGCAACAGCATTATTTATGCCCTAGTTGAATAGTTGAATCTCCATCACCTTAGAGCATATGTTATGGAGATTGTAAGACTATTCCTAAGCACAAGCACAGCTTGGATGGGTGGACTTCCCAAAAGGAAATCTCACATTATGGAGTTCCAATAATGAGAAAAAATCATCCATTTCGTATTAGCATATTCTATCTAATAATGTCGAATAAGCTCTTAAAAAAAGATTACTCTATTATTAAATCATGTCCATGCTATCTTCGTACACTGTTGCATAAGAATCTTTAAAATTGAATTTACCCTACATATACATATTTCATGCATAGATTTATACATATTTCATTCATAGATTACTCAACTTGACATTCAATTGTTGTCCCTCAAATGAGCAGATTTATCCATAGCCCAATGTAAAGCATTGATACATAATTAAGCATATATTTTGCTACTTATCTATTACCCAACACCTTGGGTTTCTTAGACTTAGTTATTTAACATTACAAAAACCTTGGCCGAGTTCCTTAAAGAAATTTGTCTTGCGCCCCTAGGTATTCTCTGCCTACCTTCCTATGTTGGTTTGGGGTATAGGTGCCCTCTTGTTAAAGGTCGTTTGAGCTTTTCTTGGGAGTGTGTCTTAAGCAAATAATCTCACTCGAAGAGGGTGAAAGGTTCGTCATCCTCCTTTGTTTTTCTTCTTGATTCTCTTTTATCTTCTTCCTTCAATACATTTTGAGTTTGTGTCTGGCAACCCAAGGGGTCAAACTACTAGATTTACATGCTTTTTTTTACTCTCATTGTGTTGCATGTTATGCACCCATATGTTTTTTAAAACCTCATGTTTGGTAGCTCATGCATATCTTGGTTGAGGAAGAAGGAGATCATTGAAGACACTTCGAGTTGTGGGGCTCAGTACAAAACAATTTTCGGAAGTATGGTTGGGTGTGTGTTGCTCAAACACCTTATGGATGATTTTCTTGTTGGCCAAACTTCTACAACCACCATCTTTAGTGGTAATCAAAGCACATTGGAAGTTGCAAGGAACCTAGTGTTCCATGCTCTCACTAAGAATGTTGAGGTGCATTATCATTATTTGAGGGAAATACTCTCTCGTAGAGATGATTTTGGTTTATGTACCCACATAAATGAGTAAGTAAGCATGCCTTGAACCAAACTTGGATGATCCATCGAGTAATTTTTCTAAGTGATTCCCCTGTTCCTTTCTTCATTTCTAATGTTTACTCCTCCCATATTATCAAAAACAATTTTACATAAGATTCTTTTGATGAGACCACGTGATAAAAGAACATATCTCTCTCTCTCTCTCTCTCTCTCTCTCTCTATATATATATATATATATATATATATATATATATATATGTGTGTGTGTGTGTGTCCACATACCCTTGTGACCATATGTATATGTAACATAGATGAAGTAAATTTCAAATGTATTGTGTGTACGACATGTACATGTATTTTCAAGGAAGGTTTGTAGAAAATAGTTCATGAGCGTGTAACGTTCGCTCATGGTTATTTTATGCTTTTGGCGAAGGGTCAGTGCATCTGTGCCTAAGCTTTCAATGACGTCAAAAGGAGAAATATGTTCTATATAACGTCAGCAGATAACTTGAAATAAAACGCTTGAATCGAACCATTCAGCAAAGACTGAATAAACTTCACAAAGTTCAAGCCAAATCGAGAGTAGCGCCAATTGAAGAGTTCTATTCAGGCCACATCATGTTTTCTGTTCCAATTGAAGAGTTCTATTCCAGCTTGTGGCACATGGCAAAATCATACAAAATATATGAACTTTGGGCCCTTCCCCTAAAAAAGCATACGTATTCTTATCGTTGGGGAGTCCTACTTGCAAGAACCAGAATCTTTATGCATTTAAGAATTTTTATACATTTAAGTTATTGTCATTGTTGAACGCAACTTCTTTGCTAGTGGCGTCTCATTCTTGGTTGCTTTCCTTGCGGATGGATTTCTCAAAGGTTTTCTCATCACTGTGATTCATTCTTCCTGGGTAATTCAATTCATTGACCTCCTTTTCCAAGTTACAAAATGTTTGTTTCTAGAGCCATTCTCAAAAAAAAAGCATAAAGTATACGCCTTCAAAGGTACAAGATTTCTGGAAACGTTCGATATGTTTCGTGATTCGAAACCTTGAGTGAAATGTACAAAGAAAATGGAAATTTTCATTTGAGTGTTGTTGTTTAGAAAGACATATAATCAAGTGCAAATAATATGTACATAAAATGTCTAGGAGCTTCCCCACTAGCAAGATCAAAGGTGTTGTTCCCTGTACCACTCGGTCCATAGTCGTGTTCTAGTGGCGGGGGGTGGGGGGTAGAGGTTCAACATTTCGTGCTCCGTTTGATAGAGGTGTCCTTTGGCCCCTATTTTGTTTTCTCTTCTTTGTTGAGGCCATGAGCACCTTCTTGGTTGCAGGTTTTAGGGTATCCGGATCTCAATTAGGGATGAGATGCTATTGGATGTTGAGTTCGTTGATGACAATTCAATTTACTTGCAAGACCAGGAGGCCAATATGACCACATCTAAGCATGCATTGGAGATATTTTGTGATGCGTACAGTGCCAAGATAAATTGGCACAAGTCTGGTGGATTCTAGGTTCGCTCGAATGCTCTTCTTGGATGGCATCTCTGTGACTAGTTTCAGTGGATCCCCCTGGCACGGCAATAAGATACCTTGGGTGTCATATTGGCCTTGATCTTTTGACCGAGTAGTAGCTAGGTCTCTTCTCTCCTTGTAACCATTAGGAAGAAGCTTTTGCATTGGAGCACTACCCATTTGTCCTTGGTTGGGAGGGTTGTGGTGATAAACTAGGTTCTCCTCGCTACAATGTGGTACGTCACCTCTTGTTGGATCTTCTCGAGTTCCTATATTAGCCAGTTTTAGTAGTTAATAAGGAACTTTTTATGGTTTGGCCAACATGGAAGCCTCATTCAAGCTAAGGTTGCTTGGCCGATCATCACCCTTCCCCCATATCATGGTGGACTTGGGACCATTAATCCTACTTGTTAGAATAGATCCCTACTAGGAAAGTTCATTGTTCATGGTTTGCTTCCTTGCCTTGAGCTTTGGAAGGATTTTCTTCGTGAGTGGCTAGGCCTATTCGCTCCCACTACTGGTGGGCCTTAGCGGCCTAAGATCGGATGGATCCTTGCTGAGATGAGGCGTATGGGCTTCTTGCGACAGAGTAAGAACCTCTTAGCTTGGAGTATTATTTGTTCTTGGGAGAAGCTTCAACCTGCTCTTGTTCAATGTCGGGAACAACCCCATTAGCCTACTAGTTGGAATCCCCTCATCCACACGTAGAGGGGGTTCATGGTTGGTTCTTGCCCTCATGTTTCTTGGGGAGATTCGTGAGAGGTCTTGGGCATAGCATGGGTGATTGGACCAGCTTTAGGAGTCTCACTGGAGCGGAAACAAGATAGATGTATGAGCATGTGTGGTGCACCCCAGATGATTAGGGATGTTGAGGCTACTATCTCAAGGGACTAGGGTATTCAAGTTGATTCGCTGCACCATGCGGCCTAGATTGTTCATGCAATATATATATATATATATATATATATATATATATATATATATATATATATATATATATATATATATATATATATATATATATATATATATATATATATATATATATATATATATATATCTTTCTCGCATTATTTATCCTATGTACTGATTTATATTTTGAACATTCAATGAGGATGTCCCCTATCTCTCTTCACTTTCTTCTTCCATTTTCTTAACGCTTTTGGTTGTTTCATTTTCCTTTACCCTGATATATTCAAGTTACTTATGTCTGAAGAAGGAATATACAACGTTTAGAAAGAATCAGTGCAGAGAAAACTATCCATATCAAAATGTAGCCGTTATCTATACAAGAAACATGGAAACTTTTGGGGACATTAGAAGAAGGAAATCTATGGAAAAAAAAGGCAAGATAAACGTGAGAATCTAGGAGGCTTGCAAGTGAAAATTGATGAAGACTAGAAGCACTGCATCTGTACTTAAATTTCCCGTTAGGGTTTGTTTGACATTCAAAGAGTTGATGATCGAATCAGAAAAAGAATAGCTGATTTTCCTGATTCAAAATCTTGAGTGAAATGTACAAAGAAAATGGAAATTTTCATTTGAGTGTTGTTGTTTAGAACACATATAATCAAGCGCAAATAATATGTACATAAAAGGAAAAAAAAAATGCATATTTTCCATCTTCAAGTTATACAATATAAGAGATCCTATGAAACTGATCTTCCAAACTTAAATGGACTTGAATCCGAGTCTAAAGGAGAAGAAGTCTTCATCAAAGGTTTTTTTTTTGGAAAAGATGTCCAATACGGTTAGGATTAGAAGTAGGAAAAGAAAAAATAAATCATAATTCTTACAATTCATTCACATGATGAATGTTACATATTGGAATGGGATTTCCTTCTACATCGTTTCTAGAAATGGGATTTTTTCAATCCTTGCAAAGGCTCTGAGTTTGAGATTGCAATCACTTATAGAGGCCTTGATTCACCCAATGCAGACTAGTTTTGTCAAGGGTCATAGTATCCTTGAAAATATCTTCACCTTTTGGGAAGCTACCTCCCTTGCCCAATGCATGTATTGAACCTCTTACAATGCTCTTGTTGAATTTTAAGAAAGCCTATGATCAGGTTGATTGGTTTTTCTTGAGGGCACTATGATGTCTTGGAGCTTCCCCACTACCAAGATCAAAGGTGTTGTTCCCTGTACCACTCGGTCCATAGTCGTGTTCTGGTGGCGGGGGGTGGGGGGTAGAGGTTCAACATTTCGTGCTCCGTTCGATAGGGGTGTCCTTTGGCCCCTATTTTGTTTCTCTTCTTTGTTGAGGCCATGAGCACCTTCTTGGTTGCAGGATTTAGGGTATCCGGATCTCAATTAGGGATGAGATGCTATTGGATGTTGAGTTCGTTGATGACAATTCAATTTACTTGCAAGACCAGGAGGCCAATATGACCACATCTAAGCATGCCTTGGAGATATTTTGTGATGCGTACAGTGCCAAGATAAATTGGCACAAGTCTGGTGGATTCTAGGATAGCTCGAATGCTCTTCTTGGATGGCATCCCTGTGACTAGTTTTAGTGGATCCCCCTGGCACGGCAATTAGATACCTTGGGTGCCATATTGCACTTGATCTTTTGACCGAGTAGTAGCTAGGTCTCTTCTCTCCTTGTGACCATTAGGAGGAAGCTTTTGCATTGGAGCACTACGCGTTGTCGTCGAGATTTTCTCTCCTCTCTCACTTGTGAAGGCCTACAAAAAACCTATTTGGTGAAGGTAGCCGGAATTCCCCGAGAAGTCCAGGATGCATCAAGGATGTCAAAGGAAGCTCACATACAAAGTTTCAAAGAAATCAAGAAAGTCCATGGTAGCGGTCAAAGCTGGTCAAAGTTGGGAAATTAGGGCAAAAATTTCATTATCACCAAATTAGATGAAAATTCATATACTTGTAAAGATTGTCAAAGGCAGTCTATAGCCCAAATTTCAGCAAAAAATGGATTTTGTAGCACATTGATATGCTATGTTCATTTTGTAAAAATGTAATTTTTCTAGTTTGACCCTACAAATTCTTGTATAGAAATTTATGTTAGCCATATGGTTTGGCATGTATAAAGATCATATGTGGCTACATATTTGTACAAATTTTCAAGGCTATCAGAGCTTCCTAGACACCTTAATGCCACCTTGCAAGCTTCCAAATGTAGTCAAACTTGTACAAGGGAGATTCAGATGGGAGTTTTTTTTGCATATTCCTGAAGGAGATCTTTGGAAACATAGTCCTAAAAAGTTTCATCTTCATCAAAGCCTATTTGGAGGGTCAAAGAGTACAAAGTCCAGTTTTCAGGATCACCGCAGTTTTCTAATTTAAGCAAATTGAAGGGTTGAAGGGCCACCACATGGCGAAAGCTGATTGAGCCATGTTGTACGATCAAGATGAGCTCATATTCAAGGGTGGAGATGCACTTATGCTTAAAGCAAGGAGGATCCACGAGTTTTTCCATAAAAGAAGATTTTTTTGACAATCAAAGATCAATAATGCAGCTTTTCTTCAAAAATAGTGGCTTATCTTATCCAAACTGATGTCAGCACCGATCCGACGGTCCAGATCATCCCCAGATCCAATGGTGGAGAATGAAGGCGCCTAAATTTCACTCCTTTACACTAGATTTGATAGAAAGAACAATTCCAAGCCATTGATTTGATTAATCAAATGGTTGTAATCAAAAGTAGTGATCCTAGAGTTGAGAGTTGATTTCTCTAGATCCAAGGGCCCAAATTCATTCAAAAAACTATATAAACCCCCCTCCAAACTCCTAGAGCATCATTGTTAGGCATCCATAGGGCTCATGCTAGCTTACGGTTTCCTTGAGATGATCATCCTCGGTTGAGCAGGTGAGGATCCAAGGTGGGCTAGTATGAGTATAGTACCTAGTTTCAAATTTAAGTTAGAACTCCAATCTAGGATAGGCTCTTGAAACCAGCATGTCTATCTTGACTCACCCTCGGTGGAGCGTGTGAGTGAGTTAGAGCTGGTTTTAATGAGTCTTATACTTCTTTAGTTAGACGTTACGAGCCTAGACATTCATAGGGTCACTAAAGTGGAACTCACCTTCTTACGTGTGACATTCTGTTGAACTGTCATGGTTTGAGGGTCGGAACCACCTTTGATCAGTAGACTGCCTAGCTTGACGTACCACGACGATCTTATACATGTTTCTTAATTCAAATCCTTTTAATTCATGTCACTTGTCACTTGTCTCTTGTCTCCTCTCTCAGTCTCTTAAGTATTTTTACATGTCTTCTATTTCTTCTATGTGTGAGAAGGCTCTGCAGTATTGCGTTGAACCAGTGAGGATGTTTCTTTGAGCTTGTGAGTAAACTCTATCATCATAATTCACTTGCATGCATATAATCCATACATACCCATACATATTGATTAGTTTCTAAAAGTGTATAAGAAGCTCCAATATTGGACCATTCTTCCTTTCGAAACTAGTTTATGTGTAAGGATTCCATCTATTCACGTCACGCATACATATCATCCAAAGAAGACTATGCACATGGATTAGAATAAGGAAGTGTTTAAGAAGCTCCTTCAATGGACCATTCTTCCTTCCAAATTTGATTCGTGTGTATGGTTCTCTTTCATTCTTATCATTCATGTTCATAAATCTAACTTGCACTCCTACATTCCCATTCCCATAATCATTTCAACATCTCTCTCTTCTCCATACTCAACATTAATTTCACTTTCATGTCCTTAAACCATCCAACATTCATTAGCTTCATACACCCTGTGTGTGCCACGACCGGACCCGATCCACCCGGATAGCGATCACCTCCACATTTGAACCCGACGTGAAACACTTCGTGGCATTTGCTTCTGATCTTGTTGGGAGGTTGTGATCCATATCCTTTGTTTCATGTTTATCATCCTCATCATTTCATCATCATCAATCTTGAGTGTTGCACTGGATTTCTCACAGTATCGTGCACATCTTCATTGTGAAGTAAACACATTTGTGAGAGATCTAGAGCATCGTGCATCACTTGCTTATTCACATAAGATGGAGGAAGGATTCAAATCCCTTATTGTTGAGAAACAAGGCCAAAGAATAGTCTCTTCTATGTTGAGAGAGAAGGGAAAATTCAATGGCATCAACATCACAAGCTACTTAGATTTGTTTGAAGAGCAAGCTATGATTTTTGGTCTTCCCAAAGATCTTTTGATATCATTCTTTGAACGAATTGTTGATAGCTCTATCATAAACCGTGTCACTCAATATGATAGTCTTCCTTGGAGTGATTTTAGAAAGGAGATGCTCAAAGAATTCTATCTTGAAGATTATAGCCAACATAATCGAGATGGATTCTTACGATGGGTCAATTCTCCAAAGCCTAGTAGCTCTATTACTCACTTACAAAATGAGTATATTAGACGCTATGAACAACTTCTTGATGAGGATGAGATAACTTTGGAACCTAATCTTGTGATCAATTTTCTTAAGCTTCTTCATCCTGAAACTCGTAGGGAAGTTGAACGGCGATTAGAAGAACCAGATAAGCGCTATGGTCTTACTGACAATTGGCAAAAAGTGCGTAAAGTAGTAGAGGTTGTAGCCCATAGACATCAAAGACAATCCATGCTTTATGAGCAAACTAGTCTTCCTCAAGCTAGCCTTCCACAAACTAAGGAGCAAGTTAGAGAACAATCTCAAGTGGATATTCTCACTAAGCAAATGGAAAGTCTTATTGCTACACAATCCAATTTGGCCAAGACTATAGATGCTTTACAATCTAGTTACACCAAAACTTTCCAAAATCAAATGAACCCAATGACTTTTCAAGAGCCTAATCAACATGTTATAGCTACCAATCAAAATCCACAAGTAGCTCCTACTCAAGCATATCAAGTTCCTCCAATGCATAATCCTTCAATGCAAAATCCTCATCCTCATGTGCAAAATCCTCAAATGTATCAAAACATGTATCCTCAAGCTTCTCAAATAGCTTTTCAAAATCCTCAAAATCAAAATTTTCAAAATCATCAACCGTATAATATGGAAGCTCCTCTTGCACCTCAAGTACCACATGTTGCTCCCCAAGCTGCTCAAATACATCAATTGCCTTTTCAAAATCCTAATTATCCTGTTCAAGCAATACCTTATCAACAAAATCCTCAGTTTCAAAATTTCCCACCACAAGTTAATCAAAATCCTCAAGATCAAAATGGTTTTGTGCATGGCCCTCGTAAGTGTCCTTGGTGTGATTCGTTAGAGCACTTTTTGAGAGATTGTGAACTATTGAAGGCTGCTAAGGAGCAACGACTAGTAATAGACATAGACAAGAAAATCTATGACTATCGATCTAGGCTACCTTTGCAAGGAAATTATGGTAAGGGAGGAATGAAAAAACACTATGAAAATATAACTATAACGGATGTAGGAACTAGAGGAGTGAAACTAGAAGCTCTTGATGAACAACAAGTAGAATCAAGTAAACCCACAAAGGAAGTTGACTTTTCCATAGAGGCTTTAGTAAGAGCACGAGATGAGATTAAGAGAATAACGGCTTGGGAGTCACCGATAGAAGATCAATCTCTTATTTCTCACATATCCAATGTAGAAGAAAAACGAAAAAGAGATGAAGCTGAGCCTAGTGAAAGAAGAGTGACTCGAAAACAAACCTCAGAGGGAATAGAAACAATCATAGAGCAAGGAGAAACATCACAATCCAAAGATAAAAAACAAGAATCGGAACCCAATGAACAAAAACAAGAGGAGAAACAAAAAGGGAAGAAGACAAAGCAAAGAAAAACATAACCAAAGCCTTTAGATAAACAAGAACAATCAAAACAAACAGAAGACCAAACACGAGAACATGAACAAAAACAAAATCCTGAGCAAAAACAAAAGAAACCAAAGAGAAAACCTAAATCCATCTTGATTTCAAAAATTGAGAGAAAAATACATCCTATGGAGATTTTAGATGACATTTTGCTTAAGAGTCAAGTGACTATGTCTTTAGAACAAGTTTTCTCTATTGCAAAGCCTGTTTTTAAAGATAACTTTATCGGCCTAATTAAAAGGAAGAGGTTTCCGCTTAATCTAGATACTGAGATGAAAGATTCTCTAGATCAGGATCAAGCTATGAATGAAGCCTTAAACTTTGATGAATCTGATAAAGAGGACTTTGATGATGATGAAGTAAATGTTAATAAAAATTTCTTAGGACCTATTCAACCTGACCATGAAAATCATGAAAACAATCCTGAAAGTCACTTTAAAAGAACATTTTGGTCTAGAGGTACATCAGAGATGCATGTTAAAATAGGAATGATAAGAACACTATCACTGTAAATGCATTAGTAGATTCCGGCTCCGAAATCAATGTGATTTGATTTGGAGGTTTATTTTGGTGACATGACTTTCATATATAAACATGCATATGTATCCAGTATCGAAAGCATAATTGTTGAAATCCTAGCTCCTGCTATTGCATGTTTCTACATCCTTAGTCCATCTCACAACACTTGTATCAGAGTTTAAATGACTCTTCTCCGTCATCAAAAATGGTTGTACCTTGTATCGGGGTTTAATTTTTCCTCGTCAAAAAAAAAAAATGCTACATGTTACCAAGAAGTTTACACTTTCTTCCACCCCAAAAAAGTGATCGTAACCATACAGTTGCCGAATCATCATCATCGTCAAAAAAAAAAAAAGAGCAAGCCAAAGGAGGATAAAGAGGCATAGTAGAATAAATCACGGGCTATATAGGCAGATTTATGCATTAGTGGAGTTTAGTTAGATTTCCTTGCATGTTATTAGAGAAAGAGCATATTCATATTTATGTAGGAAAGGAGTTGATCTAAAATAAGCTAAAGATGAAAGATGTCTCTTGAAAATCCTAAATCTTTGTTTATAATCATATTTAAGGTAGATTGCTTTATGAAAAAGGTACAAAATTTTCTTCAAGATGAGAGGAACTGATGCTTAAAACGACTCAATACATCCACTTCCACTTCATATTGATGCTTGTTTTTTTTCTTTCTTGTTTCCAATGTCGCTTGTTCATTTGCATATATGTTGCCTATTTGTTCATGCATATTCATGTTGTCTGTTTCAATTCTTTCTTTCATGCAAATTTTGCTTCATGTCACGTTACCTACTTATCCATGCATATAATCAATTCTCCTTCCATGTTTCTTATGTTGCCTATAAAAGAATTTGATGCCTAGAACATTTTGTTTTTCATAGATACTAGAGTGGCGCTTCCGGAGGAATCACAGGTTTAGTGGGGGCGAATGTCGTCGAGATTTTCTCTCCTCTCTCACTTGTGAAGGCCTACAAAAAACATATTTGGTGAAGGTAGCCGGAATTCCCCGAGAAGTCCAGGATGCATCAAGGATGTCAAAGGAAGCTCACATACAAAGTTTCAAAGAAATCAAGAAAGTCCATGGTAGCGGTCAAAGCTGGTCAAAGTTGGAAAATTAGGGTAAAAATTTCATTGTCACCAAATTAGATGAAAATTCATATACTTGTAAAGATTGTCAAAGGCAGTCTATAGCCCAAATTTCAGCAGAAAATGGATTTTGTAGCACATTGATATGCTATGTTCATTTTGTAAAAATGTAATTTTTCTAGTTTGACCCTACAAATTCTTGTATAGAAATTTATGTTAGCCATATGGTTTGGCATGTATAAAGATCATATGTGGCTACATATTTGTACAAGGCTATCAGAGCTTCCTAGACACCTTAATGCCACCTTGCAAGCTTCCAAATGTAGTCAAACTTGTACAAGGGAGATTCAGATGGGAGTTTTTTTTGCATATTCCTGAAGGAGATCTTTGGAAATATAGTCCTACAAAGTTTCATCTTCATCAAAGCCTATTTGGAGGGTCAAAGAGTACAAAGTCCAGTTTTCAGGATCACCGCAGTTTTCTAGTTTAAGCAAATGGAAGGGTTGAAGGGCCACCACATGGCGAAAGCTGATTGAGCCATGTTGTACGATCAAGATGAGCTCATATTCAAGGGTGGAGATGCATTTATGCTTAAAGCAAGGAGGATCCACGAGTTTTTCCATAAAAGAAGATTTTTTTGACAATCAAAGATCAATAATGCAGCTTTTCTTCAAAAATAGTGGCTTATCTTATCAAAACTGATGTCAGCACTGATCCGACGGTCCAGATCATCCCCAGATCCAATGGTGGAGAATGAAGGCGCCTAAATTTCACTCTTTTACACTAGATTTGATAGAAAGAACAATTCCAAGCCATTGATTTAATTAATCAAATGGTTGTAATCGAAAGTAGTGATCCTAGAGTTGAGAGTTGATTTCTCTAGATCCAAGGGCCCAAATTCATTCAAAAAACTATATAAACCCCCCTCCAAACTCCTAGAGCATCATTGTTAGGCATCCATAGGGCTCATGCTAGCTTACGGTTTCCTTGAGACGATCACCCTCGGTTGAGCGAGTGAGGATCCAAGGTGGGGTAGTATGAGTATAGTACCTAGTTTCAAATTCAAGTTAGAACTCCAATCTAGGATAGGCTCTTGAAACCAGCATCTCTATCTTGACTCACCCTCGGTGGAGCGAGTGAGTGAGTTAGAGCTGGTTTTAATGAGTCTTAGACTTCTTTAGTTAGACGTTACAAGCCTAGACATACATAGGGTCACTAAAGTGGAACTCACCTTCTTACGTGTGACATTCGGTTGAATTGTCATGGTTTGAGGGTCGGAACCACCTTTGATCAGTAGACTGCCTAGCTTGACGTACCACGACGATCTTATACATGTATCTTAATTCAAATCCTTTTAATTCATGTCACTTGTCACTTGTCCTTGTCTCCTCTCTCAGTCTCTTAAGTATTTTTACATATCTTCTATTTCTTCTATGTGTGAGAAGGCTCCGCAGTATTGCGTTGAACCAGTGAGGATGTTTCTTTGAGCTTGTGATTAAACTCTATCATCATAATTCACTTGCATGCATATAATCCATACATACCCATACATATTGATTAGTTTCTGAAAGTGTATAAGAAGCTCCAATATTGGACCATTCTTCCTTTCGAAAGTAGTTTATGTGTAAGGATTCCATCTATTCACGTCACGCATACATATCATCCAAAGAAGACTATGCATATGGATTAGAATTAAGAAGTGTTTAAAAAGCTCCTTCAATGGACCATTCTTCCTTCCAAATTTGATTCGTGTGTATGGTTCTCTTTCATTCTTATCATTCATGTTCATAAATCTAACTTGCACTCCTACATTCCCATTCCCATAATCATTTCAACATCTCTCTCTTCTCCATACTCAACATTATTAGCCAGTTTTAGTAGATAATAAGGAACTTTTTATGGTTTGGCCAACATGGAAGCCTCATTCAAGCTAAGGTTGCTTGGCCAATCATCACCCTTCCCCCATAGCATGATGGACTTGGGACCATTAATCCTACTTGTTAGAATAGATCCCTATTGGGAAAGTTCATTGTTCATGGTTTTCTTGCTTGCCTTGAGCTTTGGAAGGATTTTCTTCGTCAGTGGCTAGGCCTATTCGCTCCTACTACTGGTGGGCCTTAGCGGCCTAAGATCGGATGGATCCTTGCTGAGATGAGGTGTATGGGCTTCTTGCGACAGAGTAAGAACCTCTTAGCTTGCAATATTATTTGTTCTTGGGAGAAGCTTCAACCTGCTCTTCTTCAATGCCCACCCTCTTGTATTGAGGAACAAACCCATTAGCCTACTACTTGGAATCCCCTCGTCCACACGCAGAGGGGGTTCATGGTTGGTTCTTGCCCTCATGTTTCTTGGGGAGATTCGCCAGAGGTCTTGGGCATAGCATGGATGATTGGATCAGCTTTAGGAGTCTCACTGGAGCAGAAACAAGATAGATGTATGAGCATGTGTGGTGCACCCCAGATGATTAGGGATGTTGAGGCTGCTACCTCAAGGGAGTAGGGTTTCAAGTTGATTCGTTGCACCATGCAGCCTAGATTGGCATCTCTAGGCTTGGGAGGATCGGTCATTATCTCGTCTTCTCTGGGACCCGAGTAAATGACAGTGGCATGATCCTTTCTCCCTCCTTTAGTACTCAGCTCCATTGGGGTGATGGATCATTAAGTTGCATCATCGACTCACTCCTGCTACAGTTGAGTCTTGGTGGCCTGGTGGGCTCATAGAGGAGTTCCTATTGTTCTTTTGACATCGAAATTGGGGTCCTCAACAGTCTTGTCGGGTTGTCCTTTTTTAGTGTTTGGTGGCCCATAGGATCATTGTAGTTGGAACTTGGGTAAGCTATGGGGGAAAACCTCTCGAGTGCATGGGTTGTGGCTTTCACTTGGAGTCTCAATGGCATTGCCTTTGAGAGTGCAAGTTGGCGTAGCACATTTGTTGATGGGTTTTTATGACTTCTTACCTGGCAGGAGGGTCCTCATACCATTACTTTGGGATGAGGTTGCTTGGGGCTTGCTTATTGACCCCACCCTCAACTAATAGCATGAGGCTAGTAGTACAATTATTCTGATACAAGATGGGTGGATTAGCACCACTCAAGATCTTTGCACTCCTCCATGGAGTGGAGTTGAAGACCCCTATTTGGAGTTGATCAATAGCCTTACCATGTGGTTTATATGGAGAGCTAGATGCAAGTGCATCTTTGAGTGATGCACGATTCCTTTGTCCAAAAGTATTCGAGACTTTTGTTCGGAGCTGACTCATACCTTGTGGGGGAAGTTGGTAGAGAGTTTCTATGGTGATCTTTATAGGTGGTGGATAGCTAAGAAATTTCTAGGTTGGTGTAAGCGTTTCATATATATAAAGGCTATGGATTTTTGTTACCTCACATGCGTGACTATACATGAGTTCTTGGTCCAAAATTTTATCCTAGCCATTCAAAGACAAAGTTTAAATAAATTTTGGATAATTTATTTTGACTGAGATGGGATTATGTTCAAACCAAATGGAGAAAAGTGGCAAAATCATTAAAAAATTATAATAGTTCTATTCAAACTTGTGTACATCCACAAATCACAAGGTATATGAACTTGGCCCACCTCTAAACTTGACTATAACTTCAAAAGACATGGATTTTGTACATGGAACTTTTCATTCCATATTGCTTACTTCTTCTTATGGTTGAAGAATTTTTTTAAGAAATCAAAATCTTATACATAAGCATATCACGAGTAAGAACATCTGTTCTTTAAAGGAAACATTGATGGATATGTCAACAATGTCAACAAAATATATGATTGAGTCTCCATCACCTTAAGGCTAGGTCTCCATCACCTTAAGGCTAGGTCTCCATCACCTTATAACACAAGCACACCTTTGATGGGTGGACTTCTCAAAAGAAAATCTCACATTATGAAGCTCCAATAATGGGAATAATTCATCCATTTCGTATAGCATATTCTTATGTAATAATGTCAAATAAGTTCTTGAAAAAAGATTACTCAATTATGAAATCAGTCATATATATATATATATATATATATATATATATATATATATATATATATATATATATATATATATATATATATATATATATATATATATATATATATATATATATATATATATATATGTGTGTGTGTGTGTGTGTGTGTGTATGTGTGTGTTCTACATACTCTTATGTCCATATATATGCATATGTAACATAGATGAAGTATATTTTCATATGTATTGTGTGTACGACATGTATTGTTTGTAGAAAATAGTTCATGATGGAAAGGGCACTCGACTCCTTGGACTTTGATATTCGTGGAACGTTTGCTCATGGATAATTTATGCTTTTGGCGAAGGGTCAATGGATATGTGCCTAAACTTTCAATATTGGATAAAATACTATGACGTCAAAAGGAGAAATATGTTCTATATAACGTCAGCAGATAACTTGAAATAAAACGCTTAAAGAATGTGATTCGAACCATTCAAAGTCAAAGACTGAATAAACTTCACATTCAAGCCAAATCGAGAGTAGCGCCACATAATGTTTTCTGTTCCAATTGAAGAGTTCTATTCAAGCTTGTGCACATGCAAAAATCATACAAAATATATGAACTTTGGGCCCTTCCCCTAAAAGCTGAGGACGAGGATTATCTTGAAAGACATGGATTTTCTACACGGAAGCTTTCATGCCATATTGCATACGTATTCTTATCGTTGGGGAGGCCTTTCTAGAACCATAATTTTATGCATTTAAGAACATATCGAAAATAAGACAAGGTGTTCGTTGAAGGAAAAATTTGTTGGATAAGAACATATCGAAAATAAGACAAGGTGTTCGTTGAAGCATACTTTTGTGCACATCACGGTAAGGCTTATTTGGAGATTGTGAGACCATTCTTGAGCGCAACTTGGAGGGCTGGATCTCAAAAAACCAATTTAAAAAAAAAAAGCAAACAAAAAAAAAAGCACAAACAAAAAAAAGAAAAGCAAAAGCAAAAAAAAAAAACAAAAGCAAATGGAAAAAGTCACCAATTTCGTGTCGCATATGCTTATCCGTACCCAGTGTCACGTCAGAGTTCTTAAAAGACTTTTCTCTGTTACAGACTTATTTATTTGAAAGTGTGCGTCTCCTCCAGCATGCTGCACATACGTTTCTCTTCACCCCTCTTCATCACGCAGCTCTACATCAATGGAGGTACCATGCCTTCTCGCCTCCTAATGTCAAACACTGAGGGAGTCCTCTACCAATGGAGGTACATGCCTTCTTGCCTCCTAATGTCAAACACTGAGGGAGTCTTCTTTTCTACAACTTCTCTTCATTAATCTGAAGGACTGTTTGCGCAAAAGAAGGTCTTTGGTTCAGCCCCTACCTGTTGGAGCTAGAATCTGATGTCTGGAAGAAACATTTTAGCACATGATAGCGCAAAGCAGGAAGGAACATCCATGCACAACAACAGTTCGTGCACGAAAAGAATCACTCTTTAAAGGAACATGCACAACATGGGTGGCCTACTGGAATGAGGGCTCCGAGGGAAGTCATTTCTCGAGTACTCTCCATTACTTCCCAACATCAAGATCTGATCAAGTCCTACTACTATTCACTGGAATGGACCGAGTATCTCCATTCCTTTCCAACATCGCCAAGTACTAAATCTACACTGGAATGGACTTAAAAATAAAAATATACAAAGGGAAATTGAACGAGTTTTCCCATAGCTTGAATCTAAGTAATAACGCATTCTTGCAGTTGATAGGAAGGAGCTACATCTTGAAATGGCATCCCATATTCGAGGGCTAAAACCTTGCTTCAACATTCTAAAATGCAGGAGGAGTTTCAAATTGAGCAGATGTTAAAAATGCATGCAACGTGTAACTAACATGAAATTGCTCAAATTCTGTAAATCAATTTCATAATTCAAACCCTTCCTGAATGCTTAGATGATCCCCAATTTGGTTGAAATAATTTATCAACTAAGAATATAAGATTTCTCGATATAAATTACATAAAATCTTGTCTCGTTATATTATAATTACGCATAACAAAATTCGTATAGAATCAATATAACATAGTCTGAAGTCTTCAAGAATCCTTGCTACATTCAATGTGAACAACCCAATTAACCATTTCATAAATGGTAAGAAAAAATAGAGCCATGTAACTCTTTGGGAAGCTTTAGTTCACAAGGACCACTAAAATGATGAATGACATCTTTTGCATCTCGCGTTAACCAAATGTTTTGAGTTTAATAATGGAGAAAATGGTTACAAGAAAGGGCGAGGAATCCTTTTTTTTTTGTATTGTCTTCGATCCAAAAATTTTTTAAGGTTATTGTCGTCGATTACAAAATTCGTTGTATGATGGAAGGTTGGGTAGCTCTTATTCTCTTAGTTCTCTTATCTAGCAATGATAGGGATTTATCTAAAGATAAATATTTGGGTAAATCCTAAAGTTGATATATCATTTGTTCTTCCAAAAACTTTAAAGGCTTTCCCCTCTAACAATATTCCATCGTGTAACAAAGAAACATAGAACTTCTCGAAAAGTAGCCTACTTGTTGGCATTGTAACTACAATTGAACTTAGATACACCTTTAATTTAACAATCCGTGAAGAGTAGGCCCAATCTAGTTGCATCAATTGTAATAAACAAATGCAGTAGATAGGATCCTTGTCAACCTCCAAAGTGATCATAGGTACATCACTAATGAGGTACAGGAATGGAACAAGATCTCATTGGACGAGTTCGCCTACATGCAAGAGAGACAAGATGACTCCATGTGGTATGTGGGAACCTCCAAATCTTTGACAATATCCACCATGAGATGTGTATCGCCAAGAAGTAGGTCTTGCAAGAATGAAATGTAAAACATGAAACATGAAATCATAATCACATGGTAGTACATTTGTATGTTTTACTCCTCCATGGAATGTAGAAAGTCTTGATATGTGTCAATAGGACCATGAGAGCCCCTGTGAATCGAAAGATGGCTCAGATAAGGATCCAACTGAGTGATGTATCCAAGTATATGCAGGAGTATCCTGTGGAGAATAGATAGATGGGGAACTCCATGAATGGAACATTGTAGCTTAGAATGTTGTTGTAGACGAGCTAAGTGGAATCTCAAAGAGATGATTGGAAAATGACTAGTCATTAATCTTGCAGAAAAGCCCAACTAAAGCTCAGGGGTAATGTAAACCTCGATGGTACAATGGGAGGTGTAGCCATCTGAGGTGTAAGCTGAGACTATATCTCTGAGTCATCATGCTCCAAAATTGTACTATGATATGGAAATTCGTGTATAAAGAAAGCATGCTCCACATAGTGTGATTGTGCTATAGTGGAATGATCCCCTTCTCAAGAGAAAATGGGAGGATCTAGATCCTGAGAAGAATCCAAAAGCGATGAACACTTAGAGTAATCATCAAATATGTAGTCTCTTGTAACTAAAACTGAGTGACTCTTTGGGTTGTAGAGTTTGTATGCCTTCTGACAGTCACTATAACCGATGAAAATGTATTGCTTAGGCATATCATCAGGATGTTGAGCATAGGCATCACTACCAAAGACTCTGAAGCTTCAAATGTAGTTTGGTTCTTTAAAACATGTGAGAACCCTCTGTTAAGAATATGTACTATTGAATGTACAACTTCACCCCAAAACTTTGCTTGGTACTTAATACCTTGTTGCTTCAAATACTTTGAAAAGTTGTGGTTAACAAAGCCACTGTCTCCATCGGATCTGGTCTTCAAAGAACTTGGAAATTCTTCTTGAACTATCTATATCCACTCCTTGAACTTGGAAAGTGCATCCTCTTTAGAATTTAGTGGATAAACCCTTGTACCTATTGAAGTCATCTACTGTCAAGAAGAAGTAAAATGACCCTTTTAGGGATCTTGTATGCATATATCTGCAAAGATTGGCATGGACTAATGCTAAGGGCTTAGATGAGATAATGGATGCTTCCATAGGCAATTGGGTAATTTTTTGCTTAGCACATGCTTGGCAATTTAATTCCACTTGTGTGATCTTGGGTAAACCCTTGACAAGATGACTTGAAGAGATCCTAGAGAGATAAGAGGTGTAGCCAAATCTGAAATGCCACAAGCTAAAGCTTGAATCCTTGGCCATGAAACTTGAAAGCTTGTAGAGAACTTTGTCCTCAAACCCTTGACCAATGAAGTCTTTGTATTCTCGATCGATGACTTGAACTTTATCATTATCAAGTCGCACTGTCATGTTGCACTTCATGATGGTCTTCACTAAGAGAAGGTTCTTACAAAGACTTGGTACATAAAGAACATCTTTGAGTGACTTAGTCTCTTTTTCAGTTTGAGACTTGAACTTTATCTCTTCCTTGGATCTCAATGCACTTGTTACCTCCAATAAACTTGGCCTTTTTGTTCTTGAAACTCATGAAAGTAATATTTGTCATTGCACATGTGTGATGAAGCCCCACTATCAAAAAACCATTCTTTGCTAGGAGTTGATGTGACAAGCTCCTTGTGTTCAATGGTAAGAAACATATCTTCACTTGTGCAGAGATTGATGCTTGGTCTTTAGAGTAGACTTGGACTTATCGTTTTTCTTCTTGAAGCAATACTTTTCTATGTGTCTAGATTTGCCATAAAAGTTGCAAGTAAACTTCTTCTTGACCTTGTCCTTAAACTCTTGAGTGTGTTTTTTACTTTTCTTGTTGAAGTGGCTTTGGCCTTCATAGTTGTTTCTTGGATATCTTAGGTCTTTTGCCTAGAGTGATGGAGAAGAAAAATTCTTCTTAATTCTTCCCAAGTGAGTTCTTGAACTCTGTTGTAAAGAGTGGTCACAAAATTCTTGTAGGACCTAGGAAGCTTGTTGAGCAATCTAATGGCCATGTCTTTCCTTCAGATCTTTTGTCCACAAAGTGCTAACTTTCTTTGATAGTCTTCAAAGTGTGCAATCACTTTTGTGATGGTATCATGAGGATGAATAACAAGATTGTGAAACTCGGCCTCTAAAGCATAAATCTTGGAAGGAGTTTTGTCTTCATAAAGATTTGCTAGTATACCCCAAGCTTCTTTGGAATTCTTAGAGGAAGTGATGTGACCCTTTGTCAATTCATCACAGGCTAGACGAACTTGACCTAAGGCTCTTTTGTCCTTGACATTCTAAATATTCCAAGACAGTCACTATAACCGATGAAACTTTATTGCTTAGGCATATCATCAGGATGTTGAGCATAGGCATCACTACCAAAGACTCTGAAGCTTCAAATGTAGTTTGGTTCTTTAAAACATATGAGAACCCTCTGTTAAGAATATGTACTATTGAATGTACAACTTCACCCCAAAACTTTGCTTAGTACTTAATACCTTGTTGCTTCAAATACTTTGAAAAGTTGTGGTTAACAAAGCCACTGTCTCCATCGGATCTGGTCTTCAAAGAACTTGGAAATTCTTCTTGAACTATCTATATCCACTCCTTGAACTTGGAAAGTGCATCCTCTTTAGAATTTAGTGGATAAACCCTTGTACCTAGTGAAGTCATCTACTATCAAGAAGTAAAATGATCCTTTTAGGGATCTTGTATGCATATATCCGCAAAGATTGGCATGGACTAATGCTAAGGGCTTAGATGAGATAATGGATGCTTCCATAGGCAATTGGGTAATTTTTTGCTTACCACATGCTTGGCAATTTAATTCCACTTGTGTGATCTTGGGTAAGCCCTTGACAAGATGACTTGAAGAGATCCTAGAGAGATAAGAGGTGTAGCGAAATTTGAAATGCCACAAGCTAAAGCTTGAACCCTTGGCCATGAAACATGAAAGCTTGTAGAGAACTTTGTCCTCAAACCCTTGACTAATGAAGTCTTTGGATTCTCGATCGATGACTTGAACTTTATCATTATCAAGTCGCACTGTCGTGTTGCACTTCATGATGGTCTTCACTAAGAGAAGGTTCTTACAAAGACTTGGTACATAAAGAACATCTTTGAGTGACTTAGTCTCTTTTTGAGTTTGAGACTTGAACTTTATCTCTTCCTTGGATCTCAATGCACTTGTTACCTCCAATAAACTTGGCCTTTTTGTTCTTGAAACTCATGAAAGTCATCTTTGTCATTGCACATGTGTGATGAAGCCCCACTATCAAAAATCCATTCTTTGCTAGGAGTTGATGTGACAAGCTCCTTGTGTTCAATGGTAAGAAACATATCTTCACTTGTGCAGAGATTGATGCTTGGTCTTTAGAGTAGACTTGGACTTATCCTTTTTCTTCTTGAAGCAATACTTTTCTATGTGTCTAGATTTGCCATAAAAGTTGCAAGTAAACTTCTTCTTGACCTTGTCCTTAAACTCTTGAGTGTGTTTTTTACTTTTCTTGTTGAAGTAGCTTTGGCCTTCATAGTTGTTTCTTGGATATCTTAGGTCTTTTGCCTAGAGTGATGGAGAAGAAAAATTCTTCTTAATTCTTCCCAAGTGAGTTCTTGAACTCTGTTGTAAAGAGTGGTCACAAAATTCTCGTAGGACCTAGGAAGCTTGTTGAGCACTCTAATGGCCATGTCTTTACTTCAGATCTTTTGTCCACAAAGTGCTAACTTTCTTTGATAGTCTTCAAAGTGTGCAATCACTTTTGTGATGGTATCGTGAGGATGAATAACAAGATTCTGAAACTTGGCCTCTAAAGCATAAATCTTGGAAGGAGTTTTGTCTTCATAAAGATTTGCTAGTATATCCCAACCTTCTTTGGAATTCTTAGAGGAAGTGATGTGACCCTTTGTCAATTCATCACAGGCTAGACGAACTTGACCTAAGGCTCTTTTGTCCTTGACATTCTAAATATTCCAAGACAGTCACTATAACCGATGAAAATTTATTGCTTAGGCATATCATCAGGATGTTGAGCATAGGCATCACTACCAAAGACTCTGAAGCTTCAAATGTAGTTTGGTTCTTTAAAACATGTGAGAACCCTCTGTTAAGAATATGTACTATTGAATGTACAACTTCACCCCAAAACTTTGCTTGGTACTTAATACCTTGTTGCTTCAAATACTTTGAAAAGTTGTGGTTAACAAAGCCACTATCTCCATCGGATCTGGTCTTCAAAGAACTTGGAAATTCTTCTTGAACTATCTATATCCACTCCTTGAACTTGGAAAGTGCATCCTCTTTAGAATTTAGTGGATAAACCCTTGTACCTAGTGAAGTCATCTACTATCAAGAAGAAGTAAAATGACCCTTTTAGGGATCTTGTATGCATATATCCGCAAAGATTGGCATGGACTAATGCTAAGGGCTTAGATGAGATAATGGATGCTTCCATAGGCAATTGGGTAATTTTTTGCTTAGCACATGCTTGGCAATTTAATTCCACTTGTGTGATCTCGGGTAAACCCTTGACAAGATGGCTTGAAGAGATCCTATAGAGATAAGAGCTGTAGCCAAATCTGAAATGCCACAAGCTAAAGCTTGAATCCTTGGCCATGAAACTTGAAAGCTTGTAGAGAACTTTGTCCTCAAACCCTTGACCAATGAAGTCTTTGGATTCTTGATCGACGACTTGAACTTTATCATTATCAAGTCGCACTGTCATGTTGCACTTCATGATGGTCTTCACTAAGAGAAGGTTCTTACAAAGACTTGGTACATAAAGAACATATTTGAGTGACTTAGTCTCTTTTTGAGTTTGAGACTTGAACTTTATCTCTTCCTTGGATCTCAATGCACTTGTTACCTCCAATAAACTTGGCCTTTTTGTTCTTGAAACTCATGAAAGTCATCTTTGTCATTGCACATGTGTGATGAAGCCCCACTATCAAAAATCCATTCTTTGCTAGGAGTTGATGTGACAAGCTCCTTGTGTTCAATGGTAAGAAAAATATCTTCACTTGTGCAGAGATTGATGCTTGGTCTTTAGAGTAGACTTGGACTTATCCTTTTTCTTCTTGAAGCAATACTTTTCTATGTGTCTAGATTTGCCATAAAAGTTCCAAGTAAACTTCTTCTTGACCTTGTCCTTAACCTCTTGAGTGTGTTTTTTACTTTTCTTGTTGAAGTAGCTTTGGCCTTCATAGTTGTTTCTTGGATATCTTAGGTCTTTTGCCTAGAGTGATGGAGAAGAAAAATTCTTCTTGATTCTTCCCAAGCGAGTTCTTGAACTATGTTGTAAAGAGTGGTCACAAAATCCTCGTAGGACCTAGGAAGCTTGTTGAGCAATCTAATGGCCATGTCTTTACTTCATATCTTTTGTCCACAAAGTGCTAACTTTCTTTGATAGTCTTCAAAGTGTGCAATCACTTTTGTGATGGTATCGTGAGGATGAATAACAAGATTGTGAAACTCGGCCTCTAAAGCATAAATCTTGGAAGGAGTTTTGTCTTCATAAAGACTTGCTAGTATATCCCAAGCTTCTTTGGAATTCTTAGAGGAAGTGATGTGACCCTTTGTCAATTCATCACAGGCTAGACGAACTTGACCTAAGGCTCTTTTGTCCTTGAAATTCTAAATATTCCAAGACTCTTAGAGGAAGTGATGTGACCCTTTTTCAATTCATCACAGGATAGACGAACTTGACCTAAGGCTCTTTTGGCCTTGACATTCTAAATATTCCTTTGGCCTTATTAGGTTTGGGTTTTGACCCATCTACAACTTCATGGAGAAGATTTTTCTACAAGTATGCATGCATGATATCTTTCCATAGATTATAATTTTGGCCATCTAACCATTCTTCCTTCGCGATAAACATGGGCATAAAAGAAGGTAAAATAATATTCCATCGATCAGGAAATTGCTTCTTTCTTTCACATTGGAAACTTGGGGATGATCTTCAAGTAAGTGCCAAGTGTTGAAGAACAATTCCTAACAAGAGAGGATGTGGAGACGTGCAAAAAGCACGTTCACCTATGCTTTCAAGTGGAAAAGTGATAATTTGAAAGTGTTTAATGACACATGACAAAGACACATTCAGTGCAAAAGAAACCACTTAAAATTATTTGAAAAATTGGAAAAGAAAATTCTTGGCACCAAAATGGAAACCCTTGGGGGGAGGGTTAGAATAGCCCTACACTTTTGACACTTTGGACTTAGACTAGCCTCCAACCCACAAAGGCACACACACTCAATACTTTTATATATTTTTGAGGTTACAAAGGGGGGGAACTTAGTGCCAAAAGGGTTGGATTGCAAAGTAACCCTTTGAGAGGTGCCAAAATTAAGGGTGGGTACCCTTAGAAAATACGAAAAGAATAAGGGGTACAATGATGTTGATATATATAGGTAGTGATGTGTGTGAACACACTCGGATTGCTGGGGCACTTTTTTCCCTCTTTAGGAGTTTTTTTCCCCCAACTTGTATATATGCATATAGGCCTAATAGGTTACTTATCTTTGTACATTCTAGTGGTACTACATTCAATATTGTGTGTTGTGCTCCAAGCTTCTTCTTCTTCCTTGTGTTGTTCACGTGCTTCCATAGACGTCTAACTCCAACAATTGGTATTAGAGCAGGTCGCCACTTCATCTAGGGTGTTGTCGACACCTCTCCGATTGTAGTCTCAAAATCGCACAAATTTTGGTGAGCATACTCAGGGTGTTTCAGAGATCAAAACTGCTTCGCTTTATGTGCCAAAATCGTGATCTGAGCTTGTTTCGGCCTTCAAATGCACTATCACAGTGCTTGTGTAGGCTATTTTTTCTTTTTGTGCCAAAGATATATACCAATTTTGGTTCGCTAGTATAAGCGTCTCAAAGTCTACTATAGGTTTAGCAAAATTCATCTTGGTAGTTTTGTTCAACTTTTTGAGATACAATCAATTTTCTGCATCAAGGTATTTTAGTCACTGGCCATGGCTGAAAGCAGTGATGTATTCCGTATGTTGGTTGTTGAGGATAAGTTGGATGGTACCAACTACCCGTTATCGGATTATATGATGCAACATGTATTGGTTGCAAAAGGACTATGGAACATTGTGTAGGGTGTTGAAAAATGTCCTATCACACCTGCAATTGTTACAAGTGCAGGTATTGAAGCTGATGTAGAAGGTGTCGAAGATGGTGATATTCTATAGATTCCTGTTTGTGTTGTCGTTTCTATTGCACCTATTGCAAAGAAAATTTGTTGGGATGGTAGAGATGCTCAGGTATATGCATTGATATCCTTGTCTGTCAAACTTGCCATTATTCCTCACATTTGCTCTTGCAAAACAACTAAGGATTCTTGGGATACACTTACCACATTGTACCAAGCTAGGAGTGAGGCTCGTGTTGCTTACCTCCGAAAATAGTTGGAGAGTGAGCACATGAATGAAGGTGATTCTATGGACAGTTTTCTAGCAAAGATCAAGGATTTGAAGGAGCAGTTGATTTCTATTAATGAAGTCCTTCCTGACAGTTCACTTGTGCATACTATTCTGAATGGTCTTTCTGATTCATATCAGAGTTTTGCATGTCCGTTTGATGATGAAAGGCAATACAAATGCCTTGTCATTTGAGGAGTTATTTTCTATTATGTTGCAGGAAGATCAACCTAGGCAGAACAGGTCTATTATGTGTGTTGCAGATTAAGCTTTCCTGGCTAGTCAGAATGGTAAAGGTAAATGGAGCTCATCCACTAGTAAGCAAAAATCTACAAATGCTGCACATTTAAAGAAGGAAGACAAAGATGAGAAGAAATCAAAAAAGTAGAAATTGTTTTGTAAATACCGTAAAGCAAATGATCATGTCATTAAGAGCTATCCAAAATTGGTTGCTAAAGAGGCAAAGAAGAAAGAGGCCAAAATGGTTGTTGCAGAGGTCTCTACACCAAAAATAGAGTCTGCTAATCTTGTGCAAGAAGAAGAATAGGTGTTTACTACTGTTTGCACTAATGACCCATCTTCTCATGAGCAGTGCATGTCTGCAGTAGGCTTAGATGTTTGGCATTTTGATATTGAGGCAACCAAAAATATTACCTCGCAGCACAATTTCTTCACTTCACTTGAGCTTGCCCCTAAAGGGAATACTATCACATGCACCAACAAATCCACTTATCTTGTTATGGGAGTTGGTAAGATCATTTTGACTATTGTTGATGGTAGTTCAATGCTTTGGTCATCTAAACTTTGCTAGTTTGATACGCCTACAAAAATCTGAAATGGTGTCCTCTTTGCCCAAACTTGAGGCACCTGACTTTTCTAGGCATGCATGGGTATATCCATTGAAAGGAAAGTCCGAAGTGTTCATGTGCTTCAAACAGTTTTTGGTTTTGGCTGAAAATATGTGAGCATGTAAAATGGGTCCATTTTGATCGAGGAGGGGAATATATGTCTTCTGATTTTAATGCATTTCTAGCTGAATGTGGGATAAAACAGTAGTGTACAGTGCCGAATACACCTCAATAGAATGGAGTTTTTGAACGGAAGAAGAGGTCACTCATGGAGACGGCGAGGTGTATGGTCAAGAGTCAGGCTTTACCACATAGTTTCTGGCTTGAGGTTGTTATGTGTGTAGTATATGTACTTAACAGGTGTCCCACTAAAGCACTACAGTCTATCATCACTCCATATGAGGCCTGGCATGGTCCCAAGCCATCTATTGCTCATCTGCATGTTTTCGATTGTTTGGCATATGCATTAGTGCCTAAACAACATCGCAAAAAATTGGATGATAAAGCAGTAAAATGTAATTTGGTTGGGTACAGTTCTGAAAGCAAAGGCTATCATCTGTATCATCCACAGACTAAAGGCATTCTGGTTAGCCGTGATGTTGTTTTTGTGGAAGATGCTATTCAGCCCTTACTTTCATGTACTAAGGAGACATATGTTAGCTCCAAAGACATGTATCATACTTTGCTGCCTCTTTTTACATGTGGACAGTCTAGTGCTCCTCCTAATGAGGCAACTTCCCATGTTTCATGTGATGATGCAAATCATTCAATTTCTGATGCAGATTTACATGATGCACTTGTTGATGAGAGGGCTGATATTGAGTAGGCAAAAACTATGCCAAAATGGCTAGTGCAAACTTTGCGTGATAGCAAATTAGATTCAGCTCTATCATATCGTACTTATTCATGCTCTCATAGTGTCTCTTTTGCATAAAATTGCTATGCTATGGCTGCATCTAGTCTCTGTGATGAGAATGAGCCTGTTTCGTTTGATGAAGCACAAAATTCAGAAAATTGGATGGCTGCTATGCAATCTGAATATGATGCTATAATGAAGAATGGTACTTGGTCTTTTTGTCACTTGCCTCCTAGAAAGAAGGCCATTGGCACTAAGTGGGTATACAAGCTGAAGCGTAAGTCCGATGGAAAATTTGACATGTATAAGGCCAGGCTTGTTGCAAAGGGTTATGTGCAAGAAAGAGGCATTGATTTTGATGACACCTTTGCACCTACTTGCCAAATGACTACTGTTCATACCATCTGTGCACTTGTAGCTCATCATGGTATGTACATTAGTTGGAGATTAAAACAACATTCTTGAATTGTGACTTGCATGAAGAAGTGTATGTTTTTTAGCCCCGTGGCTTTGTGCAAAAAGGGCATGAAAACCAAGTGTGCATGTTAAGAAAGGGTTTATATGGTTTGAAACAAGCACCACGTGCTTGGTATGAAAAGATACATGCCTATCTGATTGCACATGGTTTTGAGAACAGTCCAACTGAAAGCACCTTATATGTTAAGCGTGCTAATAATGTACTTCTGATCATTGTGGTCTATGTTGATGACATGCTACTCACTTGTCTTCATGAGAAGCATATTGCTGATTTTAAGGTTGATTTGCATGCCTCATTTGAGATGTTTGATTTCGGGAGTTTCTATCATTATTTGGGCATTCGGTTTATGCATGTTGATGGTGGAATGGCTTTGCGTGAAACAAAATATATTGACACATTATTGCAGTGTTTTGGCCTTGAAGACTGTAAACCTATTGCCACTCCTATGGAGACAGGTTTACGATTGAGTCTTCATGATGCTGGAGATGCATTTGATGCTCTTCTCTATCAGCAAGCTATTGGATGCTTGATTTACTTATGCATCACTCCGCCAGATATTCAGTTTGTTGTCTCACAGATGAGCAGATTTATGCATTGCCCAGGTGTCAACTATTGGTAGGCGGGTAAGTGCATCTTTCGCTACTTGAGTGGTAGTCGGCTACTTGGGTTGTTTTATCCCAAGGGGTGTAAGCCGCCGGATTGGCAATTGTAAAATCAACTCTTAACGAACCGAAAGGAAGGTCGTTGCGTAATTTTTGTAACCTTGATTGATGATTGTAACCCTTATATAAATCAATGAAAAAGACACTCTCGGTGACGATCAGTGGTATCACCAGACTGTCTGTCTAGGTGATTGATCTATAACGTTACTGTAGTGTGCGTTTGAGTAACTCTGAGTATTTTGTTCTCGTCTCTGTCTTGTTGTTTATCAGTACTTGTTCGGTAAAGGTTGTGTTGTGATAATATTCAGAGTAAGTTAAGTATTGAATTACTACTTCGCTGAGTATATTACTGTGAATCTCTGTACGGTAATGTTTACTTTATGCATCGATTACTGAAAGAGTCTTAATCTATGTAATGAGTTGGTACTCGGTGAGTGAACTGTCATTTGAGTAAGTCTGGCAAGGAAGAACCAGAGTTGTCTGTTAGTAAGTTGTATTAGCAGAGTTGTTTGGACGAACTGTCTTGTGACTGAGTTGAATTGATTCGGGAAAATCAAGTATAGGGCCTCTGTTTAACAGACCCCTTCCACTCCCAAGAACCCGAATAGATGTTTAAACGCGTCTCTGACGACAAGACTCGCGTTTAACACTGGTGCCGTCTATGGGAAAGTGGCACCAAATCGTTGCAAAGCGATTACCACAATAGTGGCACCAAATCATTGCAAAGCGATTAGCGGAAAGTGGTACCAGAGCGTTGTAAATAGATTGTGAGAAAGTGGTCAAAGATTGTGAATCGCCGAGTAGTACGCAAAGTATTGCAAACGTGATATATGCCGGTTACTCATTCCGGTGAAACGTACCCGAAGTATAGGAGAAACGAACAGTATTGGGCGATACCTAATTTGCTAAGGACGCCCCCAGGAGCTAGAAGCGCAGATAAGTTTAATCCAGTTGTCAAGGAAGTGAAGAACGATAGTAGCAATTCCGGTAGTATTCCGGTGGAACGCAGTACAATTTCGGCAGAGTTCCGTGCAATCTTGGCACAGTTTGTCGAAGATATAGTAACTCCACAGTCTACTAGGACGCAGTATGCAGTTAACTTAACACCATCTGGACAAGATTCAAATTTGTCTAAGGATAGAAGCATGTTGGCCAAAGAAATCAGTGAAGGTGAAAAAATACCTTGTTTTGGTGAAATTACGACAAATTTCGGTGATATTTCGGTCCTAGTTGCAGAGAATTCCCAGTTTTCCGGTGATAGTTTACCATTTCCTGGTGAATCTTCATTTTGATCACCATCACTCAGAGTAAGCTTTCCTACATTTGATATCAAGGAGGAAGGTAGCTTATTCGAAGCTGAAATCCGAAAGAGCTTGAACGATATTATCAAACAGGAAAGTGCACAGGATGACGATACCGATTCTGACGGTCAAGAAATTCAACCTCAGAACTCAGGAGATAGTAACAATACAACAACAAGCACCATGAATGGGCAGCAGCAACAACAACATCTACTTCCACCTCGTCTGGTTTCGACAGGAGTTACCTACACAAAATTTGGTGGATTTCCAGGTGATGATCCTGATGCTCATGTACGAACTTTTGAAATTAGTTATGCAGTACTTAATCATCCACCCGATCCGGCATACAAGGCCATAGTATTCCAGTCAACACTAGTTAATGAAGCCGCCAGGTGGCTTACAGAATATGATATCAACCATTTTGGCACTTATGAAGCAGTAAGAGATGCGTTTCTACAGAGATTTCGGCTAAAGAAGAACCCTGCCGAAATTTTTGATTACCTGCAAAACAATAGACAGAAGCTGAATCAAACAGTGCAGGAATATGCCACTCTATTCAGAACCCATTTTGAGACAACTACCGCCGGCCCATGCAAACCTGTCGGACGATGTCATCACGCAATGGTTTATTAATGGTTTAAATCCGCAGCTCCGACAGATTATGATCATTCGTAGTGTAGGAGCTATGACGTTAGATGCGGTTATTGTAATGGCTTTGCAGCTTGAGAATAAGGTTGGAGGTTTTACCAAAGACCTAGAATGGTTAAAAACTAGTAAAAATATTGCAGAAGATCCGACCAGACAGATGTACTGCACCACGTGCAAGAATGTCGGGCATACCAGTGCCACTTGCGCACTTAATCAGATGTATTGTGCTATTTGCAATACAACAGGACATTCCACTGAAAACTGTGCCTATAACGCCAAAGTGCAAGGAACAGCAATAATAAATGCAATTATACAAGAACCAAGATAGCCTCCCACCCACTATGTACCACCTCAAAGGAGAAATAATCAGCAACAAGGGTACAGAAAATATCGAGGCCAGAGGAATACAAATTTCAATGCAAATCGCTGGCAGGCAGGACCATCACACGAAGGAACTAATTTGCCCCCGCCTCGCTGCCATTTTTGTGGTGAGTTTGGTCATATCAGAAGATTTTGTAAAGATGCAGCTGAATACAATCAGAGGAAGAAAGAATGTCAGAACCCAATGACAAATATGGTTCATATCACACCAGTAGAAACACAAGCCGCAGTAGTTCAAACCCGATCCGGTAAGCCGTTGCAACCAGCAGCTGAAGTATTCGAACCAGGTGTTCGTGAGCAACAAAGAATGTACGACAAAGCTAGTCAGTGGACCACCACAGAACCTCCAGTGTTCCCAGATCCAATTCCGGTGACACAAGTTCCGCTGCCAAAGGAAACCGCGTAGGAGCAAGAGTCAATCCCAGTCACTGATGCATCGTCTTCAAAATCAGTAAAAGGTACAAACCAAGCAAAGCAGGCATGGGAAATTTTATCTAAAGCATCCATTACTCTTCCTCTTGGACAGTTATTGGCATTAGTACCAGGAGTTCGGCAACAATTCCAACAGCAGTTCAGTTCCGCGTCTTCCTGCATTCCGGCAACAGTGACAGTACAATCGGAAACTGACTCTACGGTGGATCACTCAGTTCCTTTAATTACAGTATGGTACAAAAATCATAAAATTACTCAAGTATTAATTGATGGTGGGTCTGGTGTAAACATAGCTACTGCAGCACTTTATAAAAAGTTAGGATGGACTGAAATTGAACCTGTGCAGTTTTTTGTTAGAATGGCCGACCAATCCAGAGTCCATCCAGTAGGACTCGTACGAAATGTGCCAATAACTTTGCAAGGAACCACTTTTAAGATGACTTTCGTAGTTTTAGAACTACCGGAGTCTAGTCTTGATTATAATCTTCTTTTCGGTCGTCCTTGGTTGAAACAAGCTAAGGTCATACAAGATTGGTCCGCACAGGAACTCACTTTCAAAGACAATAACCAAAAATATGTTGTAAAATTAGATGCTATTCAGCCCTGTGAACTACATGCTAGACCTTATGTGGCAGAACCAGTTCACATGCTAGATGGTTTATCCGATGATGAAGAAGAAGAATTTCTGAAGAATAACATTGATTTGATTTCATTAGGCACTGTTGATCTACAATCTGTTGTAGATAACTGGAGTCCGTCAGCATGTACGGTGATCCCTGTAACTGAAAGGGTAGAAACAGAAGATAATGATGCTCAGGATGCAGCCACTTTGCAACAAATGCTACAGTCTGATGATGATCCAGTAAAGCCTAGTCAATTTTATGTTCCAGAAGATCAGTTGAAAACCTATAATTTAGGAGATGAAGTAAATCAACGACCTGTCAAGATTAAGGAAGGATTGTCTGACGAGTTTCAAACCAACTTGATCCAGCTTCTTCATGAGTATTCAGATGTTTTTGCATGGGATTACCGTGATATGAAGGGTTTGGACCCTCGTCTCTATCAACATAGGGTCATGCTGAAACCAGAAGCTAAACCAATCAAACAACCCAGCTACCGGATGAATCCTAACTATGCAGCACAGGTAAAGGCAGAGCTTGATAGATTATTAAAAGTTGGATTCATCGTACCAGTAGAACATGCCGAATGGATATCTCCAATTGTTATTGTTCCTAAGAAAAACAAGCAACTACGAATATGTGTGGATTACCGGAAACTCAATGCAGCTAAAGTGCCTGATCCGTTTCCTCTTCCATTTCTTGACACAATGCTTGATAGAGTAGCAGGACATGAAATGTATTCATTTCTGGATGGATATAGTGGGTATAATCAAGTCAGAATGGCTGAGGAAGATATACCAAAAACATCGTTTACCAATTGGGGTGTTTTTGCTTGTACGGTTATGTGGTTTGGACTAAGAAATGCTCCTAGCACTTTTGAACGATGTATGTAGGAAATCTTCTCCCCCTATCTTACTTCTTTCATGCAAGTATATCTAGATGATTTCTCTTTATTTGGTAAGATGGTAGCACATTTGTATCATTTACGGTGTTGCTTTGAGAAGTGTCGTGAATACAAACTCTGCCTAAACCCAAACAAGTCTGTGTTTGCGGTTTCATGTGGTAAGCTGCTTGGCCATATTGTGTCTGCACAAGGCATACAAGCCGATCCAGATAAAACTGGAGCTGTGTTAGAAGCACCTGTACCTACTGCACCGAAAGAAGTGATGAGATTTATGGGTCAAGTAAGATGGCATGGTCGACATTTACGGTGGCTTGCTCATTTGGCAATACCACTAAATCGGTTAATAACTAGTAATCCTCGACAATTTACTTGGACACAGGAATGTCAAAAACAGCATTTGATCGTCTAAAAGGCTTATTAACGCAGGTTCCAATCTTACAACCTCCTGATTGGGAACGCCCATTTCATGTTTTTGTAGACACATCAGATATAGCAATTGGAAGTGTATTAATGCAACAAACTGATAAGTGGTTCCGACCTGTTTATTATGCGAGCAAAAGACTTGCTCCTGCAGAAAAAGAATTATTCAGTAACTGAAAGAGAATGCCTTGGTTTAGTATATTCTGTAAAGAAATTTTGGCATTATTTGTTAGGCCGAAAATTCGTCTTTCATGTAGATCATGTTGCACTAGTATATCTGGTTCGGCAGCAGCATTTAGGTGGTCATTTAGCGCGTTGGGTTCTACTATTACAAGAGTTTGATTACGAAGTAATCCATCGACCTGGAACTGCACATGCATTAGCAGATTTCCTTTCTCGATTAGATTCCGGTGAAGTTCCGGTTGGTGTTGATGACACCACACCTGCAATTTATGTTACTGACCCAACTACTGAGGAATCTGCAGAACCTCCTGTGACGTCTACTTACTATGATCAGTTGTTAGCCTTTCTTACTGATGGATATCTTCCTGCTCACACTTCTCATGCAATGTGTAGGAAAATTGCAGTTTACAGTCGTCGATTTCGGTTGATTGCCAGAGAGTTGTATTATATGGATCACACTGGAATTTTACTTCGTTATATTCCTCCACATCAAGTTAACTCAGTCATTACTTTGGCTCACTCAATTCCTTCCGGTGGACATTTTGCAACAGATTTAACGCACCAAAAAATTCTGCAGAGTGGACTTTGGTGGCCTACTATGTACAAGGATGTATCTCAGTTTGTCAAACAATGTGATACTTGTCAGAGGTCTGGACAGCTTTTACAACGCCATTTTTTCCCTCTACAACCTGTCTTGCCATTGAGCCTTTTCAAAAGTGGGGTCTAGATTTTATTGGACCTATTACACCTCTAGCAATACTCAGTAATAACCGCTACATTCTGACATGTACAGATTATGCTACCAGATGGGCAGAAGCTTGGGCTTTACGGTCTACTACAGCTGTTTCGGTAGCAAAGTGTTTAATGAAGGATGTTTTTCCACGTTTTGGCTTACCTTTGGAGCTTGTGACAGATCAAGGCACGCATTTTGTTAACAATTTAATGAAAGTGCTCACACATTCTTTTCAGATTATGCATAAATTAAGTTCCCCTTATTATCCTCGTGCTAATGGTTTGGCTGAAAGTACAAACAAGACTTTGTTGAATATGCTTCGAAAACTGATTCTGGAATCAACGGAAAGGTGGGATCAACTATTACCTGCAGTATTATGGGCATACCGGACTACATACAAGGTAGCAACAGGACTAACCCCTTTCAAACTGGCTTACAGACTGGAAGCCATAGCTCCAATGGAAGTTGTTATTCCTAGTTTATGTGTAGCCATCACTCAGAAGTTGTTACCGGAAGAGTTCTTGCCATTTCGGATGGACACACTCAGAGAACTAGATGAGCATCGCTGGGAAAGTTTTCTGACTCTTCAAGAAGTGCAGTTAAGACAAGCTCGTACACATGACCAGTATCTAAAGACTCCAGTTTTTACGGTAGGTCAACTTGTGCTCTTTTATAATGCAAAATCAAATCGCTCTGCTAGAAAATTCAAGTTACGATGGTTTGGTCCTTATTGGATTACTGAACAAGTGGGCCCAGCAACTTTTCGGTTGACTACTTTGATCGAAATTCCTCTTTCGAAAGTGATAAATGGTTCAAAGTTGCCGCCATATCATCAAGCGCCTGATTCGCACTAAAGTGTCCTGCGGTTGCCCGCGTATTTTACGGTTTTTTCTTCTTTTCTTTTTTTTTAGTTTTGCGTGATTAATAAAATAAGTCTGTAAATATCCTAGTTTCATACCTAATTATGATCAACAGCCACCCTGGATTATCGATTCTGCTCATGCATGCACACCGAAGTTATGAGGTCATCATCTCCATATCCCGCGATGATTAACAAATTTCAATTGCTTCCCGCTGCCAAGTATCTACTTAACCTTTTTCATTTCGTTGATAATCGCTATTGTGTCTGTGTGCTCTGTGTGTATGTGCTATCTGTATACTCTCTGCTTTGTGTTCTTGTGCTTGCTTTTAGTGTGTGCGCCATGGAAGCATTAGCAAATTTTGCTGCGTTCCGTGATGGACTCCCTGCTGATGTAGGTGAGTTTCTGCGCGAACGTGGGTTGGTCAATTTCGCTGAATTGCCATGGCATTCAGTGGATTGCCAACCTTTCTACGCACAAATCATCACCGCCATCGCTGCCACACCTGCTACGGAGCAGAGTTGGCCTATCACTTCCCTGCCCTCTCGTATCGTAGTTACCCTCCAAACCTTTGCTGATGCATTTCGGCTCTCTTCGCAAGGTCGAGAGAATGGCCCTAATCTGTCGTTAGCCACAATGCACCAATTATTCCCTAGGCACTCTTCCAACGAATACGCTATCCTTTGTCGCCCCGAGCCCGAACGATCAGCATTACAATTTTTAGTTGCCATCTTGAACCTGCATAAGCGCACATATGGAATATCTCGACCCTTTTACTCTGCCATAGATCTAGCTGCCAGAGAACCTGTAAACTTTGCCTCCTACTTTTTCCACCGCATTCACAGAGAATGCGTTTCAATCATCAAACTGGCCAACAAGGGAGATATGCCACGATCAAGGTTACCGCATATTCTCAGTTTCCTATTTCCGGTCATCCAAGCAGCACAACCACCACCCTGAGGACCCGTTCTGCACCATGAAGAGTCTGCACAAATATTGGAAGATGATGAAGAGGATGACGAAGAGATTTTCCACCTCCTCCGTCGGAAAAGAATCAGAATTAGTTCATCGGATAGTCAGGTACAAGGGTCTGTCGCAGGTAATAAAGCAGATGACAAAGAAGAAGAAGGACAGGAAGAAGAAACTTTCCATGACACAGCAACATCCATGCACAAGGATTCTTCAGCACAGTCATCTCAGGACCAGCAAGATGAACAGGATAAAGACATCTCTTCCAAGGACGAATCACAGCAACAATTCGAACAGGAAAAGAATGAAGACGGGCAACATATTATTAAAGATATTTTCGACAAACTGATTAAGGTAGTGGAGTTTGAAGTTGTCAATCCTGGAGACACCGAGCAACAAACCACCGAAAAGGTACTACAATCTGACACTATTATTCTCACTTCTCCACCTGACCGTCTACTTGAACCCATTATACCTATTCCACTCATTGTCCCCAACGAACCCACCGCTTCATCATCATCCTCACCAAATTACTCTCCTCCCTCTTCACATCAACTTCTGACAGCCTCATCATCTCAAACTCGTCCTCATCTTCCGCTTCCTTCAATTCCCATGATTTATGAGCTTGCAACTATGGGTCAATTGTTGATTCAGTTATCACAGCAGTTACCAGTACAGATGAAAGAGGTCACTGATAACATCCGGGATGAATTACAACATAAAGTTGATGTCCTGGAAGCAGACATCACTCCTCTACAGGAAGAGATAGATGCGGTCAAAACAGAAAATCATCAGCTGCACTACCAGATTACTCAGCTCCAGGCCAGACTTGCAAAACAGGACACTATAATCAATCAACGAGATGTTGCGCTAGTTGAGCTTAAAGAAAAAGATGACTTGTTAAGTGTTGCAGATGCCGAAATCACATAGCTGAAACAATTAGCCCAAGATAAAGAGGATACACGTATAGCTCTGGGCAATCTGTTAGAAGAAACCAGACAACAACTAAATGAAGCAGTACAGAAAGGACAAGAGATGGCAGATTTGCTTAAGAAAACTAATGAAGAACTCCAGAGAAACAAGTCTGATTTATTTGAAGTAAACAGTATTCTTAAACGCAAATTGACCGGGGAAGCGCAATTACAGAAAGAGATCGCAAGTACCCGCCGAGAGCGCGACGCCTATTACAAGACAATCCAATTTCAGAATCAGGAGATACAAAGATGGGAGTATCAACTGGATGTACAGAAAGAAAGACTCTCCAAAATTGATAAACAGATAGCAGATATGAAGGTCAGCCGAGATGCTGCTCTATCAAATGAGTTCTATTTACAAGAAGCTTTTTTGCAGACCCAGGCAGAAAGTTTAATGAGCCAGGTCATTTCCTTAAGCTCAGTACGCACAGATGCTCAACTGGTAGAACCAAAAATTTTGAAGCAAATGTTAGAGTCATTAAAGAAGAAAATTGCCCGGACTTTTTGGTTAGCTAGAAATATGTATTTAGAACGAATCATCGATGAATCGTAAAATTTTGTATACCTGCGGGTTCAAGTCCACCGTGCGTGCCAGTGTAAGCCGCCGGATTGGCAATTGTAAAATCAACTCTTAATGAACCGAAAGGAAGGTCGTTGCGTAATTTTTGTAACCCTGATTGATGATTGTAACCCTTATATAAATCAATGAAAAAGACACTCTCGGTGACGATCAGTGGTATCACCAGATTGTCTGTCTGGGTGATTGATCTATAACGTTATTGTAGTGTGCGTTTGAGTAACTCTCAGTATTCTGTTCTCGTCTCTGTCTTGTTGTTTATCAGTACTTGTTCGGTAAAGGTTGTGTTGTGATAATATTTAGAGTAAGTTAAGTATTGAATTACTGTTTCGCTGAGTATATTACTGTGAATTTGTGTACGGTAATGTTTACTTTATGCATCGATTACTGAAAGAGTCTTAATCTACGTAATGAGTTGGTACTCGGTGAGTGAACTGTCATTTGAGTAAGTCTGGCAAGGAAGAACCAGAGTTGTCTGTTAGTAAGTTGTATTAGCAGAGTTGTTTGGACAAACTGTCTTGTGACTGAGTTGAATTGATTCGGGAAAATCAAGTATAGGGCCTCTGTTTAACAGACCCCTTCCACTCCCACATGCTTTTTTTTACTCTGACTGGGTTGGCTGCTATGACACCTGTGTGTCTAGTAGTGGTTTTTGCTTCATGCTTGGTAGCTCATGCATATCTTGGATGAGCAAGAAGTAGCCTATTGTGGCCACTTCCAGTTGTGAGACTGAGTATAGGGCAGCTTTCACGGCGACTGTTGAGTGTGTGTGGCTCAGATGCCTTATGGCTGATTTGGGTGTTGGTTAGTCTTCTGCCACCACCATCTTCACTGAGAGTCAGAGTGCATTGGCAATTGCGAGGTACCATGTGTTCCATGCTCACACTAAGCACATTGAGGTGCATTATCACTATGTTAGGGAGAGGTTCTCTGCTGGAGAGATCAGCTTGGCATATGTGGCCACTCAGGAGAACATTGCAGACCTTTTCACAAAGGCTCTGCCTAGGGAGAAGTTTGAAGCTTTGTGCAAAGCTTTGGGCTTACTTCCTTTTGTGGAGTGATGTCCACATAGCTTGGCACTTCCTCATACATGAGTGCAAGCTCCTTGTTCATCGCATCACTCCTAGGGGGGATTTGTTGATATATTTAGGTAGTGATGTGTGTGAACACACTAGGACCACTGGGGCACTTTTTTCCCTCTTTAGGAGGTTTTTTCCCCCAGCTTGTATATATGCCTATAGCCCTAATGGGTTACTTATCTTTGTACATTCGAGTGGTAATACATTCAGTATTGTGTGTTGTGGTCTAAGCTTCTTCTTCTTCTTCCTTGTGCTATTCACGTGCTTTCGCAGACGTCTAACTCCAACAAATGATTCACAATGAGTGCTAAGAGATATGGAATAAAGAGTCCTTGGTCCTCAAATAAATTTCTAGGATAAAATAGAAATGATGGAAAGAAAGTTAAGCTAAACAAGAGGCCATGTCCATAATGAAAATGGTTTTCCCAATAGAAAATACTACTTGGAGTGCAAGTATTTGGTTCAATTTTAAGTGTGTGAGTAGCACATTAAAATAAGAGGATCAGAGATAAAGATGATCTATTGTACTGTGTGTACAAATCTCAATGAATGGCATCATCAATTATGTCAAGTCCCATGGGAATCATCATGGAATCGAAAACCAAAATCAAACTCAATTGTATCCACATGATTGGAGATTCCTGGCTAACTTGGGATGTTATTTTGAACTTTTCAAGAAGTTTTAGAAGTTGTTGATGTCACTGATGAAGTCACAATAACTTATCAAATTGGTTTCCAACTTGGTTGGCAACTTAGTGCAAAGAAGGAGCATGGCAACCATCTATTCCTTGGTCAATACTTGCAGAGGATTTTGTGTGTGTGATTGTTATGGAGATTCACTAGCCCATCAATTGGTGCAAACAAGAAAGAAGTGCTTTGTGTGTGTGTGTGTGTGTGTGTGTGTCGGTGCTACTACAAATGGAGGTGCAACTTCTACTGTCGAAGTGAATAGAGACGACTCGATTGTGTGCACTTGTGATTGCTGTTTCTTGAGCTCCACACACAAGGCCTCTTACCAACAATGAGATACACACAGATCACACCATCTAGCTTGTTCGTTTTTTGATGTGGTATAGAAGCTGCGTAGAGGTGCTCTAGATAATGGAAAGAGTAGACATCTCTTTTTTCCAACCTTGTATGTTTCAAATTCAAGAAGCTATCTATTAGGGAGATGCTACTGTTGCCTTTTTGATTGATTGTAGAAGCCGGCTAGTTCCACTAAGGTCTACTGATAAGTTGCCTTATATTGTAGAGATTTTATCTTTGTCATGCGACTGTTTCATGTGCTCTGTGGGAGAAGTGTAATAAAGTAGGTCTATGATCCAAGGGTCTGGCCGGTTCAGACGGATCTGAAATCGGACACCGTTTGGTCATCTGTGTGTATGACCAAAGATCTCGAGTTTAGACTTACTAGGAGGTCTTGTGCTCTTGTGAACAAGTGATCTCCTACAGTCTACATAGGATTTTGTAACCTATTTGGACAAAGTAGTCCTCTAGTTGGGTGAAAAAATCAAGTACAAGTAACTGTTGGATCAAAGTAAACCATTGTACAAACATCTAAGTTAGATGTTTGGGACATTCAAACTTCAAGTTCTCCAAAACAAATTCAAGTGAATCAAGAATTTTCAAAGTCTTGTAAGGGATAAGAATCCCACCTTCATTACTAAGTCTATGCACGAGTTATGCCCAGAAATGGATTGGTAATTTGAATCCACCCAATTAGAATATAATAAAGTAGGTCTATGATCCAAGGGTCTGGCCGGTTCAGACGGATCTAAAATCGGACACCGTTTGGTCATCCGTGTGTATGACCAAAGATCTCGAGTTTAGACTTACTAGGAGGTCTTGTGCTCTTGTAAACAAGTGATCCACTTAGCTTAGTGGTTAAGTCTCAAGGATGAGAAGGAGGAGGTCTTGGGTTCAATCCCCATGGGAGACATGGGGAGAGTATTTTGCCCAAAGAGATCTAGAGCCTTCTAGAGGCATCCACTTGAGTTAACTCGAGTTGACTGGGACACTTGGCGCACATGTAGTTACATGGCTAACACTTGGATGGTTAGTATCCACCTGCCCAAGAAGGCATTCCCCTAGAGAGAGCTATATATAGAGGCATTTGGTTGGGAGGAGAGTCATCTCTCAAGCACGTGGTGGTCGTAATCCTTGTTCTCTTGCAAGAAGCTAGTCTTTGCTATATTTGCCACCCCTCATGTCGAGTGCAAGTTTGAATATAGAAGTTGATGGATGTGTATTTAAGAACAAGTATATGTGGAATAACGTGAAGGTTTCCAAATCAAAGGAAAAGAAGATCATGTCTACATGCTACCCAAAGCACTTATGGACTCAAGCAAGCTCCACATCCATGGTATGAGAAAATTCCTAAGTTCTTTGAAGAAAAAGGATTCCATTAAAGCATTGTCAATGCTAACCTCTACATCTATCAGAAAGAGTCCCTAGTTTCCATCACTGTCATTTATGTTGATGATTTAATCTTGAAAGGTTCGTATGAAAATCACATCCAATTCATCATTACTTGCCTTCACCTTGAGTATTTGATGACATATATTGGCTTGCTTCACTACTTCCTTGGTATTGAAGTTTGACAATTGAAAGAAGGCATCTTCTTATCTCACAAGAAATATTGGTTTGATATTTTCTAGATATAATATGGACCATTGTCGATAGTTTCTCAATCTCTACACCTCTTGATCCCAGCATCAATCTCACACTTGAGGATACATCACCACTTGTGGACATGCATGACTATTGATGGGTAGTTGGCTCTTCACTTTATTTCTCCAACACTAGACTTGACATTGCATATGTAGTTGGTTCTCTTATCTAGTTTGCCCATCAACATTGTAAGAAACATTGGCAAGCTACTCAGAGGTTACTTTGATACCTTGCGCTCACACAACATCATGGTCTTTAGTATAGAGGGGGCAATGATCTCACAAAGTATTCTAATTTAGATGGGGCTAGTGATCCTGATTCTCAATGGTCTACTTTGGGTATACATTCTTGCTTGGCCTAGGAACTATCCCTTGGGAAATTAAGAACTAGCCTATAGTTTCTCTTTCATTCACAGAGTTTGAGTATCAAGCATCAAGATTTGCAACATGTGATGCCATATGGCTTCATTGTTTATTATCTGGTATTGGTACTTTTCATGATACTCCTACATGCTTCTACATTGACAGTAAGTTAGCCTTGTCCATCACTAAGAATCTAGATTTCCATGCTTGAACCAAGCATATCAAGAGCCAATACCACTTCATCCATGAGAATATCCTACCTTAGGAGATTACTCATGAGTAATGTACCTCTTTGAGAGAACCTTGCGAACATGCTCAAAAAAGCTCTCCCTCTAGTTTTCTTCCAACATGTAGTGGATCTCACATGCATTCAATGACTTTAGAATGGAGTTGCATAGGGGTTGTTGATGACATGATTTCATCTATCCCATAACCTTTTGTATCCATATGAGCGCATCTCCATTTTGTATTTAGGAGACACTCTTTTTCATATTTATTTAGTTGTATCTAGTTGTATTTGGGTACTTTGCCATTTGTTTCTACCTTTTAATCATTCTCCTTTAGGGGGAATTATCTTGCATACAATGCACTTTGGAGAGTTTCCTCCAAATCTATATAAGGAGGGCCTCTCCCCACTTTGTACTTGGTTAGAAGCTTAGAGAGCCTACTCCATGCTCTTGGAAAACTCACTCTAATCCATGGTCTACTTGCATCCAAAAGGCAAAGAACTCCTCACAGGTAGAGAAGCAGGAAGGAAGGTGCCACCATGCTCTTCATGCACACACACCAAAGAAAGTGGGCGAGTCCCTAAGTGGATCCACCCTCCATTGATTAATGCCTTGGAGAAGGTCACCATTGTTGTAGATTATTGCCTCCTTGTATCCTTGTATACTAACTGACACACATACTAGTCAAGTCACTACGTAAACTTGCACAAATTTCCTACACCCCCAGGAGGGTTGAGAATGGGAGAGGGTTCTCCCCACAATGTGCTTTTCCTTGTTGCAAGTTCCCGTTATAAAGTCCTCACAAAAGATTAACTTTAGAACTTGTGGTTTCTAGTTACCTATTTTTTTTTCGTGCCACTTCCTCGTTACTGACAACTTTCAATATCTCTTTTCAAACTACCACTTTGTCATGCCATTTCATCTCTCATGTTAGTGAAAATTGCACATCCTTTTTGAAGCTATAAGCTATAGTGGATCCAGAACATTAAATTATACAACTGAATTGCTAGCTCTATAGGTTATTGAACTCCTTGCCAACATTTATTAGTGCTTCTATGCTTGTATAATATAAAATTTTAGATAATTTTTTGAAATTGTATGTATTGCTTAGCTTTAAGTTATGTTTGTCCAAAAATAAATTTGCCTTGGGAGTAGACCAAGGTCCACCACCATTTAGACAAGAGAGACTTAGTCTGCAATCATATATAGTAATGGGGAGAGAGAGAGAGGAAGAGAGATCAATGATAGTCACCTCTCTCTCTCTCTCTCTCTCTCTCTCTCTCTCTCTCTCTATATATATATATATATATATATATATATATATATATATATATATATATATATATATATATATATATATATATATATATATATATATATATATATATATATACAGAGAGAGGGGAGGAAGAGAGAGAGAGAGAGAGAGGAGAGAGAGAGAGAGAGAGAAAGAGAGAGAGAGAGAGAGAGATTTTTGGAGAAAACAACAAAGATTAATATTAGTACAAAATGTTACAATTCTGTGCAAAGGGCAAGCCCCCACAAAGAAAACTCCCAATTATAGGAAAGAGTTCATGATATTAAATCTATTGTAAGTATAGAATGACAAGAAAACTTTCCTCCAATCACTAGAATTGGTGGCTCTAAGAATCATGTGTTGGCGTACATTATTAGAAGCTATATCAGTAACAGCCTTGATACAATACTCGTCATTTTTTCTAGGCTTTATTACATGAGGGGAAAAAATTTTGTTTCCACTATTGAACAGTTTTTTATTCCTTCTACACCAAATATCCAAATAATTTGTGACCTCCATAAATGCGATAAAACAATGTCTAATCCTTTTCACACACCAAAGAGGGATTTCTTGGTGTCCAAGGTTGAAATCCTAGTAGCATTCAAGACATTTTGTGAGTGAGTTAAAAAATGATTGAGCATGTCAACAATTGATAAATAAGTGGGCAACGTCTTCCTCTTGGCCACACAAGCAAGATGAGCCTATATTAATATTAAACTTCTTGGATTTACGTGACATTCAAACATGTTTTTGTATTATTAGCCATTGCAAGGTTGAGTGTTTAATTACCAAGGGAAAAAACTAGATAGTTCTAGATCTATATCTCAACTGCTTGGGTTTCGAATGAAGACTCCTTCTTATTCAACTTTTCCATCATGTTATCAGTAGATTTCTCTTTTCTCTTGAACTAAGCAAAGATATCTACTGCAATTGAGTGTAAACAAATCTCCTTGTATTTGGAGAAACTGTACAACCATCTCATCATTATATTTTTATGCGCAACAAGAACTTGGTTATAGGCAGTAGAAAGGCCAATTAGAGCATTAATAGCATTATGAGACATCAGCTAACCATTTAATAGGAGGATTTTCCAAGATCTAAAGCCAACCTTCTTGCATTTATTTTTGATAATGTTGAGATGACCTTGTTCATTGTGAGATATCCATCCTATCCAAATGGGATCCTATAAAATAAATAAAGAGTTCTTAAAATAATCCTTAGAAACATGATAATCCTTCTTCACCTCCATCCAATCTTGTGACATGCTACATACCAACTTTCTATCAGTGGGGACATGATCCTGTGAAGAACTGAGAATATCCCATAAACAAGCATTATTTCAAGCTTTGCAATCTCTAGTATAAAATTCTGAGCAATTTCTAGTGATAAGATAAGCCTAGAAATCCATGGAACAAGCATCTCTAAAGAACTATTTAGAAGCAAGGTTTTTATCCATTTTAGTAGGACTCAAATCCTTAATCCCCATTCCTCTCTTTTCATACAACAAATGTCCCATACTACTTTAGGAATACTAGAATCACACTGCATTCCACCCCATAGGAATCTATGAGAAATAAAGATAACTTGATTCATATGTATTTTAGAAGGCAACTAGCAAGCAAGGACGTAAACAAGGGAGGGCATGATGTAGTGATTAAGAACAAAAACTTTGTGAGCCAAATTATGTTGCAGAGACATCCTTTTAAAAGCTTTTTTTGTCTAAATTTATTAATCACTCACTCCCACCTTTGATCAAAAGTAACACTAAAACCCATAGGGATCCCAAGGAGTTTGAAAATCTCACCAGTTTGGATAATCTCACAACCAGTCTTGGAAATACAAGGGGGGATGATGTCGTTGAAGGCTTTGAAAGAGGTTTTCTTATGGCTGATCTTAGAGCCACTAGCAAGTCATAACAAATGAAAACTCTACAAAACTCTTAGCATATCTATCATTAGCTTGGGTAATCATGTTAGTATCATCAGTAAAGGTATGTAAAGCAAGCTGTATAGAGGAGTTAGAGATATCAATCCCTTGGATGGAACCATCATTCATGCAATCCCTCGCTAGCCAACCTAGGGAATCATTGGCGGAAAGGGTGCATCCTTGTCTAAGAGGTCTTTGGAGTCTAAAAAGACTAGACAACTGATCATTAATGGAAATTCTAGAACATCCATTGCCAAACAGAATACTAACGCATTTAGTGAGCTTCCTCCCAACACAAATGCCATGGAGAGACTAAAGAATGAAACTCCAATATATCCTCTCATAAGCGTTATCATCTTCAAAGCTTTGGGACTGCTCCATAAAGACTAGGTCTTCAAGCTCTCCATTAAGGAAAGCATTCTTCACATTCAACTGGTCTATCTTCCAACCTTTCAAGGTTGAAATTGCAAATCGAAATCCTTATGGTAGAAATCTTAGCTATTTGAGTGAATGTTTCCTCAAAGTATATGCCATAAGTTTGAGCAAAACCTTTGGCAACCAATCTTGCTTCATACCTAGGGATGCTCCCATCTGCATCTTTCTTTACCTTGTACACGCATTTGTTTCCAACAACTTTCATATCCTTTGTTCTTTGCACTAATGACGAAGTATCATTGTCCTCAAGTGTCATGACTTCCTGTTCCATGGCTTTATTCCATTCCCCACGTGTATTTACTTCATCAAGAGAGTTAGGTTCTTCATAATTATAAGTTGACTCATGTAGACAAAGTGTCTTGCAATGAATGAATCATAAGTTAGCCTTTGCACAGGGTGTTTGACCCTATTGGATGGCATTGCATCACTCTTAGTGATAGGAATATCCTCCTCCTTGGTTTGGATGCTTTAAATCCTAAAATTTCTAATTTCATCACATCTTCATCACTTGTAGAGTCAATGTCTACCCATCGATGATCTTCATTATTTGCCTTTTTCTTTCCTTTGCTACTTCCTTCACTTGAATGAGCATCATTCCTTGTCTTCCTTGTCAAGGTTATGTATTACTCTCCTCTGATGGTGTGCTTGAACTAGTTGGAACACTCATCTCCATGCTTTGTTTTTGCTCTTTGAACTTCTTCTTGACTTCATATGCATCTTCAACATGTAACACATCTTTGCTACCATACTAAGGTAGAAAATAATCAAATATTACATCCCTAGACACCTTAAACTCTTTGGTTCTAGCATTATAACATCTAAAACCATTTTGCTTGAATAACCATTATTTGCCTTTTCCTTTCCTTTGCTATTTCCTTCACTTGAATGAGCATCATTCCTTGTCCTTCCTTATCAAGATTATGTATTACTCTCCTCTAATGGTGTGCTTGAACTAGTTGGAACATTCATCTCCATGCTTTGTTTTTGCTCTTTGAACTTATTCTTGGCTTCATATGCATCTTCAACATGTAATACACCTTTGCTACCATACTAAGGTAGAAAATCATCAAATATTACATCCCTTGACACCTTAAACTCTTTGCTTCTAGGGTTGTAACATCTAAAACCATTTTGCATGAATAACCAAAAAATATACACATATCTATCTTTGGGTCTAACTTGTATCTCAATTCTTGAGGTATGTGAACATGCAATAGTCTACCATAGCCAACAAGCCACTGAGAGAGAGAGAGAGAGATTTCACACTCTTATGCACTACCTTCCATAGATTCATTGCATCATAGAATTCAACGCAATTGAATACCATCACTTGCTAGTAAACAACAAGGGGAGCAATATTCTACCATAGTTAGCAAGTCATCAAGCTGCTTGTGCACCTCTTGCATGCCACACTCATAGAGAGAGAGAGAGAGAGTTCATTCTCTTATGTGCTGCCTTCCATAGCGTCATTGCATCATAGAATTCAACGCAGCTGAGTACTCATAATACCATCACTTGAAAGTAAAAAGCAAAAGGAACAATGGTTTGCCATAGCTAGCAAGCCACTGAGTTCCATGTGTATCTCTTGCATGCCGCAATCACAAACCATCTATGTCCCTAAATCTTCATTCATTTTATCTTCCAAAGTGAGCCAACAATTTTTATTACCACACAGTGCACACACTATCATTGAAAACTCTGCGTTTTGCATCTTTGCTTAACTTTCTGTCTCAAAACATTGTGTCAAACACATATACCAACTGTTATCAATGGAGAGAGAGAGAGAGATAAATGCACAATAGCATTCTCATCGAGCTGGTTCAAGAGCAAGTATTTCACTTGTTGAAAGATCACCACGTGTACGTATATTGAAGACTTGATCCTTAGCAATCTCTATGTGCAATTTGGGGTTGCAACACAATGCAAAACAAAAATCACCTACAAAGAAACATTCCTATTAGAAATAAACATTCTTGTATTCATATATGTATTTAATGGATGTATGTATGCACATATGTATTTAATGGATGTATGTATGCACATATATATGTATGTAAGTTTGTGTGTATATGTGTGTGTATATATGTTATGTATATATTGTTGACGATATGATTGCTCCTACTTCATCTACATTTGTATCCGCATGAGTGCATCTCCATTTTGTATCCAAGAGGCACTCCATTTCTAGTCTATTTCCATTTTATATTGTATTTACTCTTTGAGGCTTCATTTTGCCCATTTGCCCACCCTCCCACCCATTTTCTTCATCAATTTGTTCAATTTTTACCCCATTTTTCCCTCCCGCCCACCCTCTATTGTAGCAACATTTGCTGGTTTCCTTCATCTCTGTGTTCATGAAGTGGAATTAATATTTAATCTCATCTTCTTTTGAAGTGTTTATAAACACTATGTGGAATTCCTATGTTTTGATCAGTCTAGACTTCATAGTATTCACAAACACTATTAGCATCGATTTGCAAGGTCGGCCCTTTGTGTCCAGAGCTACCTGCAAGCATTAGCACGTGAGAGTCGCCTAGAATCTTTCCCAATGTTGGAATACAGCCTGCCTTCCCCAAAGCTTGGAGATGGGATTGACCTCCTCAGTGTGAATCTGTACACTCCATGCTCTCTCTCTTAACGAAGAGGAAGGTGTTACATTGACTGTGCACGAACAAGAGCACACACATGTTGTATGCAATTGTGCTCTATCTTCAGTAGACTTGAAAGTTTTATCTTTTGAAGCTGTGTCTGTGTGCGTAGTATAACAAATAGTGATCCAATTCTCCTCAGAGATTGACAGAGTCACGCTCGTCCACATATGTCTTTGCTTTGGAGACTTTCAATCCAACTCTTATGCAGACAGCAGCACTCTTGTGAAGCTACGTCAATAGGTAATTGAAGGCTGAAGAGGTGGACGAGCATCAGTAATGGATCGATCTAGAGAAGAGAAGCTGGCTCTCGCAGATTGCGGTTGGGTCAGGATTCAAGTGTAATAGCGCAGTCTGGAAGGCACTACGTACTGTCAAGGAGACGAAGGTCAACAACCCATGGCTTGACTGCATTGACGCGTATCCTGTGGAGGTCCCTGATTTCTAGAGAATCAATAAGGTCCTCTGATCTCACAGAGAGGGAGAGAGAGAGAGAGAGAGAGAGAGAGAGACGGTCTCATCGTAACCATATCCAGAGGGCTTGATTTCCTGTTGGCATTGAGAGACGACGGTCCGCACAGAAGTCGCAGAGCGCAACACTTCGAACTCATGAATTCCGCCACACATCTTGCCTGTGTGCAGTTGCGCGCTCCTGTGTGTGACTGCGTGTGCAACTCCTCAGTGCTCGCCTGCCATCCTCTTTACACCTGATCAGTGACTGAACAGATATGCGCGTCAAGCAGATCGTGGGCCACTGAGAGAGTTAGTCCACTCAATGAAGTGCAAAGTTGGCGCCATGCCAGGAGAATGCTAATCGGAATCCGGATGCTCTCACCCTTATCTCAGATGGCATACATCAATGATGATGTAATCAACATACATCATTGTTCTTATTATTAGTCTTTTGAAATCTAGTCGCTAATATCTTCTCCACGTGGCCTCATTCTCTGAATTTGCTTTTGGATACACCAACTAATCGTATGGAGTCACCCAGATACATTGAATTAAGGGTATCAACCTACAATTCTCTTTGGCTACATTTGCGATAACATCAATACCTATGAACTTCAGTTTGGCACTATCTTTGAATTTTTTATGTGTAGATGTAGCCCTTACATTTTTGGGAGTAAGTACATGGACATCTTTGTATTTCCCACGGTTCCATTTTTTTTGGGCTTCAACCATACTTTGACACCCTCAAGGCACTAAGTGCCTCCACTCTTCTACCTCAAAATATAAAAAGAAAAAGTATTGTGTGTGTATGAGTGTGGGATTGGCGGCTACTCTAAGCCCACCCACAAGATCTCTCCAAGTTCTAAGCCTACTCTAAGGCTAAATTGGTGTGCAACGGGCTAATCTAAGCCCCCTCCTCTCACGTTGACTTCTCTTGGTGGTGTACAAGTTCAAGGCTACTCTAAGCTCCCCCCCCTCTCCTCAAGGATTTTCTCAGTGTGGTGTCAAGTTATTCATTTCCAGCTTTGCAATTATTTTTGAAGCAGCATTTTTGGCAAGAGATTTTAATAGTGTTTCTAAACACTCGTCACTCCAAGCTTTGTAATGACCAAAAGTGAAGGTAGCTCATCATCTATGGCTAATTTCTTACCCTCTTTCACCCTTATTTTTATGCCTAAAGATGAACGCCTCAATGGACAAAATTACAATCTATGGAAAGATGTCATGCGCGCCTATGTCTACACGAATCTTCTTCATGAGGTAGTAGATGGGTCAGACCCCGAACCCAATAGGGATACCAACGTAGACAATTGGCATGTGTGGAATGTCAAGGCCAAAAGAGCTTTAGGTCAGCGTTACTTGCCTGCGACGAACTGACGAAAGGACATATCAAGGCTTGCAAGACATGCAAGGATGCTTGGGATACATTAGCCGCTTTGTATGAAGACAAAGCTCCTTCAAAGATATATGCATTAGAGGCCGAGTTTCATAATTTGACCATTAGGCCACACGACACAATTACCAAGGTCATAGCCCAATTTGAGGACTACCAGCGTAAATTAGCACTATGTGGTAGGCAGATCTCTAGTGAAGACATGGCCATTATGCTTCTTAACAAATTACCTAAGTCATACGAGACATTTGTCACAACTTTGTATAACCGCGGCCAAGTCTTATCTTGGGAAGAGGTTCGTCGACTATTGCTCCTTCACGACTCTTGAGCCAAATCGATTTCCTCACAAGAGTTAGCCATGAAGGCCAAAGGCCCATTCAATAAGGGCAAAACCACGTCATCAGGCTAGCAATGGATCTAAGCAAGGATCGCATAATTCATCGAAGAAGTTCTCTTGTAATTTTTGTGGCAAACCTGGCCACATTGAAAAATATTGCTTCAAGAAAAGGAACCAGGACAAGTCTAATCTAACTCAAAGAGTGAACATCATTCTCACTGCACAAGTGAAGACCTGTTTTTCACAAGTGAATACAAAGCACTCGTGGCAACCACTCCCAAGAAAGAATGGATTTTTGATAGTGGTGCTTCATCCCACATGTGCCATGACAAAGATGATTTCCATGAGTTTGAAGAGCATCAAGGATAAGTTTACCTTGGAGACAAGTGCATTGAAATCCAAGGAAGAGGAAAAGTTCAAGTCATCAACTCTGAAGGCGAGACCAAGTCCCTAAAAGATGTTCTTTATGTACCAAGCCTCTGTAAGAATCTTCTTTCAGTCAAAGCCATCACAAAGTGCAAGATGACAGTTCAGTTCGATCACAACCAAGTTCAAGTCATTGATCGTGAATCCAATGAAGTGATAGCTCAAGGTAATGAAGATAAGGGTCTCTACAAGCTTTCAAGTTTTATGGCCAAGGATTCAAGTCTCAACTTGTGGCATTGTAGATTTGGACATAGCTCTTGCTTAGCTAAGTTCTCTTCCAATCATCTTGTCATAGGTCTACCCAGGATCGCACAAGTGGAATTGAATTGCAAAGCATGTGACAAGCAAACAACTTTCTCTTTGCCTAAAGAAACATCCATTTCTGCAAATAAACCCTTAGCATTAGTCCATATCGACATTTGTGGACCTATGAGTACACCTTCTCTAAGTGGGTCAATCTACTTCTCCCTGATTGTAGATGACTTCACTAGATACACATGGGTTTATTCACTCAAGCATAAAGAAGATGCCATTTCCAAGTTTAAGGAGTGGACAAAAACAGTTGAAGAAGACTTTCCAAGTTTTTTGAAGATCATGCGATCTGATGGAGATAGTAACTTTGTCAACCAAAACTTCTCCAAGTACTTGAAGCAACATGGAATCAAGTATCAAGCCAAGCAAGATACTCAACCAGGTATTGCATTACAAAATAGTCGAAGTGTGATCCAAATGGCTAAAGTTATGCTTAGACAAAAGCAGCTTCCACTAAACTATTGGGGTGAAGCAGTACAGATAGCAGTACATATAGAGAACAGAGGTGTTTCAGATGTTTTGAAGAACAAAGCACCATTTGAGGCTTACTTTCAAAAGAAGCCAAGTGTAAGCTATTTCCGCATCATTGGTAGTGATGCCTACGTCCAAGGCCATGATGATGATCGGCCTAAGCAGTACATTTTCATCGGGTACAGCAAGCGACAGAAGGCATACAAACTCTATGATCCAAAGACTCACTCAGTTATAGTAACCAAAGATTGCACCTTTGATGAATACTCTAAGTATTCATCCCTTTTGGATCCTCCCATTTCAGATTCAAAGGGGAATTCCAATTCTGAACAGTCACACTATGTGGAGCATGCTCTCTTTGTACATGACTTTCCTGTTCATGATACAATTTTGGAGCAGGAGGAATCAGAGATATCATCCCAGCGTATCCCTCATATGGATTTACCTATCTTATCATTGAAGGCTTATATTTCCCCTCAGCTTCAGTTGGGCATTACTCCAGGATCAGTGACTCATCATTTTCCATTCCTATCTTCGAGAGTCCACATACCTCATCTACAACAGCATTCTGAGCATGTACCTTTCCATTCATGGAGTCCAACATCTTTTCAGTTACCATAGGACACTCCTGCATCTACTTAGATTCATCACTCAGTTGGATCCTATTCTGAGCAAGCTTCTTGATTCAGAGGGGGCTTCCATGGTCCTACCAATACACAACAGGACTTTGTACACTCCATGGAGGATTACAACATACAGATGTACTCCCATGTGACTATGATTTTATGCTTCATGCTTTATGTTTCACTCTTGTAGGACCTACTTCTTGGTGATACACATCTCGTGGTGGATATTATCAAAGCTTTGAAGGTTCCTATGTACCACATGGAGTCATCCTACCTCTCTCACATGGAGGTGATCTCGTCCAGTGAGATCTTGTTCCGTTCCTGTACCTCGTTGGTGGCATACCTCTGGAGCATCCGCTTGATCCATCTGGTGGCTATGGATTCCTAGACGACGACTTCCTATTTTGTGCTCATGTTGCTGCTGCTGATACATTCTTGGTGGACCTTTCTCACATACCCTAGCAGCCTCCATACACTCCAAAATGGAGCTACAGAGGGGGTGTTGACGACATGATTGCTCCTACTTCATCTACATTTGTATCCGCATGAGTGCATCTCGATTTTGTATCTAGGAGGCACTCCATTTCTAGTCTATTTCCATTTTATATTGTATTTCCTTTGTTTGCCATGTGCTTCTACCAATTGTACTCATTCTCCTTTCAGGAGACTTATCCCACATATGATGTACTTTTGAGAGCCCCTCCCAAATCTATATAAGGATGGCCTCTCCCCTCATTTGTACTTGGTTAGAAGCTTGAGGAGCCTACTCCATGCTCTTGGCAAGCTCATTTCTAATCCACATGAGTTTACCCATTTCATGGTCTACTCATTTTATGTCTCACACATTCTTTGTTTTGTGAGAGTACTTTACTTTTCATTTTGCTTCCGCGTGTGTACTCTCTACATATATGTATGTACATACGTAGATATGTATGTATGTATGTTGTTGCTCTAGCACAATGGTGAGAACCACGTTAAGAAGCCCCACCTCCTTAATGTCAATCCGCGGAAGAGATAGGAGTGATATGAAGATCGTGAATGTGAGATGAAGTGAGAGTGAAGGTGTGAAGCATAGAAATGCACACACACATACACACACACAATGAAGAGACAAGCAAGACACAATGGAAGGTGGGAAATTAGCTCTATTACTCGAGAACACTCTTACAAGCTCAAAATAGCTCTAAGCTCACACTAGCCAACACTAACCAACCTCAAAAATGAGCTCTCTAGCTCTTTTTATAGTTTCTAGACTAGTTTTGACCGGTTTCACATCTAGTGACCGGCATAGTTAAAAATTAGGTCCTAGATGCTATTTGGAAGGGTAAACGGTGTCTAAAAATAACGAAAATTGATACGCTTGTTCTACCTAAGCTCCTCAAGCTCGAGGACTCCTCGGCTTGCACAAAATGGAGCTATGGATTACAAAATGGGGTTTTCTATGTTACATATGTTACAGTAGTGATAAAAATCACTGTTGGAGGTTTTTGAAAAGTATTTTTAGAACATGATTCTTTGAAAAAAGATTCCACTGGCTCACTGCTCCGTCGTTACATGCTTCCGCGTCGTCTGTGCCTCTGGCTGCTTCCAACACCCCCCTCCCTCTCCCTTCTGTCGTCCCTGACAGAACCTTGTTGTGAGGTCTGCCGGATATAGTTCTGTAGGAGGTCTTGAGCGAGGGTGTGCTCGGACATACGAATGCCTCGGGCTAGATCTGCCTCGAGTTTCTCCCAGTCGATTGGTTGCGGTTCTTCCGGTGGCGGGAGCTGATAGTGTGTGGAATAGACCATTCGTTCACAGGCAAATAATTGTAATAAATGTGTAGGCCTGCTTATGAATACCTCTGAATGGTATTCCCAAAAGCTGGTTGTGAACATCTCTTCGAATGTCTGCTTGTAGCACGCCGGTAGGTACTTTATTCTGCAGTGCCAGGCATAACACACCCGTAGCGATGGCGTTGTACTCATATCATATACCAGATCGAAATTGCCATGCTCAAAGCCCGGGGTGTTGACATGGGGTGCCTTGACGCGTCGGAAGACTTTAAAAATCATTTGCATCATGTCAAAGATTTTGACAGCCATATGCGCCGCTATATCATCCATATGCTTTAATCTAGGGAGCCAGTGGCGAATTGTAGCCATCATGTAGCCAACAGTTGGTAACTCAATGGGTGGCTTAAAATAGGGGTAATTCAACCAGTCTTGGCAGTGCTTATTGTTTTGTACCTTAATAGCAAAGGCAGTCCAAGAGCGGCATCGTGGCACTGGTCCCCAACACGGATTGTACTTCAAATGCAAAGGTGCCTTTACCCATGTACTCATCATCTCTGGATATTGCTGTAGTAAATCTTTTCGCCACTCTGGTTGATAGATCCTTCCTTGCTGTGCATCTAGTGGCAAATCATCCGCCTCGAATTGAGTTGCATGCGATGGTTTCTTACCTGTCTCTTTCTCAATGGCTAACTGGTATTCGGCCATTAACATGAAATACGGTTTATACTGTAGCTCATGAAATACGGTGGCAAATCATCCGCCTCGAATTGAGTTGCATGCGATGGTTTCTTACCTGTCTCTTTCTCAATGGCTAACTGGTATTCGGCCATTAACATGAAATACGGTTTATACTGTAGCCCAAATATGTATCGTCGCGGGGCCAAATGAGCAAAGAATGGAGATTGTAAAATTCTTTCTTCTATCATCGCCATGGCATGTAATTGTGCCTCTACTCTAGCTGAGTGCGCTGTTCAAAGTTCCTCAATAGTCTTCATCCACGCGGGGGTCGAAAGTTCGTACGTCATCTGACCTTCGGCCGTGACGCGTCCGCCTGGGATGGGTTGTGGCTCGTATGCCTCTTCAAACGTTTCCTCCACCGGGATGGTGACCGTTTCTTCCTCAGTTGGAAGCTCAGGTGGGGAATCTGGCCTTGGTGGTGCTTCATATACTGTGATCCTTGATTCAAGGTGTGATACCTCGCCCGTAATGAGTTGAGTTCCTCTAGGAGGTCAGGAGAGGGGTCCACAGGTGCTGGTATGTCTTGGTGTGCCGGTTCTTATAACTGGAGTAATTTGTGATCTTCTTTGAGTTTCTGTAACTCCTCGTTCATGCGGTCATATTCATCTAGAAATCTTACATGATCGTCTAGCAGCATCCTCATCGAGTCTGAAGGAATGGCTTTGAACCTGCTAGGACTGAGTGGTTGGTCTGGGTGGTCGAGCGCTGCTTCTAAGTTTTCTCGGTTCTGATCCTGTAAGCGCTGGTTTTCTTCCTTGGCGGCTGCTAGGTGTCTTCGTAGTAAGCCCATGTTTCGTGTTAGCGTTGCATTGCAGACTGTCTCGGCTCTTAATAAGTTATCCAGGTCAGCAGTGGCTTCCTTGGTCTTTTCTTCGCTTTCTAGTTCCAATTTGTGATAAGCCTCGCGTAATTCCTGGTAGCGGGTGTTCAGAGAGGCATTCTCAATAGACAATAAATTAAGTTGTGACTGTAAGTCATTGGTTGTCCTCTGCAGCTGCTGATAATTATCACCAAGAGATGTGAACTCATCTCTTACTTGCGTCATACACATGAACATCTGTCGGAATGCATTATCTACAGTTGGTGATAGTATTAATGGGGTGCTAAATGAAGATGCAGTTGGTGTAGATGCAACGGGAATGGGGAATGGGGGTGGGAAGGTGGATGATGTAGTGATTGTTGAAAATTGTGATGTGCCTAAAAATGTTTGTGCCGTGAGTGAAGTGAGTGATGGTGCAGTGGGTGGTGAGATGTCCATGTCAGTGGACGTATCTAGTGCGGTGACCGTGAATATGGGTGTGATCGTGGGTACTCGTGCTTGTGTAAATACGGGATTTACAAAGGTTGAGGGGTAATTTACAGGGGGGCTGGCTGGAGCAGCTTGGTAGAAAGGGGAAAGAGGGGTTACAGTGGGTCGGGGAGGTGAGACGGGGGAGAAGGTTAATGGCGGTGGGAATGGGAAAAGGGGTCTTGGAGTTGTGGGGAAAGATGGAAAAGATTGATGAAGGAATGGGTTGGATAGAAAGGTGGGTGTGGGAGGGGGTAGACTAGGGCTAATGGGCGCGGGAATTGTGGGGTTAGTGGTCGTAAAGACAATTTCTGCAACGCCACCGGCGAATGAAGATGTTGGTCTGGGGGATTGAGGGTGAAGAGGGGGGGCTGGATGGACGGGCAGTGAGAGAGGAGCTGTTGGGGTGGTCGGTACTTCAGTGACTACTGAGGTTTGTACAGCTGTAGCGCGGGGTGGGGAATCTACAAAGATGGTTTCTACAACCAACGAACTTTTGGGGACGAGGCGTGCCTCCCTGGCTTGTTCAGAAGACTGTGCTCCTGTTGGTACACGAATGTATTCGCCGGGCTTTGAAAGTAGTCGTACCCTGCGGGGGTCAAACTGTGGTAGTGGCTTTCATTGCAAGTACCTGAGGGCTTCGTTGGAGCCTACTGATTTGACTAACTCTCTGAATCCTTTGATGTATGCGTCTTCGAATCCGCCTGTGACAAGTTCTTGTTCTATTATTGTTTGACTCTCTTCCTCTGTCAGCTTTTTGCGTGCCCAAACTTTTTCCATAGTTCTATACAGCTTCTTGATAGCTAGTGTGTAAGCTGCTGCTTCGTAAGTTTCATCTTCATGGGTACTTGTATCACCATGTGTGTCTGTTTGTTGGCCTTGGCCATCTGTCTGTTCATGCTCTTTGGATTCCTGTGTTCCCTGGCTAGCTTCCTCGTCTCCTTCGTCGTCATCGATTGCTGTTCTTTCGTCATCAGAGCTGGACACGATCTGTCCTTGTGGCTGATCCCTGGGTGTGGTAGGGTAGCTAGGCCTTTCAAATTATTGAGAAAACAATTGTCCTTCTGAAAACTGGAACTCATTGGAGAATGCATCGGGCATCTCAAAATCAAAAGTTTGGTCCAGTGGCTCTGCTTGTCCTGGTTCTAAGTGGGGTATTGGAAAAGAGAAAGCTTCCGCACCAATAGTGGTGGAATGTTCAGCTGCTGTGGTGATAGGTTCTGTGGTTGTGGCTGTTTGAGGTGCAACAGTACTGGTGGTGCCCTCCGGCGTAACTGGTCTTGATAACCGTACACGAATTGGTGGTACCGTGGGAGTGGCTGCTGTTGGTGACTGCTCTGGAGATGGTTGTGGCGAGGGTGATTCTGGGACTTGTAGGCACGGGATAGTACCTCTCATCCGCTTTCCGGCTCTGCCTTTGCTAGACTTTCTAGCCTTCCTAGTGGTGCCTTTAAATGCTTTCAGTTCCTCACTGGTCATGGCACGCTCAATTGGTAAGTCATACGCCAAGCACATATATATGATCCTAGTGAGGGCGTAGCACCCATTGATTACCTTCTTTCGCTCCCACCTATGTTGTGCCAAATAGAGCTGATCAATTATCCAGCTGGCTAGATCAACCGTTTGCGGTCCAGTACATGCTAAGTACAATCCAAACCAGATTCTCTTGTGAGGCATGGTAAAACGATCCTGAGCTGGGAAAGCAAAGTGCTGCATGCATATTCGTAATGGCTTGGAAAGCTCAGGGGTTATGGCTGAAATATCCTCCCACTTAGTGACGTCACCACGTTTCATCTGCTCTGGGACTAGCCGTTCTCTCTCCGTCGGAGTGTGTGTTCCATGTATTTTTAGAGCTGCACGAATTAAATCTTTAGACAAATAAAACCTTCTGAATGGAGGATCATTTACCAAGGATGGTAACATGAATGTGCCAGGTAGATCCTTGTTTTCTGAAGCTGTTAAGGTGGTTACCAAGTAAAAACATCTGTAAAAATCGGGTTTAGGCAGAGGGTCACTAAAATACTCTGTAAATCCCGCTCGTGCCCAAACGTGCGTTAGATCTTGTGTATTCTGTAGTCCTTCAAATTCTCTTGAAAAGAACTGGTACTTGGCCCATGTGCGAAGATCAAATGCCAAATTGGCCTCAAATATGAAATCAGCGTCTGCTAATGGTCCGGCTAGGCCTTGAAACCAGTGAGAATTACGATGAATCTTCTCAGTATATCCTCTAGGAGGATCATCGATTGGCATGGGTCCTGGAAAACCTTGAAACTCTGGAGGTTGCATCGTAGGATAAGATTCTGCGAGTAATTCTCCAATATTGGCCATTGGTGTGCTTGGGCCAGCTTCTGATGGTCCTTCTTCGGTTTGCATGATGACTGATGAGCTAGTGGAAAAGATCTGCTACAAAAAATTAACACATTAGTATGGAAATTAATTATGATCCCATTAAGGTGAGACCGCAATCCTTTTCCATAACCGATGTGTAACCCGTGTAGCCAAGTGTCGTGAAGTGATTGATGCAATGATCTTTTTGCAGAGCTAATGCAGGTCTCTAGACACCTACATGGTTCAGATTATGCCTACAATTCTTGATGAGCTTTTATTATGCATGATGTGGGGTTTGGGTGTATGAATTTATACAAGGTTTGGTTGAGGGTGAATTATTACAAGGGTGGAGTTTAAACGGGGTGGGAGAATTGTTAGATAATGGGGTACAAGAAGACGTTTGGATACGTTTAGGTATCCATTTCCTAAGAGTCTTGGAGTGGGTGGTATGTTTCTGCTGAGGGACAAAAAGCGGTATCGGGTTTGGTGGTACTGAGGGATGGACAGATTTCTGAGGGGTATACATTACATGGCTTGAGGGTTGGGCTATAATACATTGTTTGGGTACCCAAATCTGCATGGGTGTGGGTCGATTGATAAGATACTTCTTGGCGATCCAAATCTGCCGAGTATTTGTACTTGGGGAAGAAGATCGAGGGGACTTCGGATGCTGACTCTGCTTCTGTTGAAACTTTGTCCTGCTCTCGTCTGCAGTGTTGCCAATAGCCTGTGGTTGCTGTCCTTTTGGCACCCATATTTGTTTCGTGCCACTTGTTCTGTGATGTTGGTACTGCTGGTTTCCTTGCCTTGTCTGGTGGTGTCGTCGGTCTGGGTTCCTCTGTTGTGGTTGACTCCTTCGAGGTTGGGTTTGAGAGGTCCATTGGACGCTCTACTTTGGAAAAGAAGGGAGATCCAACACTTGCGTGACCTGCCCATTAGGAAGTGATTCCTTATTTATCTTTAATCTAGGCCAGTCCGCAGCAAGTTTGGAAGGATGAGCACCGCAGGGTGTTGTGCTCATTTGGCCGCTGATGCAACCCACCTGACCGCTGAGTGTGTTCATCTGCCCTAGCGGTTGGGTAGCTGCCCCTTCTAGTTTGCAGGAAGCCCCAGGGAAGATCTCCTGTCGTCCTTCTGATTGACCACTGTCCATAGCCAAGCCCGAGTGGGTTGGTGTAGACGTAACGTGACTGGTCTGACCCAAGATCTTCCGGTCTTCCGTCGCATGCGTTTCATAGGGTCTAGGGTTACAAACCTCAATCGGAATGCAATTAGGGAAGTCAAGCGGTATCACTCGCTTCTGCTCTAAGGTTCCAATCTGTAAGGAGCCTTGTCTAAGATTTAGCTCCACTGAGTGATCGTATAGCCAATCTTGGCCAAGGATTAGGGGTTCTATCAGGTCGTCATCATGGCACACTAGTAGTTTCGCTGTCATGGTCACATCCTTAATGAGGATAGGAAGGTCCACCTCACCCATGCAAGGGGTTTCCATGCCTCCTAGGCCTATGAGGTATGCCTCAATTGGCCGCATTTCTATTCTTGAATCCTTATAGTGGGACCATCTAATAGCACTAGTCGCAGCACCTGAGTCAATTAAAGCCCTGAGCTCTTGGCAAGGGTTGTCGTGCTCTATCCTGACTGTAATGAATGGTCTCCTGTCCACTATACTAGGATGAGTGTTTGACTTTACTTGACACATGGCCATGGGGTATCTGGGTGTAATTTCTAGATGGTTATAATGTTCTCTCCCTAGTCCTTGTCTTCTTAACTTCATGCGTTTAATGCGTTCTATTGCTTCTGCCTGAGCTTCCGCTCGTATTCTATTTTCTTCCTCCTTGCGCTTCTTTGCCAACGTGAGTCGTCTAAGCATATCCTCAGTAAGAGGTTCCTGATATAGCTTGACTCTACAGCCACTAATATAATTAGGCATTATATCTCCTTCTAAAGTGGCTAATTGTACTGCTCCACTTGTTGATAGTCTGTTAATGATCATAGGTCCATAACCTCGCTTTTCTAACTTACGTGCGTGTTGTTTCAGCGTATATACTAGAACTAAATCTCCTTCTTTTAAGCCTTTATCTTTCACATGTGCATCAAAATATGCTTTCTGTCGCTTCTTCGCTGCATATATTCCTGCTGCTGCCTTTAACCTGGTTTCTCCTAATCGTTCCAAGTCCATTATTCTTGCTGATAATTCATGGCCGGTCCACTGATGTTCTTGTGCAACCTTAAGGGTCGGTATCAAGAAGTCCAAAGGAAGCACAGCATTCTGACCAAAAACCATCTGAAAGGGAGTTGCATTGAGTACGGTCTTGTAGGCCACTCGATATGCCCAAACAGCATGGTGTAACTGTTTGTCCCAATCTGAACGTTTGTTGTTCACGAGTTTCGTCAGTACGTTACAAAGGATCTTATTAGTGCTTTCAGCCTGACCATTGGCCTGAGGATGATATGGTGCGGATTTCTTGTGAATCACCATAAAATCCTGTAACAAATATTCAATGACTTGGTTTAGAAAGTGAGTGCCTCGATCGCTCACTAACTCTATAGGCAATCCATATCTTGTAAAGACATTTTCAAATAAGAATTTTGCAGTTGTGTGTGCATCATTCTTTTTCGTGGCTTTTGCCTCTACCCATTTCGTAAGATAATCTGTGGCAACAATAATGTATTCAGCATGTGTACCTTTTGCAGGGGGGTTAATGGGTCCTACAAAGTCTATACCCCACTTTGAAAATGCACGTCCGCCCATCATGGGTTTCAATGACATTTCATCTCTGCGAGTAGGAAACTGAGTTCTTTGGCACACATCACGTCTCTTTACATAGGTATGAGCATCCATGTGAAGAGTGGGCCACCATAATCCTGCAAAGAGGATGGCTCTGATTATCCTATCGGGTCCAAAATAACCTCCTGCAACACCTTGGTGTGCAGTCTCTAGTATGCTCAGATAATCGCTCTCATGAACACATTGTCTTAGATATCCATCTCGTCCTCTTTTGTATAGATTATCGCCAATAAGTGAATAATCTTGAGCTTCTTGCTCTAGACTGCGTTGTCGTGCTAAAGTCATTCCTTGAGGGAATGTCTTCGTCCTCAAGTATGTCACTAATTGTTCACTTCAGTCTGGTGTGAGAGACCCGTGATATAATGTAGCATGCTCTACTGGTGGTCTTTCACAACAAACATTGCATTCCTTACACAACCTGTAGACATCTGCTTCCATCGTAGGCCAATATACTCCTAGTCTATGCAGAGTCTGTAATGTTTGATGTTTTGAATGATGTTGCTTTAGTGCACCTACATGTGCTAATTGCAACCAATTTGCATGTTCTGATTCATCCACACAACAAGCAAGAATCTTTTGATTATCCTGTTTATATATGCTTCCTGCCATTATTTGGTATCTCTGCGACTTGTTAATCTCTCCCTCTTTGATCTTTATCCTAGGATTCTTGGGTCCATATGTGAGAATAGGGACTAAAGGCTTAGCCCATTCTGGTGCTATCTCAAGATTAAACAAGTATGCATCTGGTAGATCATCCGCTACTCCTTGAGGAGCTTCTCCTGAGGTTAATCTTGAAAGGTGGTCAGCTCTAAGATGTGTCTTTCCTTTCCTGACTACGACTTCAAAATCATACTCCATGAGTAATAGAAACCAACGTATCAATCGTCCTCTGTTACATGGTTTGTTGACTAAGTACAATAGGGCTTGATGATCTGTAAAGAACTTGAACTTATTGGCCAACAAGTAGTGCCTAAACTTCTTTACTACGTAGATCATCCCTAATCCTTCTCGTTCCGTCGTGGTGTAATTTCTTTCTGTTGCGTTCAATTGTCTGCTCGCGTAAGCTATGGGGAGATCTATGTTACCTTCATTCGTGGGTTGTGCTAACACACATCCTATGGCGTAATTGGATGCATCCACATTTACATGGAATGGCTTACTCCAATCCGGGGTTGTCAATATAGGTGCTGAGCACAAGCGTCGTTTGAGTTCATTGAATGAATTTTCACATTCATTTGTCCATTCAAAATTGGTTAAAAGAGAGTACAAAGGCTTGGCTATGATTGCATACATGTGTATGAATCTCCTATAATATCCGCAATGGCCCATAAATGCCTGTACCTCTTTCACATTAGTTGGTCTAGGTAAATCTGCAATTACCTTCACCTTTTCTTCATTCGTAGAGATTCCATTTTTTGACACAATGTGTCCTAGAATTTTACCTTGTCTGACCATGAAAACGCATTTTTCTGGGTTCAAACAAACCTGATATTCTCGACATTTGTCAAATAATTGTCTTAACTCTGGGATATGTGTCTGTCTTACATTTGAATTTGCACATAAGTCATCGACATAAACTTCCAAACCCTTGCGTAAGAATTCCTTGAAGACATGACACATGAGTCGCTGGAAAGTGGCGGGTGCATTTGTTAAGCCAAATGGCATTACACGAAATGCAAATATGCCCCATTCAGTGGCAAATGCCGTCTTGTGTTGGTCCTCTGGAGCAATGGCTACTTGATTATAGCCTGAGAATCAATCAAGAAAGCTGTAAACTTCCTTGCCCGCAACTCTTTCCAATAGATGTTCTGTGATAGGAAGAGGATAACTGTCTCTAATCGTGGCGGCATTAACTTTTTTAAGGTTAATACACACACACAATTTTCCATTCTTCTTGGGCACAACCACAATGGGAGATACCCATTCGGTATGCTCAATTTCGTAAATGAATCCTGCTTCTATCAAGCGATCTATCTCCTCTTTAATCTTCGCAGCGTAGTTATCATTGTACGTGTATGGTTTCTGTTTTGTCGGTTTTGCATCTGGAGTCATAGGGATACTATGAGAGCATATATCTGGATCTACTCCTTTCAAATCTTTGTAACTCCAAGCAAAAACATCTCTATATTCGCGCAATAGGGCAACGAGCTCTTCTTCTTCTTCAGTTGTCAAATCATGCCCTATGTATGTACATTTTTCTTCTTCTCCTTCTATGGCTACGATTATTTTCTTGGTTTTCTGTCGGTTATCATATACTTGTCCGTCATTCGCCTTTCTATTAGGCATTCGTACCATGATTCTTCTATCTTCGATTTCATACTTCTTGAAGTTCTCGGGTACTTCAAATAAAGATTCTTCTTTTTCTGACATGGTTTCTTTCTTCTTTCTTTTCTTGCCTTCACTCTTGGTAGTCACTTGAGTGGCTAACCTCACCTCATTCGTAATTTCCTTGTGTCTCTGAGTGTGAGTCTCTACCTCGAAAAAATATTCTTCCTCTGATGCAAAGGGTGGGTCCATGATAATTGATTCTAAATCAAAATCGCTTGCATCCTCAAATGCATCAGTGTTAGGTTCACACTCTTCTAAAATTGCATCGCACATGATTGGCTCTATCGTGAAAACTGAGATATCATAGCCATCCTCATCACAGTGGGGTGTCCATTGTTCTTCATTGATGGCTACATCCATGGTTGCTAGGATTTCTGCCCAACCATGGGGTTCAAACTCTTCGTCTGGGAATACTACAGGTGCGTAGGCTGGATCTTGAAGGGTTCGTGGATGTTGTTCTGCACCTAAGGTCCTGGCTTCTAACCTTTCTTCCTCTTGTTTGGCTACTTTACACATCCATAAATGAGTATCCTCATGCAACCAAGAAGGATCTGATTCTAATGAGTGCACGGATTCCGTCTCTACTGGTGTCTTATGGATGGTATTCCATTGTATTGGGGGTACATCTCGATGTGAATAGTCTTTAAGATTGACTTTGGTAGTCACTCCTAAATGTTGCAAGTACAAAGAATTAGTTCCCCAATCTTGTACAATTTGCAACTGACGCATGAATGGTCGTCCCAATATCATCTCATAAGCATGATTTTTTGCAAAGTCACAAATGGCGAAAGTATGCTCAAATTCTACACCACAAGTGGTGAGAGATATTCCTTCTAGTAAGCCTAATGGTTTTTCTATGTGTCCATCAGCCATTTGTAGCTTCATCCTGGTGGGTCTTAATGCTGGCTTACCCCAACGTTTCCATAAAGCAGTGGTAGCGATGGCTACTCCGGCTCCTGAATCTAAGATGGCTTTCGTGGTGTAGCCCTGATGGGTTATCGGAAGATAAGTGTTACCTTCCTCTCCTTCGCTTACATCTCTAATCTTTTCTACTGGTATCTCTGGTACCTTCTTATGTGATCCTATTTGTGAGGAAGTAGTAGCAAGCTCGGGGAATTGATTTGCTACATGTTTCCACAATTTTGGTTTTACCTTCAACAACTCCTCTAGAGTGAGATTACATTGTACTTTAGTATTTTTGATCACTTTCGTGTTTCTAGGGATTACTGATTCTTCGTTCCTCACTATTATCGTGGGTGCTCTCATACTAATAGACTTTGCTTCCCAAGGTCCTGTGAACTGAGGTAATTCTTGTAAAGAATTAGATTCAAATCCTGTGTGTTCACTAAGTTGTTCTTCCTCTACATCATCGTATATAGAGGGAATGTCTTGGGGAAATTGTTCTTGCAAGTCGTCTATTTCTTGAATAGGAAGATGGGTTCCTTGTTCCTTTCTCCACTTCTCTTCTTGTATTTCTCTCAAAAATTCATGTGAATATTTATGTATGGAAGACAAATTGCCTTGACTTTCTGAGTTGGGTACTTGAGACAAGGATGGCGCATTCCTTTCCTGTGTCTCTGGGACAATAGGGTTCCTAGGCTGATCCTTTTTCTCTTTGCTTTCAATCAAGTATTCTAGCCTCTCCATTAGTCCTTGAAAATGTAATTCCGGTTTTGCCATGTTGTTCCAATTAAGATATCTAGAGGCTTCGAACAAAGCTTGTGCTAGTTCTACCATCTTCATGCAAAGTTTAGTTCTCTCAATTTCTAGATCAGCTCGAGGATAGTTTTTGCTCATTTCAGCTACCTGAGGTCCCTCTTTTAATCTAGCCTGATATGCACGAAACATCATGTCTAGATTTTCTGGTATGGGTTCCGCTAAAACTGATCCTGATTTCTGAGCTGGATTCTCTTGATTCAATTCCTGTGAAGTCAATTCTAGGATTTTGGCTCTAGATTCCTTCAAACTTCCTTCCAACTCAGTTATCTTTTTACTCCACTTTCTCTTAATTCTTTCTCTAGAATCTTTCCAAGATTTTGTCTTTTTACTGCTAGATTCTGCAACTTCACTACTTCCGATTGCTTTCTCCTGATTAAGCTGTTGGTTCTGTACGAGCGCATGGGCTCTTGTTATAGCTTGGATAGGCACGTATGTAGGGTTGGATCCACCTGCGTTATTTACAATACCTATCACGTTGATCGGTGTCACATTCGAAGCGTTAACTGGATTTTTAGGACAATCTTTGATTATGTGCTCTTTGCCACAATCAGCACAAAGGCCTTGGATGTTATAGTACTGTGATTGTCCTGCCATCGGGGGATGTGGACAATCCTTTATGAAGTGATCTCCTTGGCACCCAAAGCATGGTCCTCTAGGGCCCTGTGGTCTTTGTTGTCTTACTTGGGGCCATGGATTTGGGTTTGTGTACATCACATTAGCATAGCCTGGCTCCCAACTAGGTTCCACTGGTGGACTATCATAATGATATGTCTCCACATGTTCTGGTGACTTTGTGTGATAAGCGGGTGGACTATCTACATGCGTAGAGTCAAAATTGTTTGAGTGTGGGTCACTCTCTGTGATCAAAGGTGAAGAAGGCACTAAGGCCCTACTTAGGTTCTCTTCTGCAGCAGCGTATTTGACTGAGATGACATTCGCTGGTGGGGGTGGCTGCTGAGCTAAGACAGGTTTAGGTCTCTGTTGAGCCTGGTATGGGTAGTTCTGAGGAGGCCTATAGTAATAAGGCTGAGCATTGTATTGGCCTTGATACCTACCTGGCTGTGCGTATGCTTGCGGGTAGTTCTGTCTCACGGTTTGTTTGTTGTACGGGCAGTCCTGAGCCGTATGATTCGTGTATCTTCTCTCAATTGTACAGTATTGGCCACTAGGGTTGGCTTGAGGTTGTGTTGCATTGGGACACACATTTGCCATATGATCACCACCACAGGTGTAACAACGCTTGTTCATTAGCACCTTAGGTTTACTAGAAACTCCTAGTTTCTGTGCCACTTTTTCTGTTAGGTCTTCTATTGAGCTAGACAATTTTGTGGATGCTAGAGATGAACAGTCTGAGTCCTTATAGACCTTTGAGAGTTCCAACTCATCTCCTAAGTTGTCCTCAATGTCTATACAAATTCTTACACATTGCTCTAGCGTTCTGGGTTCTTTTAGGTACACGTAGGAGCGCTCAACAAGCCATCTAGAAACAATGACACTTGCTTAGCTTGTGAGGGTAGCTCTTGCATTGGACATCGTTCCACATATTGTCTAAACCTACGTCTTGCCAGTCTTACTGTTTCTTGAGGGGTCTGTTTAAAGCTATGAATCAACGAAGACGTGTCATGTCTAATCCCACTTTTAGAGAATTCGGTGATGAATGACTCTAAAAAGTGATGGATGTCTCTAAATTGCCTTTGTTGCAGAGGTTGGAACCAAGTTAAAGCTGTATTCTTTAACGTTAGTCCAAATGCGTTGTATTGCGTGAACATGTCTTCAACTTGTTCGGCTCTTAGTACTTGCTTGAATTCTGCAACGTGGTCATAGGGGTCTCCTGTCCCATCAAAGTAATTCTTCATTGATTTTACTAACTGTGTGGGTCTCAATATTCTTGCATGTTCGCGTGGTCTAGGTAGAGGAAAATCATCTCTACCACCTAGTACTCCATGATCTCTTTGTCTATCCGCTCTATTAGTGTTCGTGGTTGTTCTATCTCTCCCTATGGGGTGATTAAAGCTTACTTCCGGTCTCTCTTTATTTCCCTCTCTTTGATTTCCATGGGCTGAGGATGTTCCTGCCCCTTGTTGACTTGTATTCATGTTCGTCCTAGATGGAGGGAATACCAATTCACCTCTCCATGTGTATGTGTTTTTAGCGCGGTCAGGCACCACAAAGACTCTTTCTCAAGTCTTATCCAGGTATACAACCTTTCCAAGTGTATCCGGGTCCTTGAACTCGTATATAGTGATGATACCTACCTCACTAAGTAGTTCTGTCTTGTATCTCCAAAAGGCTTCATCAGTTTCTTTATTTACAAACAACTCTATGCTTTTGTTGTCCTGAGGGATCCATTCCGGGATTAGTACTTGTGTCAGTACAGATTTCCCTCTAGGTGTTCTAGGCTCTTCTAATGGTTCTTTTCCTTGAGGTTTTGCTTCCGTCTCTGGTTGAATCACGCCAAACTCATTGGTATTGTTTGGCTGCGTACTTAATATGTACATTGTTCCTTCCTTGTCTATGTACGCGTCTCTCTCAAATTTCACCACTGGACATTCCAATCCAATGGGTTGATCGAGGTTGTGCATTTGCACCACTTGGCTTCGCAAACCATCCTCATAGATGCGAGCACCTAATCGGTTGGTTCGGAGAAACTCTAGTTGTGTTCTATAGGGTCCTTCTGGCTTTTCTAAATAGGCTACATTCGACCCTCCTTCTGGTTTTTCTGTGCTAAATGCCATTTCTGAATCACTAGTATCTGAGCTCTCGTAGGGATAACTAGTGTTCAATTGCTGAGCCCACGATCGAGCAGCAGTTCTTACACTTGCCTCTGATGATCTAAGGCTTCGCCGGTCTGACTTGCCTATATGTTTGCCCGATCTAAGGTTCATTAATTTTCTTCCTTGCATACTCAGTACACGCTCAGATCGTCAATGATTCTTTGTTATTACTGTCTTGATTCTTTTTAGATTTATTTAGATTCTTGTCTTAATGTATGCGTCAGGAATTCGACTTTCCGTGGTACTTTGAGTTCTCGTTCCGTCAGACTTATGTTCTTTCCTTTAGGTTTTCGTGTCACACACCTTTATCTTTAGTCTTGGACTTGACAAATTTAATTCTCTTGAACTTGAGGCGTTCCTATCATCTTAAATCCACAAAAGCTACTGTTTAGCCTAAGCTAAGAATTGACTGAGGGGGTTGAGTAATCTTCCAACCTCGAGTCAGCTTTTCTGGTTGCTCTGATGCCCAAGAAGCCGCGCTTCCCAAGCTTTATGCCCTTCACTGCCTTGCTTTGGTTGTCTTTGATTGCCCTTGCTAGACCTGGAAAAATTCAATATTAGACCAATTCACAGTTGGATGATCAAGCACTTGAGTATATACACCTTTTAAGTCCCTTCCCTTTTGCCCAAATTTTCAATGCTTGCCCCCTGGCTTTCTAGTCCCAAACTAGGTCAACCTCAAAATAGCTTGTCTAAAAATAGACGTATCCTTTAAGAAAAAAAACAGTTGAGGTCATGTAGTACTCGTAGAGAGCTTTCTAACGAGCTATTAAGCTCAAAAAACGGACTTCGGATGAAAAAGTTATGACCATTCAGGCCCTGGGGGGTAAAAACTGACAAACAAGTTTTTCTCCAAATATGAGCTAAGGGGCCTCCTATGAGTCTAATCACCCAAAAATTTCCCAAAAATAGCCCCAAAAAATTGGCCAAAAAATGAAACCCTAAAATTTGCGATGGGGGTGCACAATCGCGATGGTGTGAGACAATCGCGATGGTCTGGGACCGTCGCAATGGCGTGAGGGTGAACCGTCGCGATGGCGTGAAAGTGGACAATCGCGATGGCGTGAAAGTGGACAATCGCGATGGCTCGATCAGGCGGACAATCGCGATGGCGTCAGTCAACGGTCAACGTGAACAATCGCGATGGTCCAAAGTGAACCGTCGCGATGGTCACAGCTGCGATGGCTTGAGCCAATCGCGATGGTCTGGGCGCGATGGCGTGAGCCAATCGCGATGGTCCAAAATTTTGGGTTGTCGCGATGGTGCGAGGTGCGAGCCGTCGCGATGGTCATGCTTGCCACGTGGCACCGTCGGCGCGATGGCGTGAGCTAATCGCGATGGTGTGGGGTCAACCGAACAGTCGCGATGGTCCGCGAACCGTCGCGATGGTCCAAATGAACTGTCGCGATGGCGTGAGACCGTCGCGATGGTCCGGCCGAGCCGTCGCGATGGCGTGAGCCAATCGCGATGGTGTGACACAATCGCGATGGTCTGAGACCGTCGCGATGGTCCACCAAACTGAGAATTTCTGAAATGCGTCTGTGGATTAGTAGATGCGCAAGGGTCGCCTACACGCCTGTGTGGTCGCTTACCTAAAATTCCGAAGTTTGCAGACCATCGCGATGGTCTGACACACTCGGAAATTTCTGACAGAAGGTGATTTTCTTACCTTTTTGCAGCCTTCCTGATGCACTGGAGTACTGTACCTGCAAGAAAACTCAAGAAAGCAAAAGCACACACAAGCACAAAAGCTCTCTCTCACTCTCTCGCATGCACAAATGAGGGGAAATGAGGAGAATGGGTGGATATGGTGAATTTTCTGATTTTTTTTGGAGATGAAGATGATGATGCGGTGATGAAGATGGAGTGTGGGGGAGGTGAAAAACACTAGAAACTAAGTAAAAACAACAACAAAAACTGAAATTTTTACCTTCCAACGCCACTTCTTGCTATACTCTTACCATCACACATTCGTCCTAGACTCGATCCCCGGCAACGGCGCCAAATTTGGTGTTGCTCTAGCACAATGGTGAGAACCACGTTAAGAAGCGCCACCTCCTTAATGTCAATCCGCGGAAGAGATAGGAGTGATATGAAGATCGTGAATGTGAGATGAAGTGAGAGTGAAGGTGTGAAGCATAGAAATGCACACACACATACACACACACAATGAAGAGACAAGCAAGACACAATGGAAGGTGGGAAATTAGCTCTATTACTCGAGAACACTCTTACAAGCTCAAAATAGCTCTAAGCTCACACTAGCCAACACTAACCAACCTCAAAAATGAGCTCTCTAGCTCCTTTTATAGTTTCTAGACTAGTTTTGACCGGTTTCACATCTAGTGACCGGCATAGTTAAAAATTAGGTCCTATATGCTATTTGGAAGGGTAAACGGTGTCTAAAAATAACGAAAATTGATACGCTTGTTCTACCTAAGCTCCTCAAGCTCGAGGACTCCTCGGCTTGCACAAAATGGAGCTATGGATTACAAAATGGGGTTTTCTATGTTACATATGTTACAGTAGTGATAAAAATCACTGTTGGAGGTTTTTGAAAAGTATTTTTAGAACATGATTCTTTGAAAAAAGATTCCACTGGCTCACTGCTCCGTCGTTACATGCTTCCGCGTCGTATGTGCCTCTGGCTGCTTCCAACATATGTCTATATGTATGCATGTAAATGTGTTGGTAGATGCATGTGTAGGTGTGTGTGTAAATGTGTCTAAAGATTCCTATCTAAATCTAACCCTAAAACTCTATACACTTGCAAAAAGAAAATGAATATGTTTATATGCATATATGTGTGTGTAAGTGTTTGTATATGTGTGTGTAAGTGTGTGTGTATGTTTGTGTGTGTATATGTGTGTGCATATATGTGTGTGTACGTGGGCCTCTATTTATGCGTAAGTGTGTATGTATGTGTAAGTATGTGTGTGTATCTGTAAGTGTGTGTGCAAATGTGTGTCTAATTGTGTGTTGATGTGTGTCTAAGCATGTTTGTGTGTGTGTGTACGTGGGCCTCTATTTATGCGTAAGTGTGTATGTATGCGTAAGTATGTGTGTGTATCTGTAAGTGTGTGTGCAAATGTGTGTCTACTTGTGTGTTGATGTGTGTTGATGTGAGTCTAAGCATGTTTGTGTGTGTGTACACATTTGTATATGTGTGCTTATGTGTGTATAAGTGTGTGTGTATGTGCATGTATGTGTGTGTGGTGAATAAAGTGAAGAAAATGCACTTATCTTGATGTTGATTTTTTTTGGTCGGTTTCAAAGCCTAGGTAGCTACATCATTAGTAGACCCATCGGAAGATGCACCGATAGCCCCACCAAAAAAAAGGATTTTGGGTTCGACAAGCCTTATTGATGTGAACGTCAATCCCCGTCAAGCGATCACCGATAAACCCATTGGTAGCTTCGTCGGCAATTCAATCGGTAAGTTAAAAAAAATGATAAAAAAATGAATTTACAACTAAGGGTGTTCAATTAATGTTGCATCAATAGTCATGCCAATAGCTGAGGTTGGTAACCGCATCGCATCCTTGATGTGGCTTTTTGATGGCTCTACCGATGCATACAGATTTCTTCATAATTTTTGGCATCAAGACAATTTTTTAGTAATGCCCAAGCATATTTTTTCTCCTCCCTTTTTTTTTTAAGTTTCATCATCTTCAAAAAGAAATTGAAAATGCATAGTTTCTTCTTGTTCCATCGATGAATCCTAAGGATAGCCTTGACTTTTCATATAAATCATGACATGACCATGAAATTGAATATATTGGCATGTAGTGGTATATACATTAGATCTTGGATTGAAGGTTAAGTGTGATATGTATAGATTGATCTACCATTAGTCCGTGGAGATCCCATGGGTGAGCGAGTTGTTCTTTCAAAATTTCAAACTTGAATAGATAGAGGAATATTAAAAGAAAAAAGGACCATATGAAAGAAGTTTTAAATGAAAAAGATAATCAAGTCCCTTCGCTTAATTTTGGGTAGAACGATCTTTTATATCCATGTAATATTTTCTCTACCCACCCACAACAAAACTTTGAACTCCATTGTGAGAATTGAAAACAGTCCTCTACTTAAAACTGTTTGTCCTGCTTGAACAAAAGGCAGCCGTCCAAAGCAATGAGAAGCAGAGTGTGCAGAACGATTCTCCGATAGTAGTTCTGAGTCGACCAACAATCACGCGGCAGATGGAAGGCCCCGCCACCTGAAGACTACTCTACTACTACTCACAACTCCGACACAAAGGAAGGCTGAGAGTAGAAGCAGAAGATGAATGGAGCCAACATGATGCCAAGCAGACAGTTTTCGCTAGAGTCTTTGCTCGTGGTGAAGTTGATGCCGAACATTTTGTTCAATGTCATCATCATGGCCACGGTGTTCTGCGCACTCTTCTAGTTCCGTGGAGTGCGTCTCCCTCTGTTGTGCATCAACTTTCGGCTGTCGACGGACCCCGATTGGCCGTGCAGTGGTGTTGTTGGTCCATCGCGTCTGCGCCTTTTGTCTTCACCATCGCGACGGTGTGGCTAATGCCCACCGTCCTTGTGAAGCGCATCGGGAAAAGAGTTCATGCACGTAGGGCACGACTTCCGAGGATACACCATCGTGATCTTTCACGCCCTGGGAGTGTGTGGCCATCGCGCTTCTTCTGTCTTGCTGCCAGCTGGGCATCGCGACGATCAGAGACATGCGTCAGACTCTTCTTTTTTTAAGTGATTTCCTTTTTAAAGCTAAACCTTGCCTCCGCATCTCAATGGTCTGGCCTTTTCGAAGGTCTATTCGCTATATTAAGTCAGCTTTCCTTCATACTCAAAAGAAAAGAAGACTGGAAAAAAAAGAGGAAGCCGTTCTTAGAGTTGGATGAGCTAATTATGCGATCACTATGCGGTTGATGAGCTGAAAGGTATAGAGTGAGAGGTATAGAGTTAAAGCGTTGGAGTCGAAGACAAGCAAAGCCTCCATGTCATGAAGATGCCGACCCTTATTCCCTCGTTTGTCATGAACAATGTGGCTCCCCCTCAGTCCGTGTCTCCCCTTGAGATGGATTCCGTCCTAGTGGACGTCGCGCCCCCAGAGGTCTCTTTATGCAAGGAGTCTGTGGCGGCAAAGCAAGAAGAACTGATGAAAACTTGCCTGATCGGTCAAATGTTTGGCCCTAGGCCCCCTCTTGAAAGTGTGAGAACTTGGCTTCGCAAGGAGTGGTTCCCGCGCGGCTTAATTGTGTCCAACTGTCAATTTCTGTCGGCGAATCACCTGCTTCTAGTTTTTGAGAACGAAGAGATGGCTTTCCAAGCCCTGCAAGCCGGCTCCTTGCACGTGGGTTGGTCCACCCTTTGCCTTTTTAAGTGGACCCCATACTTTGTCCCGAACAGATCAAAGCCTCTTCGTTACCCGCTTTGGGTGGAGCTTCCCAATCTACCATTCTTCCTGTATGGATTTCTTCGTGAAATCGTCTCACCGATCGGTCGCCCGATGGCCTCAAGACAGGATGTTGGGGGGTTAATCTACGATGGTGCTCAACATTCTTTCAATGCAAGATGGCATTCACAGATCTGCGTTGAAACAGACCTGAACCAGGTCCTTCCCTCGAAAATCTCCATAAACTGTGGAGATGGTAAGACCTGGACACAAGAGGTTACTTACAAGAATTTGCCAAACGCGTGCTTCCGGTGCGGGCATCAAGGTCATAGGATCAAAGACTGCCCCCTGAAGAAAAGTACCAATAAAAACAAGCTTAAACCAGATGGGACCCTAGACCCTCTCCCCCAAGAGGACACTCAGGGTCATCCCCCTCCAATGGAGGAAGAAGAGGGAACTCGCGTTGCTGAGACGGATTCAGAAGGATTCACTGAAGTGAGACGCAGGAGGAAAGTTAGCCCTCGAAGATCAACAGCAAGGAATACTACGACAGTTGCCCCCTCGAATAACATATACTGTAACCTAGAAAAAGAGATTAATGAGGTCGACTTCCCAGGGGACAACCACTTTGAAGAAGACCCCACTGATAATACCCTTGGGTGCTCTACCAGCAAAGAAGACAGCCAAGAAGGTTATACCACGAGTAAAGAGGAAGGCTTCACTACCAGCAATGAAGACAACCCAGACAACGAAAGCTCCTCTCTTGGTCCTACCCTCCCAGTATGCTTTCCAAGATTACCGCAACAAAAGTCAAAGCTTAAAAGAAAACAACCTTCCGGCATGCCTTGGAAGAGCCCCCTCAAGAGTAGGATCCTAAGTCAAGAAGTAGGGAGGAAAAAGAAGACCACAAGAACAAAAAAGATCGGGTCCCTCCCCTCAAAGAGGGCAACCATCATTAATGGAATTCACATCTCTAAACGTCAGGGGTCTGTCTGACCCGTCAAGAGCTTCGATTCTTGGCTAGTGGTTCAAAGACAAGTGCTTTGCCCCTGACTTTATTTGCTTACAAGAGATTAAAATCGATGGAGAGGATCTCCAGAAACGGCTTAAATGCATTTCTCCGAACCACCTTTGGTTCTCCACTTCTCACCCTAGAGGGACCGGGGGTGCTTCTATCAGCATTAGTCACTCCTTGTCTGGCAATGTGACCTCGACTTTTGAAGGTCGGAATCATCGTTGGATTGCTGCCTCTTTCGGGTTCCCTTTCCAGTTCACTGTGGTCTCAATTTATGCCCCTAATGGTGAAGCAGATAGAATGGATACTTGGGCTTCCCTCGACTCCCTTTCACACAATGTTCTGATTTGTGGGGACTTCAACATGGTTGAGTTTCCTGAGGACCGATGGAATAACAAAGGGAAAATTATTGACGGTCAGGAGAAAGAGATATGGGATAAAATCAAGCTTCATCTCGACCTGGTCGAGGTGAAAGACATGAAGGGGTTCTCCTGGTCAAATCTCCAATCGGGGGACTCTTTGAGGAAAGCAAGACTTGATAGATGCTACATCGATCAGAACACCATCCTTCAGTGGGGTATTCCTTCGATTTCCCAACACATGGACCTGACTATCTCAGACCACTATCCGATTACTCTGTCTTTCAAACCGATTCCCATGTTCTAGAAAGCTCCTTGGTTTCATGCTTGTCAGACATCGTTTTCCCTCCCCTCTGTCCACCAAGAAATTTCTCAGGTGTGGACGGAAGCCTTTGCTTACTGTAATGAACCGGCTAAGTGTTGGAGAAGCGCGGTAGAAAGGACTCGAAAAATTCTAATCAGGACTCAAAAGGCTATAAGAGAAATCCGAAAAAGAAGAAGAGAAACGGTGTACCGGAGACTCTCACGGCTTGAAGAAGAGGTGAACAAAGGTAAGTTACATTGCCAACAAGGTCTTTTGAAAATCAGGGGAAGACTAAGATTAGAGGAGGAGGTTCAAAGGAAAAATCTTCAAATTTTCTTCAAAGATTGGTGGGCAGGGAAGGCCGACAAACCAACGAAAGAGATGTGTAACATCCTCAAAAGGAAACAAGCTAGGGAATCCATCCCCCTATTGGTCGATAACAATGGAACTGAATGTTGCACGGAAGTGGAGAATAGATCTATCATCGTCGAGCACTTTACCAATCTTCTCGGGGTCTCGACTCCTCTTTCCCCCCACAGGCACGACTCCATGGCAACCATCTCAAGGGTTGCTCAAACCAGAATCCCACAGAACTTAATTGCTCTACTGGATGCTAACATCTCCGAGAATGAAATTATCGAGGTTATTGATGCCCTTCCCAATGGGAAAAGTCCAGGTCCGGATGGTCTTACCAATGAGTTTTTCAAGTCCTTCAAACATCAGGTGGCCACCCCACTGCGCCTCGTGTGGCAAGAGGCTCTCTCATTCAGTGCCCTCCCTGAGTGCCTGAATAATGGCATCATCAAGTTAATCCACAAACGGGGAGATAAGAACAAAATTGAGAACTGGCGTCCGATTACCATGCTCCAAACAGGATAGTAGATAATTGCAAAAGTTATCGCCAACAGAATCTCTTGTCATTTAAAGTCATGGTTGTGCAAGGACCAGAAAGGTTTTATCAAAGGTAGATCTATACTTGAAGCAATTACCGATATTTGGGAAGGCCTTGCTTTTGCTGAGGAGTCTGCTCAAGATTTGGTATTCATTAAGATCGACTTCGACAAAGCGTATCACAGATTGGAATGGGACTTTATTCTTCAATCATTGAAAGACCTTGGATGCAGCCAAAAGTTCACGAAGATGGTTTCCACTCTTCTTGGAAATGCTTCAACTAGAATAAACATCAATGGTAAGCTCTCTGAGCCCATTCGTTTAAAAAGATCAATTAGGCAAGGCTGCCCTCTGGCTCCATTACTATTTGTTATTGCCTCGAATGGACTCAGCTGCCTATTAAAGCATCACATGGACGTTGGCAATCTCAAGGGTCTTTCCTTACCTCTAAATCACTGCCAAATGATTGTGAGACTTTTTGCTGATGACATGAATGCCTTTGTGCATAACGATATTAACAGCATTGAGGTGTTTTGGTGGTGCCTCGACACCTTTTGTGTGGCATCAGGATCAAAAATCAACCATGCTAAAACTGCTTTTAGAGCAATCAGCAGACATACTCCCCAATTGTTGGTGGATTAGGGGTGTCAAGTTATCCCTAGCGGTCAAGTCTTCCGTCTCCTTGGCATTCTGATGGGAACCGACATCTCAATGGACCAACGTTGGAACTGGGTGCTATCCAAGCTGGATAGGAAGCTGAATCATTGGAAAGGTATGCAAGTCAACCTGGCAGGGCATGCTATGGTTGTTAACACATTTATGCTGTCTACAATTATTTACTTTATCTTGTGTTGGAGACCTAAGGAGAAAGACTTGGCCAAAGTGGAAAGAATCTGCAGAAACTTCCTTTGGACTGGGGACCCCAACAGGAGGGGGATTCCCAAAATCAAATGGGAAACTTGCATTAGCCCTAAAGACTCAGGGGGCTTAGGAATTTTGGATATTGTTGGGTTGGCTGACAAGTTGGCGGCAAAGTGGCTTATCAAGGCTTGGAGCAATAGGGAGGCCTCTTGGGCTAAATTGATCTTCAGAAACACGGAAGACCTTACCTTAGTTGGCCACCCTGGTTGGAAGGACATAGGGATTCTCACGCTTTTGTTCTCCCCCCACCCGGTCTCCCCTAAAGGCTCTAGCCTCGTGTGTTCCTTATGGAAGAATTGGAACAAGGCCAAACAGTTCATCAGAATCAGTGATGAGTGGAAGTGGGCGGCTGGCATAAGACAAAATGACTCTGTTTGGTTCCCAATCAACGGCATTCGAGGGGTGGAGTCTTGGAACCTCCAAACTGCAAGGCGGTTATGGAACAAGGGGTTCAAACAATGGAAACAACTCTGGAAACAAGAGACCAGCCAGTGGATTAGGTTCGAAGAATTGGATCTGAGACTTAGAGTTACCTTTGAGGAATGAACTCTTCTTCAAAGCAGGTGTTTAGCATGGGACCGCTCAGCTACCCGCCTTCTTTGCGGTCAAGATCTTCCTTGCTTGGAGGGCCTCAAATGGAGCAATGGTAAGAAGCTATCCAGAATCCCCAACTTCAAAGAGGATTTAGATGTTCACCACACCCTTAACAAGAGATGGTGCCTTTCTTGGACCAAACTTCGGTGGGAGCTAAAATTCATGTCTATTTGGCACCCCCTAATTGAGGTCAAAAAGTCCGTTCTCATGTGGCAGATCTTGCATAAAGGTATCTGGACCAATGCAAGGGCTAACAAAATATGTGGTGTGCCGCCATGGTGCAAGCGTTGACATCGGTGCATCGAAGATTTAGCTCACATGTTCTTCGACTGCCCCAAGTCCCGTGTTATCTGGCATCACGTGACCCGAGTATTGAGACTCACGAACCAAATCAACTGGCAACAAGTGATGTTGGGTGAGGCGATCGGCTGCTCATCGAGGCTGTGGAATGCCATCAGAGGTGAGACTCTCTGGAAGATTTGGAGGGAGCGATGTGCTGTCAATTTTGGCCAAACTCCTAAGGAATGGTCGATCGAGAAATCCTTGTTTCTCCTAGGTAAAAGAATCTCCCGAGTCAAGAGATCACCACCGTTTAGACATCACTGTATTTATCTCCTCGAAAACAACAAGTTGAAACCCAAATGGGTCCCACATGAGGGTGATGATAACTTTATCCGCCTCATCTGTAATGCCCTGTAGCTTGCCATACTCCTCCCCTGCATTGTGGGATTTGGGGGGTCCCATGGGCACTAGTCCCATTCACTTGTAACTTTTTTTCTTTATTATAATTAAAGTCCGAGAGATTAGGCTAAAAAAAAAAAGAACGATCTTTTATGTTTATCTCATTTGGAGGCGGTTCAAAATAGAAATGCGGATACACTTAAACTCTAGTGTTTATTTAAGTATTGTGGCAAAATATAAAATCCCATAACAATAAGCTTTTTTTCTTTCTAACATTTTTGAAGATCATTGAAAACAAATTTCTTGAAGAATGGAAACTTGATCCAAGTTTTGTTAGCAATGGCACAACTTCAAATTGTCTACGGCTGAACTTCCTTTTATAAATTAAAAAACCTTCAAATTGTGGACGAATTCGGAACATTTCAAGTCATTTGAATGTGGGCTAACTTTAAATCAAATGTAGGTTGCTACCAAAATCACGTTTTGAATACTAGCCGGAGAGTCCTATGTTGTTATTTTACTTATGCACATTCTATTCATGTCAATTTTATGTAGGTATATGAATATGCATGCATATATGTGTACATACACATACATGCATGCACACATATAGTTGTATAATGCATGTATACATATGTATGCCCATGTATATCTGCATGTATATGTACATATATATGCATGTGTATAGATATGTGTGTACGTACATGTGTGTGTATATATATATATATATATATATATATATATATATATATAAACAATACAATACAATGATTTTCTCAAGAGAAAATTATCTCCTCGAGAAAACCCTCTCTTAATGCAACCCTCCCTTCAAGCTAAGGATGAACCTCAATTCCGAAAGTTATATTCATAGCTTACTGTTTTGACATTTTGAGTTTTTAGGAGGAAGTCCTGAGTTCAAATCTTAGTTGAATAAATCTATATGTTTCCTCAAAGATAAGTGCCTTTACCTTACGAGATTGGTGTGTGATTGTTTTTCCAATTCATTGTACTCTCAAAAAACAAAAACAATATAGTACAACGATTTTCTTTAGAGAAAATTATCTCATCGACAAAACCCTCTCTCCATGCAACCCTCCCTTCAAGTAGAGAAAATTATCTCCTCGAGGAAACCCTCTCTCCATGCAATCCTCCCTTCAAGCCCTTAAGGAATATGAAGCTCAATTTCGAAAGTAGAAGAGGTTCTACTCCACAAATCCATGTGATTATGTAGTTTGAGGAAGTAATAGAGTGTTATGTCCAACGAGATGCATCCATAGAAGTTCAACGTTTTACGTCTTTTCCCTCTCAAGTCCCGTTGAGGCAGACTTCTTTTGTAAGGACTCATCAATCTTTGAAGTTACGTGCATGAAAAAAGTCCTTCAGGCTGGATTGAGAAAATGTCAAAGATAAAAGAAAAGCAATCCTACCTTGCGTGAAGATGTTTCAATCTTAACAGCGATTTTCCCTTTGCCGCAAGTAAATTTCTCGTACGGAGGATTGTCAAAGCCCGAAGCTCTTGATAAGATGTCTCCTGCCGTTACTCGTCTGAAGCTCTTCATCTGTGTCGCCTACTGATCAGTAACTCAAAGCTCTCCCTCAATTCACCATTCTCTCTTTTACTATCTTTTTGCTGCGAAGAGGAAGATGCTTAGTTCGAACACTGATAGTTGATTTGCTGTTCGATAACCTTGCCTGGAGATCTTCAAAGCTCCGAGCAATGCCTGGAGATCTTTGAAGTTCCGAGCTCGTACTGCTCGATGAATTAAACACGAAGTAAATGCGAATTGCGTTGGGAGTGCGACGTGCGACTCGCGAGATCAGATACATTTTCGTCTAAGTTTAAGCTCAGATAAAAGGAAAAATAAACATGGAGTCATCTCTTGAAGAGCTAAGTCAATGGGCGGGATGCGATTGTATCACATGACAGAGATGAAGTTTTAACGAGATGGCTAATAGGTTATCGACGACTTGGTCTACGGCTTCCCTCATTCTCGTGTTCTTCAGCATTACATGTCTTATATATACTCCATGCCCTCTTCTTGTCTCGTTCATTGCCGTCTGTAGATACTGTCTTCTACTTCTTCCTTTTCCCCTCCTCCTTTTGTTATTGTTTCTTTCATTGCCCCTCTGTAGGTACTGTCTTCCACTTCTTCCTTTCTACCTCCTCCTATTGTTGCTCCACTGCTCTCCTCCGCTTCTCCATTTTCCCACGCCCTGTAATCACCATCCCGTGTTTTCTCGTTCAGGTTTCATGTACACCAAACGCGGTTCCTCCTACCTTCTGGTACTCTGCATTATCGTTTTGGGCTCCTTCGCTGCGTCCGTGTCCGCCAATTCACATGAGAACCCGGATGGAACGACATCTCACGATCTGCACTTCAAGGTCAGTTCATTTCAGACCCACCGCCTTGCATTTCTATCTTTTCACCACGCGAAAATGCATAAGCATTAGCTGTTCGTACTTAGGGTAACGTCCTCATAAGTTTATTGAATTCATCTGCGTTGTTGAAGGCGTCGTTTGTCCCCCTCCTTCCCTCTCTTTTTACGTCTCTGGTTCTTGATGCTTTTGTTGATGTTCATGTTGGTTTCGACAGATTCAATATGCTACTGTGACTAGGCTATGCAATGGAACCAAACAAATTCTCACTGTGAATGGTCAGTTCCCTGGACCTTCAGTTTATGTGCGCACCGGTGATCATGTGAACATCAAGGTCTCCAACCATGTTGATGAGAATGTCACGATTCATTGGTACTCCCTCCCTCTCTCTGTATTTCTTCTTTATGACGGAATGACATACATGCACTTGAATTACACCTCTTGAAAATCGACATGGCTCTTTATCTAAATGCAATTCGCATGCATTTGGGTGTTCTGTGCAGGCATGGGGTAAGGCAGTTGCTTAGTGGATGGGCCGATGGTCCAGCATATATTACTCAGTGTCCCTTGCAGCCTAATGCGCATTACAACCATAACTTCACTGTAACGCATGAGCAAGGCACCCTCTTCTGGCACGCACACTTGGGCTGGCAGAGAGGAACATTGTATGGAGCCTTCATTATTCTACCTAAAAAGGGACAAGCTTACCCCTTTCCGATTCAGCCAAAGGCTGACTTTCGCATCCTGATAGGTAAACGGATGTTTCGTTTTCTTAGCATACCGTTTATACGGATGCCCCTAGCCTTCTCGAAGTCTCACGTCTTATTGACATGGAAGAATTTTTTCTCTTTATGCACGTTGCATTCATTTCTTTCATAACTTGTTTCTGCAGGTGAATGGTGGAATATGCAGTTGAATGATGTGGAGGCATTCGGAGTAGAAAGTGGGCGTGGCTACAACATTTCAGATGCAATCACCATTAATGGACAACCAGGTTTTCTGTACCGATGCTCAGCAGAAGGTAGGAACATATAATGTACTGTTGCTTCAACTAAAACATCGAAAATCTCAGAAAGTTTTTGTTTCAGATGTTTTACGTACAATCCGCAATTCAGCTCATAACATGTAATTTGCAGATGCCACTACCATCAAGGTAAAGAAGGGTGAGACGTACCTTCTCCGCATCATTAATGCAGCCATGAACTTCCAGATGTATTTCCAAGTAGCAAAGCACTCCCTCACTGTGGTAGCAACGGATGCCTCCTATGCGAAGCCATATACAAATAATATCATTGTCCTTGCCCCTGGGCAGACTGCAGATGTCCTGCTTACTGCAGACCAAGAAGTAGATAGCTATGTTTTTGGTGCTACTGTGTTTTCACCAGCAGATCCAAAAAAAGTGGAGTATCCTAATGTGACAACTACAGGCCTCCTGGTTTATGAAGGGGCGCCTCAAAAAGCTGTAGATGATCTTGAGATTCCCAGCTTTCCAGTCTTCAACGACAGTTCTTTTGCTTTGAATTACTTTTCCAACTTGAGAAGCCTGAACAGTGAAGAATACCCTTCCAATGTTCCTCAAGTGGTGAACCGAAGCCTCCTTTTCACAGTGGGCTACTCTTTTGTCGAATGCAAGCAGGGGGAAGTTTGTGAAGGACCCGGACCTGGAAATGCATCCATTGGGACAAACATTAATAACGTTACATTTGTACTTCCTCAAATCGCTATTATGCAGGTTGGTTTTATATTTTTTTATACATAGAGTAGCTTAAAAATTATCTGCACTCTCACGTATGAGCACAGATAGCCAATGGGTTTCCTCCTATCAGGTAAATGGAGCATCTGAAGTTCTGATAGATATCTTTGATGTCAAGCTGCATTTACCTTCCTCTAGACAAAGGTTACTAGGTTGTAGCACATGATTGTCTATCTGCAAGACTTCTTGCACCTAACTGCATATCAATAGATGTCAGGATAACCTGTTTGCAACTGTTGGCTTGGTAGTTCATGATGGATGGATAGACAGCATTTAAGTTTGTAGCCAGTTACACACGTATAAAATGATGGTAGGTCCCTGTATTCTACAAGTCTGGGATGGCAATACTGCCTGCAGTCTCTTTCCTTTCATGATGGATGGCTACACAGCATTTAAGTTTGCAGCAAGTTACACACATATAAAATGATGGATGGATAGAGAGCATGTAAATTGTAACTAATCATACCTATATGCTTTAATTCCAAAGACATTCTATATATTTGAATCTGATCCTGACCTTTGATTGGTCATACAGGCATACTATGAACAGCTTTATCCTAACAGTACAGCAGTGAAGTGGGATACCACATTAGCACAGGCTGATGATACATTCGAAGAAAACTTTCCAAGTATGCCCCTGTTCCAGTATAACTACACTGCTGGGAACCTCACTAGTTTCTTTGCCAATTTTGGTACCAAGGTAGTGGAGCTTGACTTCAACACCAATGTGCAGCTCGTGCTTCAGAACACGAATTCTCTCTTTTTTGAGAGCCATCCATTCCATTTGCATGGCTACAATTTCTATGTGGTAGGTAAAGGGACGGGAACCTATGTTGAAGAGAAGGACTCTCCAAATTTCAACCTTGTGGATCCCCCTATCATGAACACAGTTGCTGTTCCTTCAGGAGGTTGGGCTGCCATTAGATTTGTTACAGACAACCCTGGTAAGTCTTTAATATGTTTTACTCCTTGAATCGGGGTTTCCAGTCTTGAATTGATTTGTTTTGAAAATCGGCACATCAGCTGATGAAGTGCAGCTCTTATCTAGTTTATTAGCTGATCTGTTGGTGATTTGATTATATGTAGGTGTGTGGCTAATGCACTGCCACTTTGAGATGCACACGACATGGGGTATGATGATGGTCTTTATTGTGAGGGATGGCGATGCACCTGATCAGAAACTGCCACCCCCTCCCAAGGACTATCCTAAGTGTTAATATGTGAATTCATCAGAGCATATCTGGATTCTCGGAACATAGTTGTGCACGATGCAAGGTGGATTTTCATTGTATAAAGCGATATTGTAGAGCTGCTACTTTACTGTGAGAGAGGGAGAGGCTATATAAACCGTATCCACTGGCCAGTGATTACATGAACAGGGGCTTCTTTTTGTTATTCCATCCTCTTTTTCTAATAAATGTAAATTTTTGACTGAATTTCATAGCTGGAATATTGTAAGAGATTATGAAATATTTACTCTCTTTAGCCTTGTGCTTTGACATATACAATATTGAGTATGAAGTATGTATGCTTTGCTGATACGATATTTAACTTCAATAATCTTTCACAAGATCAACACATTCAAGCAGGATGATACTCATGGATAGCGTGTGCTTTTTTTCTTGAATTTAATTTTGAGGGCCGATTCTACCTACTGTGTGGCAGCTGTGCATCACATTCTATGTGTTTATTAAGCTAAATGGTGCTGTTACAGTTCTGCCTCTTGATTGATAGCTGTATTTAGCATCCTATGCACTCATGAATAGGGTGTGTTTTGTTTCTTGGATTTGATTATCAGGATCAATTTTACCTACTTCAGAGTCGTACACAGCATCTCTGTATTTGTTAAGCTAAATAGTGCTGTGAATTTCTTAAAGAGGAAAAAAGTGTTTGGGAGAGTCCTCTTTAAAAAGTGTTTGGAGAGCATTAAGTGTGTTATGAGTATCATGTCATCCACATAAACAAGGATGATCACATAAACAAGGATGATAGCAAGTCCATGTGTGCACGCTTCACATACAAGGTGCGTTCAATTGGACTATTATGAAATACATGTGCTGCTAATAAGTATTTGTGTGTTTTTGATACCAAGTATGTGACGTTTGCTATAATTGTACTTGCATGGTTTGTTTTCATACCCTTTTGCACAAAACCATGGTGCTTAAAAGCATATACTTTTTCATGAAAGTCTCTAATTTTCATGCAAGTCTCCATTCAAAAATGCAATTTTGATGTTCGATTGACGTATATTCCACCATGGTGCTTAAAAGCATACGCTTTTTCATGAAACTCTCTATTTTTCATGCAGTCTCCATTCAAAAATGCAATCTTGATGTTGGATTGACGTATATTCCATCCATTGTGAGATGCAAGTGCACAAATGCTATGAACGCTTGCCATACATGTATGTAAGAGAAAATATATCCTCAAGATCAATGCCTTTTTTTAATCATAAATTTATAGCGATCAATACTACCATCGTGCATTTGTTTCATTTAGTATCGATTTTCCTATGAAGAGCCAAGTCACATAAACATCGAGTACCATTTTTCATAATAGCATCAATTTGATTCATCAAAAGAAATAGGCTATTCTCGTCACAAAGGCTAAAAAAAGCTATTCCATAGCGTATGATGCAAAACAAGCACCATGGAAGTTTGAACAAGTAAGATAAAACAGAGACACATGTAGCTTGCTATCTTTTCAAAGTCCATATCAATTGTTGAGTCATGAAGTAGAGGTGATTCTCAAAAGAGGATGTTTGCATAAGACCAGATATCACTATGAACAAATTGCAATTTTTCTTTATCTCTTCTACTTTACCATCATCTTTAAGAAGGAAGAATGCTACCTCTTACTCATAATGCAGCCCTTATATACATGTTTGTATGGTGTCTCAAGCTTTAGAGAAAAGAGAGCACCATATCAAAATTCTTTAGGTGTAACAAAACAACAAAATATAGATGCCGAAATGTGCATGCGAAAGTTTTACATATGAAATGACCTACAAATTTCATATTGCACATGTATAATCATCCATAGATTTTCCATAGTTTATGAACTTATATAGACAATGCCACAACATACTAGGTGCAATAATATTATTGCCATTATAAAGGACATGAAATGTACACATATCATCAACGAACTTTACTACCAAGGGAATCTTGGTTAGTATCGACACTAATATTAGATTTTTCTTGATCCTTGGCACGTATAGGGCATTCGAAAATGTAAGTGTATTGCCTTTAACATCAATAATGATAATTTTTTTAGTTCTTAGAAAGGATATAAGGAGTATAGGGCATTTGAAAATAGAAGTTTATTGCCTTTAACATCAATAATGATAATTCTTTTAGTTCTTAGAAAGGATGTAACGAGTTTGCACATGTGATAGTATTCCCATTGGGGGTAGGCTCAAGTGAGGTGAAGCAATTGCTCTACAAGGTAACATGTTTGGTAGCACCATTGTCAAAGTACCAAATTTGAGTCTACTCTATACATACAATGATCTCCTTGCTTGATCTTTAGTTTGCTTTCTCTCAAATGAGTAAATTTATGCATAGCCTAGAAGTTAAGCATTGGGAAACAATTAAGTACATCATTTGCTAGTTATCTGGTATCCATCAGCTTGGGTTATTTTTTTTAATCAATTGGCTTCTAGTTATCAGGCTAATTATAGGGTATATTTCATAGCTTTTGTTGAGTGTTTTGTTGGAATTTGAGAACTAGGGATGCACACAAAATACACGAGGAAGAAGAAGAAGATTGGAGCACAACATTGATGTATTAATATGTGAATGTAAAAAATGATAAGCAGTCTACTAAGGTTATGTGCAAATATACAAGTCGTGGGAGAAAAATGTCCTAAAGAGAAAGAAAAGTGCATGGTGGTCCTAAGTGTGTTCACACACATCACTACAAAGATGTACTAACAAATCCCGTCTGACAAACATTCGAGTCCATTCTAGGCATCTATTGTTCATGAAAAGATGGATAATAACTAGAAAGAGCGATAAATGCCCATTCTTCATTCTAAGCAAGGTTAGTAGACTCAATTTTAGGAGTATAGGCTTCTACAACAACCATTAATCTCTTTCTTCTTTGCCTCTTTGGCAACCAGTCTAGGATAACTCTTAATGACATGATCATTTGCCTTACGACATTTGCTAAATTGTTTCTATTTTTTTGTTTTCTTTTCATCTTTATCTTCCTTTTTTTACTGTCAATATTAGCAAAAACAAGCTCGATTTACCTTTGCTCTTTTGACTAGCTTAGAAAGCTTGATTGAAAACACACGTAATTAACCTATTTTGTCTATATTGAGCTTCCTCCAACAAAATAGAGGCTAATTTCTCAAATGTTAAGGCATTTGGATTTTTTTTCATTATCAAATGAAGATTAGAAGGAAAACTTCCATCAAAATCTGAAAGATGATTAAAAACAATCTACACAAGTGAGCTATTTGGCAAGATTTTATATGCAACATTCAACCATTCTTTCAAATCCACTATTCAAATGAATGTCAAAACTTCAAAGAACACGTTCTAATGGATGTTTTATGAACAATAAATTAAAAAATATACTTTTGATATTGCAAATTATCCCAAAGTTTGTAAAAACGAGGAACTACTCATGATGATATCCATCTTTTGTGTTTTTATAGATTTTTTAGAAACCTCTAGAATGTATATTTTTAGATTAGAATGAGGAATGGACCAATTTTTAAGTGTGAACTTGGACACTTACATTGATAAAAAAGACAATACAAGTCATTTTGTAAGATACTTCATTTTGGAATTAATGAGAAGTTAGAGAGGTCTTTCAAAAGTCATTATCATGCATGAGTTGGCCCTCACGGGGTGCCCGAACTGGAAGAATCTCGACATCATGACCCTGTTATTCTCCCCGATCCCCGTCTTCCCGAAACAAGCATGAGTTGGCCCTCACGGGGTGCCCGAACTGGAAGAATCTCGACATCATGAGTCTGCTATTCTCCCCGATCCCCGTCTTCCCGAAAGGCTCCAATCTCGTGTGCTCCCTTTGGAAGGGCTGGAATAAAGTCAAAAGCTTCACAAGAATTTGTGAAGACTGGAAGTGGGCGGCCGGAATCAGACAAAACGACTCTATCTGGTTTCCGATACATGGCATCCGGAGTGTGGAGTCGTGGAACATTCAAAATGCCAAGAAGTTATGGAACAAAGGATTCAAAAAATGGAAACACCTCTGGAAACATGACACCAACAGCTGGATCAACTTCGAGGATATTGACCCTCGCATAAACATCTCCTACGAAGAATGGAACACTTTGCAAAGCAGATGCCTCGCTTGGGATCATCACAAGACTCGCCTTCTCATGGGACACGACACACCGAACGCGCGTGGTCTCAAATGGCACAATGGAAATAGCCTACTCAAAATCCCGAACATCAAAGAAACGACTGACCTCCAGATCAGCCTCAACAAGAAATGGTGCCTGTCTTGGACGCGGCTTCGGTGGGACATGAAATTCATGGGTATCTGGCATCCACTTATAGAGATTAAGAAGTCTGTCCTCTTATGGCAAATTCTTCATCGAGGAATTTGGACCAACCATAAGGCAAGCAAACTTTGTGGGATCCCACCTTGGTGCAAACGCTGCCACCGTGCAATCAAAGATGTCCCACACATCTTCCTTGCTTGCCCCAACTCCTACAAAATCTGGCAGACGGTTGGAATGAAAATCAGACTTCAGAAACAGCTTAGTTGGAAACAAGTCCTTTTGGGAGAAGCGATTGGCTGCTCTGCGGCACTCTGGAACGCAATCAGAGGGGAAGTCCTGTGGAATATTTGGCGGGAGAGGTGTGCTCTCAACTTCGGCGATCCCCCCAGGGAGTGGTCGATTGAGAAATCACTATTCCTCCTTGGCAAAAGGATTGTCAACAGTAAGAAATCCCCCCCCTTCAGGCACCATCAAGTCCTCCTGTTGATCAACAACAAGCTCAAACCCAAGTGGGCCCCGCATGAGGGCGACGAGAGGGTGATCAACCTTCTTTGTAATGCAACCTAGGATTCAATCAAGCTTCCCCTGCTTTGTGGGATTTGGGGGGTCCTGTGGGCACTAGTCCCCTTCTATTGTACCTTTGTTTCTTAATTTAATTCAAGTCCGAGAGAGTAGGCTATTGCCGAACTTCCTTTATAAAAAAAAAAAAAAAAGTCATTATCATCACTTTACTTTCTTGTTAATTTTAAGTGAACTTGGTGAGTGATTCCCATGGATTTACCTTAGAGATTGGTTGTCTTATGTGTGACCATGACTTTCATTAATCAATTCGTAGTCTCAATGCTGTGAATTCAAGATAGAAGTTGTTTTTTCACAACTATGTAAAGTTGCAAAAGTTATGATTCTCTTGTCAAGGGATTACATACACATAGAACTAAAACTATTGTACACACTTATTCTTTATGAAAAATACCACACTTTAGACATTGTAATCATTCCAAAAGCTTATTTCTATCTTTGCTTAGATCAAAAGAGAATTTGCAACCAAAATGGTAAGATCTTAAATTCTCTTGCTTAGATGGTGTGGATTAATAAATGTACTGATCTATGGGATTCATTGATTAGAAAGGGTTTAGATCTTTCAATAATTCTAGGAATTAACAATTTAATGTTTGTGGTTGTTGGTCTTTTATGCTATAATGATTAGAGAAGACAACTCCAAAGTATCACAAACATTTTTGGTGCCATTGTCATCGAACAATTGCATTGAAATTTGCTAGATCATCCTAGTTGATGGTATGAAACACTTAATCCAAGATACTTTTGAAATTCTCACGTGGAAAAAGTGGGCAAAGACATGAGCGTTACTTTGATCTTTGGAAGATTTGTTCATTCATCTTGTTTAATTGTTTGAGGAAGAGCTTTCTCTTTAGTTTCTTTCATCAATGAGATCTTTTCACTTATTCATAAGCTTTTTAAGCTTTGCTTGAGAATTTGCTTTGGAAGTTTTTTTTGAAATATTGATTTTATTGGGAAAAATGAATTGAACAACATTGTTTGAGAGAGATGCGCTAAGAAGACGTAAGAATTGCTGGATGAGAGATTTGGAAAGCAAGAAATTCAAATCATTCTTTGACTCAAAGAAACTCAAGAAACCTAGAATATTTTCTTTTCAATCTTGAGAAAACTTAGAAAATAATGAAATATTATGGTAATTCATTGAATTGATGATGTGATGTAATGGACAAAGTAAGTATAGAACTTGCAATCCTTGGCATACATGAGAAGCAAGATTTCAATATGAACTTTTTAATTATTAAGTGATTAATTTTGAAAGGTTCAAGAATAAATTGTTGAAATTTGATGTTAACTGCAAGTCAAAAATGGAATAGAGGTACAATATATGTGGACTTAATAAGAGAGTTTGGAAAAGTTACAAGAATCAAAAGAAAAAGACATTTGGAGGAAACACGATTAAGTACAAAGAATCACAATTCTTTGTAGAGGAGTGTCAACTCATACTAGTGAGAGTCAAGATTCGTGAGATAGAGAAGGAAGAGACATATGAAGGTATTGCATCAATTTCGAGGAAATATTGAATATTCTAAGAGAAAAATAGGAAATCGTAATTGTTCTTGAAAAAAAAAACTATAAAAGCAAAAATTAGAGAACAACTTATTCACTAAGTGACTTTAGAGAGAGAACACTACAAATTTTGATTGTGAGCATTTGACCAAATTCTTTGGTTTCTCGCAGCCATCTGGGATCAAATAATAAGGTAAGATATGATTCAATTTATTTCAATGAATGCATGATATTTTCTTAGCTCAAATAAATGGGTAATAGGTATAAACAAAAAGTCATGATTCTGACTAATGTGAATTGTTGTTAAAAATAATAGTTTTTTTGAGAATTTTTGGAGTTTGAGGTCTGTGGAAGCACCGAACAACACAAGGAAGAAGAAGAAGCTTGGAGCACAATGCACAATATTGAATGTATTACCACTAGAATATACAAAAATAAGTAACCCCTTAGGGCAATAGGCATATATAAAAGCCAAGGGGAAAAACCTCCTAAAGAGGGAAAAAAGTGCCCCGATGGTCCTAGTGTGTTCACACACATCACTACCTAAATATATCAACAAATCCCCCTTGGGAGTGATGCAGTGAGCAAGAAGTTGGCATTCATGCATAAGGAAGTGCCAAGCTATGTGGAATCAATCCATAAAAGGAAGTAAGCCCAAAGATTTGCGGAAAGCTTCAAAATTCTCCTTACACAGAGCCTTCATGAAAAGGTCTGCAATGTTCTCCTATGTGGGCACATATGCCAAGTTTATCTCTCCAAGCAGTGATCCTCTCCCTGACATAATGATAATGCACCTCAATGTGCTTAGTGCGAGCATGGAACATAGGGTTCTTCGCAACTCCCAATGCGCTCTAACTATTAGTGAAGATGGTGATGGCAGAAGAATGACCAACACCTAAATCAGCCATAAGGTGTCTGAGCCACACGCACTCAGCAATCGCTGTGAAGGCAATGATATACTCAGCCTCACAACTAGAAGTGGCCATAGTAGGCTGCTTCTTGCTCAACCAAGATATATATGAACTACCAAGCATGAAGCGAAAACCACTAGTGGACACATGAGTGTCATAGCAACCAAACCAGTTAGAGTCACAAAAAGCATGCAAATTTGGCAGTAGTGATCCCCCCTTAGGATAAAACAATCCAAGTAGTCGGGCACCACTCAAGTAGTGAAAGATGTGCTTAACCGCTTGTCAATGCTTGACAATTGGGCAATGCATAAACCTGCTCATCTGTGAGACAACAAACTGAATATCTAGCCAAGTAATGCATAAGTAAATCAAGCATCCAACAGCCTACTGATAGCGAACAACATCAAATGCATCTCCAATATCATGAAGACTCAATCATAAACCTGACTTCATAAGAGTGGCAATAGGTTTATAGTCTTCAAGGCCAAAACATTGCAATAATGTGTCAACATATTTGGTTTGACACAAAGCTATTCTGCCATAAATTTGCATAAACTGAATGCCCAAATAATGTTGCAAATGCCCCAAATTTGACATATCAAATGAGGCATGCAAATCAGCTTTAAAATCAGCAATATGCTTCTCATAAAGAACAATGAGTAGCATGTCATCAACATACACAACCATGATCAGAAGCACATCATTTACATGATTAACATATAAGGTGCTTTTAGTTGGAATATTCTCAAAAGCATGTCCAATCAGATAAGCATGTATCTTTTCATACCAAGCACGTGGAGCTTTCTTTAAACCATATAATGCCTTCTTTGACTTGCACACCTGGTTTTCATGCCCGTTCTGCACAAAGCCATGCGGCTCAAAAACATAGACTTCTTCATAGAAATCACCATTCAGAAATGTAGTTTTAATGTCCAATTGATGTACATTCCAACCATGATGAGCTACAAGTGCACAGATGCTATGAATATTAGTCATTTGGCAAGTAGGAGCAAAGTCTCATCAAAATCAATTCATCTTTCGTGAGCATAACCCTTTGCAACAAGCCTAGCCTTATACATGTCAAGTGTTCCATCAGGCTTATGCTTCAGCTTATATACCCACTTAGTGCCAATGGCCTTCTTGCCAAGAGGCAAGCCACACAAAGACCAGGTACCATTCTCCATTATAGCATCATATTCAAATTGCATAGCAGCCATCCATTTTTTAGAATTGTATGCTTCATCAAAAGAAATAAGCTCATTCTCATCATAGAGACTAGAGGCAGCCATAGCAAAGCAATTTGATGCAAAAGAGCCACTATGAGAGCTTGAACGAGTACGGTATGATAGACGTGCATCTAATTTTTTGTCACACGATGTCTACACCAATCCCCCTTGATCAGAACGGAGGGTGCCCATTTTACATGTTGACAAATTTTTAGCCAAAACCAAAAATTGTTTGAAGCACATAAACATTTCAGACTTTTCTTTCAATGGATATACCCATACATGCCTAGAAAAATCATTGATGAAAGCCATGAAGTAAAGATAGTTCCCAAAAGAGGGTGTCTGCATAGGACCACATACATCACTATGAACAAGCTGCAATTTCTGAGTAGCTCGAGCTAAACCATCTTTTGGGAAGGAGGAACGTTGCATTTTGCCCAAAATATTTCCTTCACATACATGTTTACCAAGTGCCTCAAGTTTGGGTAAAGAGGACACCATTTCATATTTTTGCAGCGTAGCAAACTAGCAAAATTCAGATGACCAAAGCTTTGCATTTGAAATAGCCTGCGAATCATGTATTGTACACGCCAAATCATTCACACATTTTTCATAGTTTATAAGCTTATACAACCCACAACATAAAATGCCAAAAGCAATAATCATATCGCCATTTGAAATATCATGAACTATACATCTATCATCAACAAATTTCACAACCAAGCCAATGTTGCCTAAGTTGAAACTGATAACATATTCTTCTTGATCTCTACACAAATAAAGCATCCAAAAATGTAAAAGAACCACCATCAGCAGTAGTCAGAATGATCTTACCAACTCCCATGACAGGATAAGAGGAGTTGTTGGCACATGTGACAATATTCCATGTAGGGGTAGGCTCGAGTGAAGTGAAAGAAACTTCTGTATGAGGTAATATGTTTGGTTGCCCCACTATCAAAATACCAAACATCTGAGTCTATTGTAGACATACACTATTCAAGAGAAGATGGGTCAAAATTGCAAATAGTATTAAACACCCATTCTTGATTCTGCACTAGATTAGTAGTCTCTGTTTTTAGTGTAGAGGCCTCTACAACAACCATTCCATCCTCTTTTTTCTTTGCCTCTTTAGCAACCAATTTTGAAAAACTCTTTATGACATGATCATTTGCTTTATAATATTTGCAAAACAATTTTTGCTTTTTTGTTTTAGTCTTGCCTCTCTCATCCTCCTTTGATTGTGGAAAACTAGCAGATTTCTGCTTACTGGTAGAGGAGCTCCATTTACCTTTCCCCTTTTGACTAGCTAGGAAATCTTGATGTGTAACATGCATAACGGACCTGTTCTATCTAGACTAATCTTCCTGCAATAGAACAGAGACTAACTCCTCAAATGTTAAGGCATTTGGATTACCTTTCATCATCAAACGAAGAGTGGAAGCAAAACTCTGATATGAATCAAGAAGACCATTCAGAACAGTCTACACAAGTGAACTGTCAGGTAAGACTTCATCAACAGAAATTAACTATTTCTTCAAATCTTTGATCTTTGTGAAAAAATTGTCCATGGAATCAACTTCATTCATGTGCTCACTCTCCAACTGTTTTCGGATGTAAGTAACACGAGCCTCATTCCTTGCCTGATATAAAGTGGTAAGTGTATCCCAAGCATCCTTCGTTGTTCTGCAAGAGCAAATGTGAGGAATAATGGCATGTTTGATAGACAAGGCTATCAATGCATGTGTGTGAGCATCTCTTCCATCCCAACAAATTTGCTCTGCAGTAGGTGCAGCAGGAACCGCAGCATGAACAAGAACATGAAGAATATCATCATCTTCAATGCCATCTGCATCACCTTTAGCAACTGTGTTTGCAAGTCTAATAGGACTTTTTTTGACACCCTACACAATATTCCACAGTCCTTTTGCAACCAATACATGACACAACATATAAGCCCATAATGGGTAATTGGTACCATCCAACTTATCCTCAACAGCCAACATACAGAATACATCACTACTTTTAGCCATGGCCACTAACTAAGATAACCTGATGCAGAAAATTGGTTGCATCTCAAAAAGTTGAACAGAACTACCTTATCAAGTTCTACTAAACCCATAGTAGACTTTGAGACGCTTATACTGGCACACGAAAACCTATATATATCTTTGGCACAAAAAGTTAAAATAGCCTATGTAAGCACTACAATAGTGCATTCGAAGGCCGAAGCGAGCTGAGATCACAATTTCGGCACCACAGAGTGAAGCCGTTTTTATCTCCTAATCAGCTTGAGATTTCGTGTGATTCTCAAACTGTGACTAAAGGGGTGTCAACAACACCCTAGATGAAGTGGCGACCTTCTCTGATACCAATACCAATTGTTATAGTTTGAGGTCTATGGAAGCACGCAAATAGCATAAGGAAGAAGAAGAAGCTTGGAGCACAACACACAATACTGAATGTATTACCACTAGAATGTACAAAGATAACCCTTTAAGGCAATATGCGTATATACAAGCTGGGGAAAAAAACCTCCTAAAGAGGGAAAAAAAGTACCCCAACAGTCCTAGTTTGTTCGCACACATCACTACCTAAATATATCAACAAGAATTTCTTTATTCCACGATTAAGTGAGGAATAGGTGCTAATGAAGGGACTAAAAAAGTTGGAAAAAGTTGAGATTTTTTTTGCATGAATAAAAATTGAAAATTACAATTCTAAAAAAGTAATCAAGATTGTCAAAAAGCACAATTTCTGCAACAAAAAATTAAAAAAACATGATTGTGAGCAATCATGATTGTAAAATAATAAAATTACTATTCTAGAAAATTGCGACCGTGTTGGGATTTAGAATTTCATGATTCTACTCGACATGATTGTCAAAACATGATTTTGAAGAAAACACAATTGTGGAAAAAATATGACTTTCACAAAAACATAATTTTAAGAAAGGAGGAAAACACGATTTTGTAGAAGTTTGGCATCGTGATTTTTTGTTCACAGGGAAACATAATTGTAAACTCAAAATCATGATTATATCAATATAATACAATTCTATGTAGAGAGTTGTGTTGAGAGAGAAACATGATTTTTGAAAGGAAATTTGCGATAGTGACCTCAAAATCGTGAGTTTTACAGAATTGTGATTTTGAAAAAACTAATGCGATTTCCAACATAGAATCGTCATTTGTCAAAGCAAGTAATAAAAGACACGATTGTGAGTGCAAAACAATAATTTTCATATTTTTTTAATTGAGAAAAGCGAAAAAACAAATCTGCATTGGAGAAATAGTGCAATCAAGAGAAAAACAAAAAAGAGTGATTATCCTTGAAAATTGTGATTTTGAGCAGAGAGTCGTGATTTTTCCCAACACATGGAACAGGGAAAAAATTGCAAGTAAATGTTTGGTAAAGGATGTATGTAAGTCCTCTGTGCAATATAAAGTAAAGAAATCAATCAAAACCCATAGGAAACTCTAAACCCTAATTCTAGAACAAGAGAAAAAATAGGTTGAGAGTCAAATCATTATAGTTGCGGAGATTTAAGTCTAGATTATTGAAAAAGAATACATATACTCAAAGTAGAGAAAGGAAATATCAAGCACATCTAGGTGACAATTAAAGGAAGGGAATATAGCATTATCTCAACTAAACATGGAAGAACACAACTTGGAACCTGAAACTTCTGATCAAGTGAACTATAGGAATATCCTCAAGGATGTGTATATAAATAGGTTTGGAGCTTTTGTTATCAAGATGGATTGGATAAGGAACTCATTAAATTCAAAAACTTAGAAATTCCTTTAAACATGATGTGTGTGGCTCAATTTAAAGATGGAAAATATCAGGATAGACAAGGTTGTGATCATATTTTTACCAACAATCCTAGTGAAAGTAATGAGTTGGGTCAAAGTGCTAACAAATCGACTTGGGACGAGAATTGGACAAACAATAAAAATCGAAGGGGGTAGTAAACATCATACTCTAATAGAGTATCAAAGGGAAAGAAGACATCAAATTTCACCTAATCCTTTTTTGGGAGTGGGAGAGGAAGTAGAGGAATTTCCTATAGGAGATGAAATGATTGGTATAATCAAGGAAGAAAAATTAGATAATCACAAGTATCTAAATGTATGAAAAATTGATGCGATGGATCTAGTGATCCTCATGATCATGTAGCTAAGTATAAGAAAATATTAAGGGTAGAAGAAGTGAATGAAATACACAACTCAATTTGAAGACTTTGGGTTAATATCAATAGCACGAACATTGTCTTGGTTTCAAACCTTAAGAACGGAAATGTTTTTGGACATTGAAAGGTTTTTGGAAGAATTCATTGGGGAATTTTTCCAAAAGAGGCATCAAGCATAGCACCACTACTTTGATTCACACTTTTAAACATAAACCTGAAGTGAATGTAAGAATTGATGCAATAAGATTTAAACAATACTTTGATAGTGTACTAATGATGAAAAACCATCCATGCCAAAAAGGGTGCCAACTATTCATGGAGGAATTGATAAATGTTCAATTAAGGACCATGGTTTATTGCAAAAGATGTTAAATAAGAGAACGAGAATTTATGGATCAGCCTAGACTAGTGTTAGAAGAACAATCACCAATACCAAAAAATGTAGTTAGATTCAAATACACAATTGTGCAAGAAAAATTAGAAAGGTTTTTAGTCGTGATCAAGGAGCATTATGCTAGATATAATAGTAATTCAAATGATCATTTAAAAGATACTAGTTGGGAATATATATATAACAAGGAACATGAGCTACAAGCCTTGCATTTGAGAAATGATAAAATTGAAATGGATGTTGCTACATTCATGGATCTTACCAATAATATGCAAAATTCAAAACCCAAGTTCAAGTGTGCTTAGAAGGTAGTTTGTTATAGATGTGGAGGAGAACATTTTGTGAGAGATTGTCCTCAACCTCAAACTCTAAGAGTAGAAGGTACTTATTGTAAGGAATGTGGACGAGAGCATCTGAGAAGGATTTCCCAAAAACCCTTAATGGGTAAGTTTCACATAACCAAGTTCCATTAAAGATAGTGTATTTTTATCTAGCTCTCGAAGTGAACAAGATGAAATTCTACCCATTCAAGTGATAACAAGGCACAAGTTAAAGTTCAAATAATGCAGTGAGTATGGATGATAGATAGAGAGTAGAAACACCCATAAAGAATGCTAAGAAGAATCTCTCTTATAAAGTTAGAAGTGAAAATAAAAAATCAAGAAGGGTTTATAAGGTAGAAAAGTTGGAAAAATAATTACAAGAATTTAATGTGAGAAATTCAATAGAAAAAAATGAAGGAAGGAAAAGAAGACAAAGAAAGATGTAATTTTAAAGAAGCCTTACCAAAACATCTTGAAACTTTCATAAGAGCATATAAAGTTAGAATCAGGAACACAACCAATAGATCAAAACAAGGTATATCCTATGCCACTCTTAGAGAATGAAAGAATGCATATTTGTAGAGAAATTATTAAGTTGACTTGGAAGATTTTAGAAGAAGACCCTCCAAGAGTAAACTCCAAAACCCTAGAAAATATACATGAAGGTGTATGTGAGGAAGTAATGGAAAAGAAAATAGAATCTTATAAGGATGACTTTCTTCCTTATTTAGAATTCAAAGAAAGTGATAATCAAGGAGAAATGCAAGAGCATCAATTGGATCTATCATTAACCATAGAAGTAAAAGTGAATGAGGAATTGAAAGTCTCATGTAAGTTAACTTCAAAAGAATTGACCAACTAGAATCCTCATATGAAATCATATGTCAAATGCTTTGAGAGGATTCAAAGTCTTGATAAGAATAGGTCTATGATAGATTCTCTATTATAGGTACCAATGGATAAAATTGGAGGATATTGTGAAGGTTAGAAGAAAATACTTTACTTTCAATATAATTTGAAGGAAAAGAAGCCACTCCCATTCTAGATAGTGGAGTAGGAGTAGCTATAATGGCCAAAAAGACATGGCAAGAATGGGGTGCATCAAAACTCAAACATACTAAAATTAGATTGCAATTGGCAGATGGACAGATTGAGAAACCCTTAAGACTTTGGGAAAAGGGGATAATTAAAACATGAGGTATAGAGATGGAACATACATTTGCAATTGTGGAATTTCCACATTTAACGTCTTATGAGATTATTTTGGGAAGGCCATTCATGAGACAATTGAATGTAGTCCAAGATTGGGGAAAAGATTGTCTCTATTTGCAATATCAAGGTAACATGACTAGAGTTGATTTAAGAAAAGGAACTTACCATGATGTTTCTTCAAGAGAGTGGAATAAGGTTCATAATGATAAAGGATCTATCGTCCAATCCTTTGAATCTGTAACTGAGATAAGTGAAAATGAAGATCAATTATGGAAATAGGGTCCAACATAGCTTCCTAAAAAAAATTCTTAGAAGGGAGGATTGTGTGAATGAAAGAACAATAGATGATGAAAGATACATTCCTCATATATTCAACAATGAAGACAAACCTTATGGATGGACACATATATTTTCTACATTGAAGTGGCAAATGAAATGAGTGTACACATAAATTTTTGAAATAAGGAGGGATATGATATCTTTCATATAGCCTTGAGGATGGCAAAAGTGAATCAAACTAGGGAAAGGTTGGAAGAATCAATTGAAATAAATGAAGACACTTGGAAAATATAGGAGCAACATATGTGATGAAAGATAAAATCTTAGGAAAACACAGGAACATGAAACATCAAGAAGAACATATGGAAAAGGAAGTCAAAAAGGGAGTTAAGAAAAAAGAGAGTAAATAGTGAAAAATAAGAGAATAATTTTTTTGTTCCATGAAATTTCAAAAAATATGAAGTGGAGAGATTTTTGTTGAATTTGAAACCACAGAAAGAGAAAAAAAAAGGTGAATCATATGATAATCAAGAAGATCTTGGGTTTGTGTATAAGTGTGAGAGAAACACAAGAAGCACGCACAAGGAACACAAACACACCATGTATATGGTAACATGGGGAAAGATCTCTAACCAACACTAGAGTAAAGTTCACATCAAAGCTATTCGAGGAGCACATAAGTGTAGCAAATCCCCCCTAAAGCAAATTATGTGAACACATACAGGGAATGGCAGATCAGCCCCCACTGTTAATAAGCCTAGAGCTTTGTGGAATGCTTCAAAATTTTATCGTGGAAGAGCTTTGGTGAATATGTTTCCACATTATCTTGTGTAGGCATATATACCAAATTAATATCTCCTACATGAAGGCACTCTCTCACATAGTGATAATGCACCTCAATATGTTTGGTCCATGCATGAAACAATGGATTTCATGCAACAACCAATGCAATCTAACTATCAACGAGAATGTGCATAGCAACAACAATCTCCATGCAAATATTCATCAATAGGCATCTCAGCCATATACACTCCACTCTAGCTATGAAAACTGCCATGTTCTTAGCTTCACAACTCCATGTTGCCATTGTAGGTTGCTTCTCAGTCAACCAAGATATGCATGTCTTTAAGGAAAAAGCAATTATCACTAGTGGACATGTGAATATCATAACAACCAACCCAATCACTATTTGTAAAAGCATGCAAGTGTGGATGAAATCTCTATCATAAAAAAGAACTAAATTCAAGGTTCCTTTGAGATATCTAAACAAATGTTTCACCTCTTGCCAATGCTTAGCACTAGGGCTATGCATGACTTGACTCAACTAGGAAACTACATACCATATGTAGAACCTTGTGTCGCATGCATATATAAGACATCCCACAACTTGCTGATAAAGAGAAGTGTTAAATGCATCACTCGAATCCTCAACTAGGAACCTAAATCCTGTCTCCACTGGTGTGGAAACTAGCTTGCAATCCTCAAATTCAAAATGTTGAAGTAGTTTTTCAACATACTTTGCTTGATTTGGTGCAATAGCCAATACATTCTGACTCTCAATGAGAATATGAGTAGCAACATCAATCTCCATGCAAAGATCCATCAATACGCATCTCAACCATATGCACTCCAATGTAGTTGTGAAAACTTCCTTGTACATAGCTTCACAACTCGATGTCATCACTGTAGGTTGATTTTTACTCAACCAAGATATGCTTGAGTCTCCAATGAAAAAGAAATTACCTCTAGTGCACACATGAGTATCATAACAACTATCCAAGTCACTGTCTATAAAGGCATCCAAGCATGACTGAAATCTCTGCCATAAAAGAGACCTAAAATCAAAGTGCCTTTGAGATATCTAAACACATGTTTCCCCACATGTTCATAAAAGAAGGTGTCTGCATAAGACCACATACATCACTATGAACAAGCTGCAATTTCTGAGTAGCTTGAACTAAACCATCTTCTGAGATGGATGAATGCTGCATTTTGCCCAAAATACAACCTTCACAAACATGTTTACAAGGTGCCTCAACTTTGGCAAAGAGGATATCATTTTAGATTTCTGCAAGCATAGTAAACTAGAAAAATTAAGATGACCAAAGCATGCATGCCAAAGCTTTGCATCCAAAATAGTGTGAGAATCTTGAACCACACATGTTGAACCATTCACAAATTTTGGATAGTTTATGATTTTATACAACCCACAACATAGAATACTAGATGCACTAATAACATCACCATTTGAGAGATCATGGACGATATATTTGCCATCAACAAATTTGACAACCAAACCAGTCTTGAATCTTGACTAATGCAAAAAATGGCAACATACTTTTTATGATCCCTCGTAAATACAAATCATATGAAAATGTGAAAAAAACTATCGTCTATAGTAGCTAGAATGATCTTACCAACTCTCATTATAGGATAAGAGGAGTTTTTAGTGCATGTGATAGTATTCCTTATAGGAGTAGGGTCCAACTGAGAGCACCTTATATGTTAAGCATGTTGATGATGTACTTCTCATCACTGTTGTGTATGTTGATGACATGCTGCTCATTAGGCCTAATGAGAAGCATATTGCTGATTTTAATGCTGATTTGCATGCCCCTTTTGAGATGTCTAATTTGGGGCATTTGCATCATTATTTGGGCATTCAGTTTATGCAAGTTGATGGAGGAATAGCTCTGTCACACAAAATATATTGACATGTTATTGTAGTATTTTGGCCTTGAAGAATGTAGACCTATTGCCACTCTTATGAAGATCGGTTTACGATTGAGTCTTCATGATGTTGGAGATGCATTTGATGCTATTCTCTATCAATAGGTTGTTGGATGCTTGAATTTCTTATGCATAAATTGGCTTGATATTTAATTTTTTGTCTCACAGATGAGCAGGTTTATGCATCACCAAAGCGTCAAGCATTGGTAGGTGGTTAAACACATTTTTTGTTACTTGAGTGGTACGCGGCTACTTGGATTGTTATCCCAAGGGGGGATCACTACCGCCAGATTTACATGCTTTTTTTAAACTCCGACTAGGATGGTTGCTATGAGTCTTTTGTTTCTCATGGGAACTTCAACTGCATGCTTCTCTTTACCTAGAGATCCGTTTGTAGAGATCTTTGGATCATTTCAAAGTTCTTTTTGTAATAGAAGGGTAAAATCTTGATGCAATCAAAGTTTTTCTAACTATTTTGCATAAAAAAGCAATCTTCAATAGTCCCTTTTTGGTGGTGCTTGGCATGGCATGGTGACTTCTATGAGGATTGTTTGATTCAAGAACACATTCACCATCATGGATGTGATTTCATATGTTCTACGCTTACAATGCTCTAGAATTCTTTGGAAACAAATTGGTGCAAACTCATATTTATTTCAAATTATTATTTTTTCATCAAAGTATGTAACAACATGTACTATACGCACTCTTTCTCCCACGTACTCTCTTGTATAGTGAATCTCATATCTTTTGTATCAGCCTAAGGAGTTGTTTAAAGAACTTGGAGAAGCTTGTAGAAGGTAGAAAAGTGCGTTTCGAAGCGACGAAGTTTGGTCAAGCCAACCGGCACAAGACCAGCCCTTGAGCTTCTGGAGACTCAAATAGACCTTATAGGCATGCGATAAGTGCAAAGAAACACACTATGTACTTTGGAGCATCAAGGAGAATGAGTCGATACAAAACAAATAGGTTCGTGAGTCGACTAGCTCAAAAAACTTACTATCTATGGAAGAGACAATGAACTTCAAATGCCCATAGCGACCAGCGTGATTACAATTAGAAAAAATCCTTTTATGGGAGTGATACACATAGGGTTGAGTGTATGTAATGCACAAAAGTATAAGGAATAAGCAAAATATGCTATAGGAATGAATGCGAATTGACCGGTGGTACTTCCTATTTTTCAAGAATACGCAGAGATTGACCCCGAGATAGAAAAACTCAGATTTCTCCCAATCTACTGAACCAGATCCTATGAAACTTTATAGGCATAAACTGGAAACTAATACTTTCCAATGAGCCATCTTGGACTCAATTTAGAGCTCTAGAGAGAGAGCAGCAGCCTCTGCAAGATTACTATTGACGAAGAAGATGATGCAGAGAATTGAAGGAGCAAGACAATGATGGTCACAAGTGTATGTATATTGCTTCCATGTATTTTACAAATGATTTCAAGTCTTTATATAGACTCTAGGAGTGTTCCACGACTTCTACAAGAGAAATTTAATTCAAATGAAGGTGAGAATGGTTGTTGGAGGGAATCAATTCACTTTCCTACAATCTAGGAAAAGTGAAGATCTAGTTTGATCTACTTTTAGGTGATTGATTGCTTGATTGAATGCAACTTCAACCACCACAAATTCGTGGGAGTTTGGCTCTATATTTCTACCTTTACATGTGTAAAGCTCAAGGCTTTTACAACGGTAAATGAACCATCAAAAATCTCTCAGAAAAATACAATAAATGAGCATAAGAAAAAGAACTCTCCAACGGATATTCTTTCGATGCGATAGCCTTTGATGTAGATCAAATCCATCGCAAGCATAGTGTAAGCTTGATGTTCCAACAGCTCCCCCTCAAGCTAAAGTATGCTTGAGTCTTCATTCTCTGATAGGTTGAATACCTACCATAGCTTTGAATCTACAAAGCTTTATTCCATCAAGTGCCTTCGTCATCATATCCGCTACTTGCTTTTCAGTAGGAACAAAAGAAATGTCAATCTCCTTTGCCATGAGCTTCTCCCTGATGAAGTGGTAATGGACTTCTATGTGCTTGGTTCTCGCGTGGAAAATAGGATTTGCCGCTAGATGCATGGAACTTACATTATCTCCAAATATGTGAGGTTTGGAACTCACTAGTCCCAAATTTGTATACAATGCTTTCTTAAGTCCTCAAACATAAGATGGATGATTAGGGTTTTCAAAACCTGGTGGTTGTGACATGTATACCTCTTCACTTATCCAACCATTTAAGAATGCATTTTTCACATCAAGTTGGAGGAGTCTCCAATTCCTTGCAGCAGCTACACTTATCAATGTCCTGATTGTAGTCATCTTTGCAACTGGTGAGAATGTTTCTTCATAGTCTATACCATGAGTTTGTGAGCATCCTTTGGCAACTAATCTTGCCTTGTACCTGCATACTGATCCATCTGAATTTCTTTTAACTTTATATACCCATCTGCAACCAATTACTTTTTGATTCGGCGACATTGGAACCAAATTCCAAGTGTCCATCTCCTTCAATGCATCTATCTCTTCGTTCATGGCCTTTTCCCAATTAGGGTTTCCCTTTTCCTCTTCATAGGTTGAGGGTTCCTCTGAAATAGAGTCTTTTGCCAAGTAGATTGAATGCTTTGTAACAAATGTGGAATCATATCCATAGCTTTCTGGTTGTTTCTTCTCTCTTGTTGATCTTCTAGGTGCTTGTTTGGAGCATTCTCCAACCTCTTGCATCTTTGCTTTGCCTCTTGACTTCCATAGCTTGTAATCATTTTCTCTTTCATCTTGGTCATCGTTTGTATCGCTTCTTGGATCCTGGACCTGTGTATCATGCTTGCTTCCTAATTGATGAGAGTCAGAATCAAGATCATATGGTAGTGTTACCTTTTGTTTGTCTTCATCATACCAAGACCTGTGTTCTTCAAACACAACATCTCTACTTGTAGTGAATTGCTTGGTTGAAGGATTGAAGAACCTGTAACCCATATGAGTTGAATCATATCCAATAAACACTGCCTTTGTTGCCCTTTCATCTAGCTTACCTCTTATTTGTGATGGTACATGAACATAAGCTAAACAACCAAAAACCTTGCAATGTCCAAGACTAGGTTTTCGTCCATTCCATGCTTCATAAGGAGTCATACCTTGAAGTGATTTGGATGGTAGTCGATTGACAAGGTACACAACAGTTGAAATAGCTTCTGCCCATAGATAATGTGGCAACTTCTTCTCTTCAAGCATTGTTCGGACTGATCCAACCAATGTCTTGTTTCTCCTCTCTGCAATTCCATTTAGTTGAGGAGAGTACCTAGTAGTCACTTCCCTTTTGATACCTTTTTCCTGCAAGAACTCATCAAACTCTTTGGAGAAGTATTCTCCCCCTCCATCAGATCTGAGCTTCTTTAGTGATCTACCTGTATGATTCTCCACATGTGCAAGATACTTCTTGAAGCAATCAAACACTTCATTCTTAGTCTTGATGAAGTATAGAACAGTCCATCTATTATGGTCGTCAATAAATGAGACATAATACCTTGATCCTGCCAATGAAGATTCTTGACTTGGTCCCCATACATCTGTATGTACTAAGTCCAATAAGTTGTTGTGGATGTAGCCTTTGTGGTTGAATGGTTGTCTTTGCGCTTCCCAATCTGACATGCATCACACCTGTTGATCATGTGTTGCTTTGATATGTTCGGCAGTCCTAGAACACTTTGATCCCTGCATATATCCTTCAAGGTTCTTTCATTCACATGAGCAAGTCTATTATGCCATACTTCAAGCTCACTTAGGGTTTGAGACCCAAAGTTGAATAGAGCTATGTTCCTGGTTTCTCCTACTTCAAAAGTAAAGAGCCTACCATGCTTCTCACCTCGGGCTATCTTCTTGAAGCCTTGACATGGATCTTCCACAAAAGCTCCATGTTGGGTGAACCTAACTTGCAAGCCTTTTTCAACTATTTGGCCTACACTTATTAGGTTTTTAGTGATAGTGGGTACATAGAGAACCTTATTCAGAATGTTTGTCCTGCCATTGGAAGCTTTGACATTACCAATCTTCTCCACATTGTGCTTTGTGTCATCCCCTGTTTGCACTTCATGTCTATGCTTTGGACTTTCCAAATCAGATAGAAGAGCAATGTTGCCTGCAACATGATTCGAACATCCTGAATCTATGTAGAACAAATGATCATCTTCTTTACCTTCTTTGTGGCTTAGATTCATAAGAAGCAATGATTCTTCATGTGGTTGATCTTCTGAATAATTGTTGTAGTCCCTTCTATTATAGCTTCTATTGTTATTGTTGAAGTTGTGTCCACCTCTGCCTCTATTGCTTCCATATCCACCTCTTCCACTTCCTTTCTGGGTCTTCCCATTGAACCAGCAATTCTGAGTGGTGTGGTTGGTCTTATCGCATATGGCACAAGGTTGAACATTCTGACCTTTGGCTTTGTCTTGTTTTGGTCCTTTCTTCTTCCCTTTCCACTTGCTCTTTCTTGCGAAGTTGGCTTGGGAAGTCTATTCTTCATCGTCTTCCTTCTTCTTGCCTTTCTGCTTCTTATCCTTCTTATCTGCATATAGAGCACTAGTTGAGTTACCATGATAAGAGTTACCTTCCTTTATGCTATTGTTGACTTCTTGATTGAAGAGTTGTCCAAGAAAGATGTTGAAGTCTAGAGTTTGCACATCCATGATGAGATCATAAGCCGTCGTGAAGGATTGTCATTGCTTATCACTTCGAATGTCGTTGAGAATTTGCCTCATGATGACCTCTTCTTCAATCAGCTCTCCAATGGATGCTAACTGATCCGCAACCTCCTTGACCTTGGTAACAAACTCTGTGATGGTTTGTTTAGGTGTCTTCTTCATTTGGTTGAACTCGTTCCGAAGACGATTCTTTCTTGCTTTGGTACTAGCAGAAAAGAAAGCCTCGAGGGCATCCCAAGTCTCTTGAGATGTCTTGCATCCTCTAATATGTGGTAATAGAAAGTCAGAGATAGAGTTTTTGTCATAGCATCTGTGCACTTGTAGCTCATCATGGTTGGAATGTACATCAATTGGACATTAAAACTACATTTCTGAATGGTGACTTGCATGAAGAAGTGTATGTTTTTCAGCCCTGTGGCTTTGTGCAGAAAGGGCATGAAAACCAAGTATACAGGTTGAAAAAGGCATTATATGGTTTGAAGCAATAATCACGTGCTTGGTATGAAAAGAGATATGCCTACCTCATTCCACATGGTTTTGAGAACATTTCAACTGAGATCACCTTATACGTTAAGCGTGCAAATGATGTGCTTTTGATCATTGTTCTCTATGTTGATGACATGCTGCTCACTTGTCCTCATGAGAGGCATATTGCTGATTTTAAGGTTGATTTGCATGTCTCATTGTTTGATTTGGGGCATTTACGTCATTATTTGGGCTTTCACTTTATGCAAGGTGATGTAGGAATAGCTTTGTGTCAAACAAAATATATTGACACATTATTGCATCATTTTGGTCTTGAAGACTATAAACCTATTACCACTCCTATGGAGACAGGTTTACAATTGAGTCTTCATGATGCTGGAGATGCATTTGATGTTGTTCTCTATCAGCAAGCTATTGGAGGTTTGATTTACTTATGCATCACTCGATGAGATATTCAATTTGTTGCCTCATAGATGAGCAGGTTTATGCATTGCCCAGGTTTTAAGCATTGGCAGGCGACTACTTGGATTGTTTTATCCCAAGGGGGGATCACTACCGCCAGATTTACATGCTTTTTCTGACTCTGGCTGGATTGGTTGCTATGACACTTGTGTGTCCACTAGTGGTTTTTGCTTTGTGCTTGGTAGCTCATGCATATCTTAGGTGAGCAAGAAGCAGCCTACTATGGCCACCTCTAGTTGTGAGGCTGAGTATAGGGAAGCTTTCACAGTGACTGTTGAGTGTCTGTGTGGCTCAGACCCCTTATGGTTGATTTGGGTGTTGGTTAGTCTTCTGCCACCACCATGTTCATTGATAGTCAGAGCACATTGGTAGTTGCGAGGAACCCTACGTTTCATGCTCACACTAAGCACATTGAGGTGCACTATCATTATGTCAGGGAGAGGTTCTCTGTTGGAGAGATCAGTTTGGCATATGTGCCCACACAAGAGAACATTATAGACCTTTTCACAAAGGTTGTGCCTAGGGAGAACTTTGGAGCTTTCTGCAAAGCTTTGGGCTTACTTCCTTTTGTGGATTGATTCCACATAGCTTGGCACTTCCTTATACATGAGTGCCAGCTCCTTGTTCACCATATCACTCAGGCAGTGATGTGTGTGAACACACTAGGACCATCAAGGCACTTTTTTCCCTCTTCAAGAGGTTTTTTCCCTTCGGCTTGTAGATACACCTATAACCCTAACTGGTTACTTATCTTTGTACATTCTAGTGTTAATACATTTAGTATTGTGTATTGTGCTCCAAGTTTCTTCTTCTTTCTTGTGTTGTTCATGTGCTTCTATAGACCTTGAACTCCAATAGTTTTAAAGGACTATAAATAGGATTGATTTAGTAATCGACATAGTTGAAGTTAAGCTTAGTTAATCCTAGAACACTTTTTTGATAACACAACCAAGTGAATCAACCTCCTAGATCTAAAGATGAATACTAGATTGGTATTCTAGTGTATAGGGGTCTCAAGAGATTGGAAAAGGGATTAATTTAGTAATTGAGATAGTTGAAGTATCATTATTTTATGGATTAAAGTAAAAACATCATCCAATAGTTATAAGGCTTGGTGACCCTAGACACCCATACCACACTAGAATTTGGAAGATGGATGATGGCTTAACTTTATCCAAAGAATCTTTTTGAGAATTCATTTCAAGATAGAAACAATGATTCAAAGCTTTGACTTGAATATATCCTTAAATTTTTGAGTCTCATCTAGTTTGACTCAAATTAGTTTAGTGTCTTAGAAGTTGAATCAGTGACACATAGTTTCAATACTTCCTTGTTGCTTCCTCAAACCTTGGATTTGACTCTAAAAGAATATTCGAGTCATTTCTAGACTAGGTTTAACCAGATGGAATAGGTAACTGAATTAAACATCATAGATGGATGTTCTGTATAGAACCCATTCAATATTAGAAAAATGCTCAAATTCGAGAGGAATCATTCATCCATTGTGTATTGCTTCAAGATCAATAGTCATAGCAATGGGTGAAGAAAGATTTTAGAGTTCTCTAAACGAGTTTCGAGTAAACCCTTGTATAGAGAAGGAATAAAGAATCACTCATAGTTTTGGCAATTCCCATGAAGTCAAGACTTCAAGAAACTACCCTGAGATAATTTGATTTATTGGTTGAAGTTGTTGGCCCAAGAAGTGAATAAAAAACTTATTTTCTACATTCTAATTTGATTCTAAGGCCCAATAGGACATGATGATTGGGAAAATGCATCAGTAGATGTTGGTCAAGAAGTGGGACATAGTCAAAAACATCTAAGGTAGATGTTTTGGTCAATCGCAACTTAAGGAGATTTCTCAAAGTATTAAACTAGTGAGAGATCCATTTTATTTTGCTATGTCTATGCACCATTAGTGCACATAAGTGGATCCATATAACAATTTTTTTGGAAATGCTTAGTTTGTGCTATGGATGCCCAATTTGCACATAGCGAAACATTGAATTAGGCAGAGATATTTTAGATCCACCCGTTTCATTCTTTCCATATTTTGCATCTAAATTCAATCATTTACATGTAAAGTCAATTGGTCTCGAAAATGATTTGGGAAGGAATCAACCCACACATGGATTCTCCTCTTTTTAGATCCAATCTCGGATAGAATCCTTTTCTGATAAAGAGGCAAATAAGATAGATGAAGACTGTGATAAACTAGATTGATCATGGGGCACGAGGGAATACTCCACATAATATACTTCTACACATTTTTTAGGACAAAATGTCTTAAAGGGGGGAATAATGTTGTATAATTATAGACCCAAGCAGTAAAAGACATGGGATTTGAGGATCCAAAGTCACTTGGAGAACCCTTGAAGTTTATTGAGAAACCCTTGTGAAAGTGTCTCCAAGACTATGGTTTGAACCCTTGAGCTATTTGGACTATTTATTCACAATTGAAGGGTTTTGACCTTAGGATTGATATTTCTTAAGGGTATGTAATCTAACACTTAAGGAAGCCTCTCAATCCTTTTGACATGCATCTCTCACACCTTTGTGGGCTAAGCTAGTTTATTCTTTAGGTTGATTTTAAACTAAACTTGTTGCATGGATACAACAATTCTGCTATAGGACATAGTCTGTTCATGCTTGTGTATGGATTCAACTGAGAGTCCATATGAGATATGATTACAACAAGAGAGAGTACATGTTTCAAAAATATCTTATAGAAGATATGATTGATATGCTTAAATTGGCCAAGGATAGGATTAGAAAATGTCAAAATAAATTTAGGGCTTGTGTCAATCCTCAGAGATGGGATATAAGTTTTAAGGTGAAACAACAAATATATCTCAAAGTACCTACTATATATGAAACCATGAGGATGGGACCATGTCCAAAGTTATCATCCAGATATTGTGGTCCATTCTCAATGCTTAAAAAAGATACCTTACCATCACCAACTTCCAAGAAAGTTGGGAGAATATGGGGGAAAAACAACACATAGATGACTATGAATTCTGTACATAGATGCTAGTGGGAGTTATTAGAGAAACTTTCCTAGTTGCTTTCCAGTCCATTTTGGGGGCAAAATGGAGATTAAGGGAAGGAAATGTTATAAAGTAAGGTTCTTAACTTTAAGGAATAAGTGGAAGGTTACAAAGCCTTAGGATATTATCCATTCTCGGAGTTGAAGTAGATGGGAAGGTGTGGAGGACATGAGTCATCAATTGTTGAAGAAGTCTTTATAAGGGTCACATGGAGAATGTGTGTATGGTGTACTTGTTAGAGTCTCCCGAGTTACTTGTCGCTAGAAAATTATCAACCACCAACTCATCTTCTTGCTTGAGAATTTGTGGGTGAGGATCTACCACTTGTTGTTGATATGTACACATACTTCTCAAACATTTCCTAAGCTTCATAAGAATTACTTCAAAGGGAGGAGGGATAGGAGGATCTCCTCCATTTTCGAGATTGGCCTTTATGTAACAATGAGGAAGACAAGTCGATTGATGAAGTTTTTGCCTTTTGTATGATAGAGATACCTATATGAGATGCATCTTGCTATTTCCTCCAAACCACACGACAAGTCAATGCCGCTCTCCCTCTCTCTCCATCCATAGATCCAAGAAATCACTACTCCCTTAAGTGACACCTACATGAGTGCCACATGGCACTCTTGTGAGTGTCCTTCTCAAAAACTATTCTAGAGAGGGTTCCCCTCAATATACTTACATAACAAGAACCACCATCACACCATGAATAGATAGAGGTGTCACTGAACAATGATGAAGGAGGTCTAAACCATGGATCCATGAGTTAGAAAAGAGATATAGGTGAGGAAAGACATGACGTTTAAATCATAATAAAATATAGTAAAAAATGTAACTTAAAGTAGAAGTCACTCCATATGTTAGTGAGTCTCACACATGTGCTTAAACATCAAGCTAAAAATAAAGGCTTATGCATGTTTATGATGAGAAAAATAGAAAGTTCAATGCTCGGATTAAAACCCCCCAACAATGTTCCTTATACAAAACCATGCGTATACCATAACAATCTACTAGAAATATGGATAAACTTCAAGTAATGACTACACAATCGCCCACCCATTATTATCCTTATTTATAGAACCCATTCTCGTATGAAGCTGTTATCTTCTTATTGACAATTGGATGGATCTTTTATATGCCTCGTAAATACATGATTAAACCGGTACTAGCCAATTTTTTCATCAACCTTGATAGGCTTGATAAATATTACTCACATACTAGGATTGTAACAAGATCATCGCTTTTGGTGCATAGAGTCCTTGAATATAATAAAATGCTCAAATTTTGATATCTCCTCAAATCTAATATCCTATCATTTCATGCCAAAATATGCATTCTTGCTTGGACAATGTCCCATATCTTGATGTATTGAGTCATTCTAAAGTATTGTCCAAGCAATATTTACTTTATTTATGGTAGACCTCTAGGAAAACTCAATACAATCAATTTAGATGGTCTTTTCTCATTATATGCTATATTACAAATGTGACCATATTGCTATATAAACAATTGAATGGCCTTGGATGTTTGGTATATCCCAATATTCATTAGGAACTTAGGCTTTCCCATGGGCAAGAGTACAACAACACACGCTCAAACATATGGTAATGATGTCCAACATCACATTCTTGAAGATAAAATCTTCATCTACGAGGAGAACGTGAAAGAAATGGCCATAAAGGCTTGTCAATTGAATCCACGTGATTAGGTCTTACATGTAACATTATTCAACTACCCCAAAGTAAAAGAAACTAGCAGTGATTATAATTTTGATTGATGTTATGCATCAATGTTTACCCATTTTATACATCATTTATCCATTTTATATGCATGCATGCCCGTTTTTACGACACTTTATTGCATTTGTATACTTGGAATCCTTGACGTTTGCTTATTTGTACGTGTATGTATGAAGGAATCACCCTTTATGCTAATTGTTTCGCATGGATGGATGGAGAGCAATTTCCACAAATTTTGTATCATGAAGCCCTCCTTTCTTTTGCACATTGACTATTTAACCCATACGCAAATGTTCCCATTTCACAATGCATTGTCTGTGTGCACCTTTTTTCTGCTTGTGCACGTGCATAAGGTGCTTCATGTGTGCAATTAACAAGGAAGAAATTGCCTTAAGAGGGGCGCTCTACATAGAGGGCTTCACGTGTGCATTTAACTTCAAAGAGCTTGTCTTAGATGTACCATACGTGTTCTTTTTCCATGGTCATTCAAGACATGTGGAAGCAAGAGTGATGTAGTAAGTTGCGCAAATAGAATTGATTATGTGTCCAATCTTTGGAAGTAAGCTTTTTATCGATGGTCCTAGTTCGCTAGCCTAGTGGTTGGGCCTCTCACTTCTTGAGGAGGGAGCGAGGGTTCAATCCCTGGTAGCAACATGTAAGGGACATGTAATCTGGAAAGATGTTGCATTGTGGCTAAGTGCCACCGTTTGTCTATCCTTGCGATAGTGTTGACTGCCGTTTAACCCAGTCTTGTAAACCCCTGTTCTTGTGGGATAAGGAGGGTCCCATGGGTACTATGCCCTTCCTTGTACAATTGCAATTTCAAAGTTAAAGTCCGAAGGAGTAGGCCTCGGCCGAACCTCCATTTAAAAAAAAAAAAGCTTTTTATCAATGGGTAAGTAAGCTTTTTGCGAGAGAGTAGGCTAAGGCTGAACTTCCTTTATTTAAAAAAAAAAACTTTTTATCGATGGGAGGCGGCCAATGTCTAGACAAGAGGATAATAAAAGGACCATCTGTGCTTGCTTCATCCCGGAACCTTCTTATTTATCTTCTCGAAATCTCTGTATTTTTATTTCGTTATAATTTACCTTTTCTTTTCTTTTTTCTCTGTATTTTTATTTCGTAATATTTTACCTTTTCTTTTTTTTTGAGAAAAGAGGAAGTTCGGCTGCAGCGCAATCTCCCTTTGCCATTGAAAGAACAATATGTTACCTTTTTCTTCGCGAGTGTGTTGTAGGTCATTTAACGCTTTCAAAGCCTCCCTCAATTGGGACGAATGCAAGGGTAAAGGCTTTAGACCCTGGTACACCACGTTTACGGAGGCCATTCTGCAGTCTCCGAACTTATAGAAAATGGAACAGCAGCCAACCGCAGAGGCATTGCCAGTAGAAGAAGAAGGAACTGATCCTCAAGAACAAATGTCTGCCAAAGAGACACGAACGGACGTCCTTGCTCGCCACCAGTAAGGCCTCGTTGAATTTTGCTCTCTATTTCCCGTGTTCTGAACTGTACGCCACTCTGCCTAGAGTATTTTTTGCTGCTGTTCTATTGAATCCATCTTTAAAGCAGTGCCATGGACATGAGCTACTAAGAAAATCAGCGTTAAGAATTTGTATATCACCAGAATACCATATGAACACCAGATTTTGTGGATGTGACGCAAAAAATGCTCCTTGTTTTCTACTCCAAAGCATGGACACAAGATGTACGGCTATCACGTACTCAAAGAAAATAAACAATAATGACACAAAGGACTCTAGAAGAGGCTGCTTTTGAAATTGCTTTCGGATTAATTTACAAAGGTCCATTTTAATTCTGAATGAGTGCAAGTGGTCTAAATTATGTCTGTGCAACGGTGAAGCTCTAGTCTTGCGATTTCTTCTTGGTTTCAAGTTTCATTGTTGCTAGGATCATTAAGAAAGGAAAGCTATATTCATTTAGTGGTTTGTATTACACATGCTTAAAACAACTTAATTCACTTCTTGAGATGGATTACTCTAGATAGGAGGATATTTGTGCCATCCAACTTAGTTTTGCATGTATACATTATGATGGTCAAAGCTACTTATATTGTGGCTTTAGAACGATAATTTTGCTGAATGTATAAAAAGTGAATTTTTTATACATACATCAGTATACACACGTACACACATATGTAAATGAGACTCATTAGGACCTCTAGACTTCTAGATAGGATGATTACTATACACACATGTATTGTTGGTCGGACACTCCAGGTTGGTAGTTTGCATGCACCTTATAAATAATGCTTCATCATCAATACCTTGGGATTTCAAATTAAAATTAGGACATACATACATCAGGTATACACACATATAAATGAGAGTTGTAAAGGACTTCTAGTCTTCTAGATAGGATGATTGTTACACACACATATGTATTATTGGTTAGACACTGCATGTTTGTAGTTTCTTTGTGCCCTATAAATAATGCTCATCAATACTTTGGAATTTTAGAGTAACAATTGTGCGTGAAGAGCATTATCTTATGACTGTTATGCACACATATATGTATTATTGGTTAGACACTACATGTTTGTAGTTCGTTTGTGCCCTATACATAATGCTTCATCAATACTTTGGAATTTTAGAGTAACCATTGTGCGTGAAGAGCATCATCTTATGGTGTCGATTGTCAAGGGAGCACTAGATTTTGCTCTAGCTTGGATAAGATTTTTGAAGTATATTTTTTATTACAAGATCATCCACATAGGGGAAATAATACAAGAATATGCAATTGTTATTGGAAGTCCCACGGTCAAGGATAGGTATTGGATAATTGGGTTAGACAAGATACAAGAGATCCCACAATCCGAGATCGTAGGTGTGAAATAAGATATCAAAAATTATAAGAACTCCCTTGATTGAGACGAACTAAATACAAGAAATAATTGAATAGGATTTCGTACGACGAGATTACAAGATTAAAAGACGAGATATCTAGAAACTAGACTAAACAAGAACTAGAACTTGGAAGGTACTTACTTCGTGAATGTGACTCCTTGAGCTCTGAAGACGAGAACATGAAGTGGAACTTTGATATGCCTTGGGTCTCAAAGAAGATCCCCACAAAATATCCCTCCTCTCCATGAGATACCAACCACTCGTGTGACTCTTGGTCCCACCATGTGGCACGAGGTATATGACCATCTCCCTCTATCTCGTAGTAGGCCTATCATCATGGAAGTGGCCTGCATATATCCCTAGGTGCACCAAGTTGACCATAGTCCTCGAAGACCCAAGACCTTGGAAGACATGAGCCATGTCCTTTGCCATAGGTTTCCTCCACTATCTAGTTGCAATTCAACCTTAGTAGTTAAAATCCTCCCCAAGGATTTCCTCAGATTGTCAAGGCCGTGCCTTGATGAATCTCTTTGACATTTGCAGTCACACCCCATGGGTCTACAGAGCACTTCAAGAATTCCTTTCGGCATCCCCACTCCATATGCATAGCTATAGGTTCCAATAGATCCTCGAGGATTTGGGTCAATGCTGAAGATCCTTAGAATCCCGTGAATATCCATCCAAAACGTCATCCTTCTACTTCCCAAGAAAAGAGGAAAGTGAGTGTACTCATGCCCCTATCTTAAGCACATCATGTGTACGCTCAAATGCGAGCAAAGAACTCCACATGACCAGGACCATCATGGCTCATCGAATGGAGTCAAAATCTGAGCATTCCCACTTCCTAATCTATGCATCTAGATAAAAATCCCGATGTGATGGTAGTGCTGGGGAAGAACAGCCCGCGCGTGTCAATAGGCCCTAGGCTATGGAAGTGGTCATACCTTCCATTGGTTGAACTTGACTAGCTAAAGCTGATGGCTGAGAATACATGGATGATGGCCATGGGAATATCTCCATGGCAAATGAGAAGGTGGAGTGGCTAAAAGTCCAAGTATGGAGGCTGAGGTGTGGAAGATTCTTCTCTCTACGTGCAATCTTGGTGAATGAATGCTATGCCAAGATGAAGAGAGGATAAGCCTTTGTATATTCCTTATTTAGGATCCTTCCACTACCATTTTCGAGCCAAACTCCTAATTAATTTGAAAGGTTTTCAAAATTTTCAAATTTTCACACCACCCGCTTAATGCCAGCCATATGGAATGTATGGAGGAGGATGCATGTGCCCAATTTGATGAAAAGGGTCCACTAAATTTATGCCGTGTGGAAAATTTCTATTGAACCCCTAGTAAATTTTTTCTTGTTGCCCAAGTAATTGCCTCGATGCCCAAGTAACTGCCTTGCTTTCCAAGTAATTGCCTTGGTGCCTAGGTAACAACCTTGTTGCTCAAGTAATTGCTTGCACAAGGAAACAAAAGCCACTACCCATCTAATACAATGCCCTAAGGATGATTTGCTGCCTAAGGAAGATGGGTGCTTCTATTCCATGAACCTATGGATGAATTACCTGAGGGTGCCGAGCTCCACCCTCACATGGAGGGGTTGCGATGAAAAAATTAGGTTTAGGTGGGGTGCAAAAGTGGGCAATCAATAGATATGGTGGTTGTCCAACCCTCCCATTTCGTTCATCTTTTCCATCCAACCCCTTTATTTGTGAGTGCACATGCGATTTCCTCATGCCAACAAATGCATCTTATAGGTGGCTCATGATGGACTTCCTTCTAAGCATGCTTCAAGGACAAAAAATGGAAGCACTAATAAAAATCCCCAATAGGGCTGAATGGCATCCAACAAATAGATATTCCATTTGTGTTGCGTACTTCCCTCTCCCCTTTTTGGGGTGGTTGCTCCTACACAAACCCCCTTTCTCTATCGAACTGCACACAAGGGAGTCGATCACCCCTCTTTCTCTACAATAGAAGGAGAGAGCAATCATGGTTTCCGATACATGTGATCAGAGAGGGCCAGTTGTCCCACCATCTACCTAGTGGAAAACACACAATAGGTGGGACTTACCTTTGCTATCCAATCATTGGCCTGCATGTGCTCCCCTTGCTCCTTCCTCCTATAAAGAAGCGTCCTATACCACTTTGCAAGAGGATGAGAAGCATGTCAAGCTGAGCTAATAAGCTCTGATGGTTTTGTGCATGTTACCTTGTCTTCTTGGCTCCATGAGCTTTGAAAGTTTTGTGCACATCGCCTTGTCAAGCTGAGTCAATCTTGACTCCATGAGATTTGATGATTTTGTGCATGTTGTCTTGTCTTCTCCATATGAGGAGAGAGTTGCATTGATATCAATGCTAGATCCTCGAGGATCCTCTCTATTGGACAAGTCAAGTCATAAACCATATTCACAAACAATATAAGGGAAGACATCATATTCACCTCTTAGCCTTAGAGCGAGTATGGCTCACCCTTGAGCTTGGGGAGCTTGCAGCCAATTGGGCAACCACTTCCGATGGACTCATGTCCCATATCACCAACCCCCCATCGAGGCCATAATGGTTAGGTGCGTAAGGTTTGGTGCGTTCGGTGCGTTTAAGGTGCGAGGACCGAACCTTACGTCATAGGTAAGGTGCGTTCCATAGGGTTTAGGTACGTTTAAGGTGCGAGAATCGAACCTTATGTCATAGTTTAGGTTCGTAAGGTGCGTTTAATGTTTAATGATCTAACCTGTTACATTTTAGAATCAATATTATAATCATCATGCTTTAATAAGATTGTGGAAGTGACAATGCATATTAATGGTGAGCATTGAGCAATGAGTTGTTAGAAGATTCACGATAGTGGCAAGTGCTTATCAGAAAGAAATAAACATATACAATGTACAATGTACACCTAAGTTCAAACACATTACACATTACACCAATTACCAGTAACACCACACTAGAGAAAATCCAAAGCCACTTAAAGGATTATATACATGATACATCATGATGTAAAAACAAAATACAACCATACAATAAGACTCATCACTCGAGAGTCAAGCCTCAATCCATAATGAATCAATGATCATGTCACATCATACATGAAATCGTAAAACTACTACTCTGACTCTGAGTCATCTAAACTGATGGACTCCTCTGATGATGAATGCTCTCTCGATGAGGAAATATCAGCCATGGCTATGATATTTCCATCATCATCTAACTCTGGAACAAGTATATCATGTATATCCTCCTCAAGTGGGTTTGGAGCTTCTCTACGTCGAGGGCGCAAATTACACCTCCTTCCTCTAGCTGCGGGTGTAGATGCACTGGTAGAAGGAATATCCTCTGTGGCTGGTGTATATCCTCCTCGTGAAAGAGCCCGAGAACGTGATCGTGTGATGCATCTATCAACATTCTTGAGCTCTAATTGAAGCATGCGATATATTATTTCTTGTTCATTAAGAATAGATGAATCTACATCGATGGTTTCTTCTGATTTGAATGCATCCTCGAACACAAGTGGAGATACCTACAATTAGAAGAAGTGTGATTAATCAATGATCATTAATATATACATATTTAATTTAAATTTTGCTTATCAAATGATCATTGCATTATCAAATGATTACTTGTCGAGGACCTGTCATGTTTTTGAAATTACGCAATAAACGTAGATTGGCCATACAAAAGACCACACGCTCAAGTTGTGCAACACTCAAGCGATTTCTCAACTTGGTGTGCACTAATGCAAATGTACTCCAGTTGCGCTCACAAGCGCTAGCAGATGAATCCTACAAGATAGAATATCTTAATAATTAATACTTATACTGTATACATAATACAATAAACCTTTTTAAAGAGAATAATGTTTTAATCAATTAAAAATTTATACATACCTCAGAGAGAACTCTCAATGCGTGACGACAAATGTGTGGATGCCCATATCCATAAGTGTTGCACCACTCTATAGGTTTTGCTGTGACTTCTGAATGTAGAGAAGTGGAACGTGCATAGAAGATCCCGATGTTCCCCATATATGCTGAAAAATCTGCATCAAATGCTATCTGAGCTTCGGGATCCATGATGTGCTCCATATACATGTCCATGTGGCGAAGACTAACTTCTGATCACAAATCAGGACTCTTGAAGTATGGATGTAACAAAGCTGCGAATCCATGAATGGGACGTGATAAGAACTCCCATCGTGAATCCACAAGACTCAAAACATCACTTTTCCTATTAGAAATTTGAATTAGTAAACTTAAAAAATAATAAAGTTTTAAACATGAAAAGAAACATGGAAATAAAACATACCTGGAGCTCGATAAAGTGGATACATGAGCAATGCCCTGTCGCATATGTCCATACAAATGGTACACCAAGCCAAGCGTGGATCCCTCCATGTCAACCACTCGAAGAGCAATATGTATGCACTTAAGGACAAGGATAAGATTTTGTATCTCTGCCCAAAAGTCCATGTCTAATACTTTGCGTTGCACGTATTTCGCGCTCTCCGATTGAGCCATTGGCATCGCATTCCACCTCCTATCTATTATCGTCAAGCGCAAAGCATAGTTGGTAATCGTACTCGTACGGATGCATCCGTACGTACCTTCCGTTCCGTACGTATCCGTACGTACCGTACGAGTTCGTACGATTTTTTTTTTGAACTTTCAAAACCTGACCAGGCCTCAACGGATCCTCATTTCCCTAATTTTCACATGCAGAGAGCTTCCAATCTCAAACATTTTGATGTATTTTACTCATAAACATTATGTTTATCATGTTAAAGAGGAAATATATAATTTTTTAGCCCAAAAAAAAACTCGTACCTTATGAACGTACGAATACCGTACGGGAAGCCTTGAATCTTAGGGTACGTACGTAGTACCGTACTAATACGTACGGTACTAATCGTACGGATCGTACCTTACTAACTGTGGCGCAAAGAGTGTATAGACTCTTAAAGGCGTGTAAGCACATAGAATATGTATCCGAAACGTATGAATGTAATAATCCGTTTGGCATCACTGATAATAGGCTCAACCCATGGGAGTTTCCCTATGTCCTCAAACAGTAAGTCTATGCAATGTGCTCTGCAAGGGGTCCAAACTATAGAGGGATACTCGCTCTCTTTTAACTCTCCCATTGTTTTACAGTTAGACACATTATCTGTAATAACTTGGACTACACTTTCACGTCCAACCTCTTCTATGGCACTCTTGATGTGCTAAAAAATAAATTCCCCAGTGATTCGTGTGTCGACACTGCTACAATCTACCGCATGGAGAAAGTAAATACCAATACATGAGGACACCATTATATTTATTATGTGGCGACGTCTGATATCACTCCAACCATCAGACAATATAGAGCATCCATATGTCTGCCACCCTAATTTTATAGGTTGCATAAGCACCTCTATCCTCTCTTTCTCCTCAATAAGCATGGGCCACGCAATCTATTATAGTCAACACCATACCAATCATCACATTGCCCCACTTGTGCAATGGCCTTAACCATCCTCTTCCATGCATCTATACGAACTACGTTGAAAGAGAGATTGCATTCAAGAATGCAACGCTCTATTTCAACCTCGCGAGCTCTTTGTCTCTGCTTTTGTAGTCCCACAACTATAAAAGAGGTATGAAGTGACGCTTGTCTAGATCTTTGTGATGCTAGTGGTAGGTCAAGAATGGTCTCTGACTCACTCTTATCTCTTTGTGAAACATCTCTTTTTCCTGAAGTCCTACTAGGCTTCGTCTCAATCTCCTCTAACATCTCTAGAGAGAAAGTAAATACCAATACATGAGGACACCATTATATTTATTATGTGGCGACGTCTGATATCACTCCAACCATCAGACAATATAGAGCATCCATATGTCTGCCACCCTAATTTTATAGGTTGCATAAGCACCTCTATCCTCTCTTTCTCCTCAATAAGCATGGGCCACACAATCTATTATAGTCAACACCATACCAATCATCACATTGCCCCACTTGTGCAATGGCCTTAACCATCCTCTTCCATGCATCTATACGAACTACGTTGAAAGAGAGATTGCATTCAAGAATGCAACGCTCTATTTCAACCTCGCGAGCTCTTTGTCTCTGCTTTTGTAGTCCCACAACTATAAAAGAGGTATGAAGTGACGCTTGTCTAGATCTTTGTGATGCTAGTGGTAGGTCAAGAATGGTCTCTGACTCACTCTTATCTCTTTGTGAAACATCTCTTTTTCCTGAAGTCCTACTAGGCTTCGTCTCAATCTCCTCTAACATCTCTAGAGAGGATGTTGCAAGCTCACGACGACGGGCTTGGATATTTGCTTGTGCAATATTATGTTCTTTTTGCACACCTTCTGCAATGTTTGGAGGAACCTCTAAACATGCACCGATACCCATACCACC
>CM035439.1:36491988-36614488 GCA_020310875.1 Ceratopteris richardii | reverse complement strand
CTTTCCTATCACAGACATGCCTTTGGGCTTGGGGAACATTATAATTCTGTCATCCCCTTGGTCTCAAGTGGGTAGCTGCTTGGAAACTAATGTATCTGACAGGTCACAGCATTGTATTGTTTGTAACACATTCCCATCAGCATTGAAATCCTTTTTTTTTCCTTCCTTTTCTAATGTGCACATGTTTCAAAGCTAAAAAGATCAAAAACTTGGAACATGTGTTCAAAAATTATTCTTCTTTTGCTTAGATATGATTCTCCTGTACACATTCTGTGGTTTTATTGTCCAGTCTGAATTGCAAAATGGTGAGATATTTGTGGAGATTTTGGTACACTCTTGATCTAGCCGCTCTCTGTTTAATGGTCTTTTATTTCGTACTCTGTAAATCTAATTTGACATTTGGATCTTATTTTATCCTTCAGTTTTATTGCCTGTTTGTAGTTATCAGGTGCAAATTTTACGTACCAAATCATTCAATATGGTCAAATATTTTATTTTATCCCTTTTCTGTCCTTGAAGGAGAAACCCTGCAATAGAAAATCATAATTTTGTTTTACCAGGTGCATTTTTTTTACATAAACTTATTCAGTAAAGGCAAATGTGTTATTTATTCCTTTCTCCGATGGAAGAAAAAACCCTGGAAGAGAAGATCATCATTTCAGCTTCGATTTATTAATACAAACTGCCGTGTGTACTGCTTACCAATCAACTAAAGATATCTATGGGCACTATGGGAGAACTGGACTGTAAATACAAGGATTTGAACCTTGAAACCTGCATTTTCCACTTCGATGAGCTCATGCAGTGTTATTTGCAGAAATGTAACCCTTATATTTAAAGTTTGCTTTTGTCTGTATTGTGGTAATAGTAAAACATTCTGTGTTTTTTGCATATCATGGCAGTGCATAAATAGAGCACCTATTAGATGTTTCAGGAAGCGTGCAACAAATTTGTGCAGGAGGCCAGTGTGAGGGCATTTTATTCCTACACGATAGCTTTATTTATTATCCTGCAACTGGCTGGACCAAAGAAGTCATCGTGAATGGTTATTATATTGTAGGAGTTTTTTGGAAGTGCAATTTCTACGGATTTCATTGCCTACTGTTTGAAATTCGGTTTATCTTGTAATTTGGGTACTTGCAGTCTATCCATGGAACACTTCTTAAACTGTTTGTGTTAAAAACTGTAATTGTGTAGACGAATTCTAGAAAGTTCTTGTTAGGCCATACCTCTTTGTAGAGCGGAGTGTTGTAAATACAAAATTTTAGAAGCGTTCTAAAAATCCAATTATACTCGTCCTAATGCAAAATACGATCGTTTCAATATCATTAGTTTATGTTTAAGGGAGCAATCTCAGTTTTGTTTTAACATCGAGTCAAAGTTTGGTGTTTAAGGTTAAGATTAATCTTTCTCTCTCAAACACACATCCCAAGTGACATGGTTATCTAGTTGAGACAGCTTGAGCAGTGGGGTCCACCCAAATGATACAGAAAGCTAGCGAGTACAGTGCTGACCCGTTGTAATTGCGTTTACAGCCTTTCTAAGGATTCAACCATCAGCCCTCTTAAGGATCAAGATGTTTTTAAATCTAGATGAAAAATTCAAGAAGAATGAATTTTGTACATGTAACTTCGCTTGGTAATTTAGTTATTATTATCGATTGTTACTCTTAGTGTCTATGTGAGAGGTCAAATGATGGCTGCATGATGAATGCCATCATTATTTATGTGAAAGGCCTAATGACCATCAGACACTCTTATATATGTCCCGTTTAATAAAACATGGTGGCCTGGTGAGTCACAAACTATATTGAGATCATCTATTTGTGAATTTATATACTATGAACTCATATCTTTTGTTCTCTGGTTTTTGTGTTTTTTTACGAGTTTGCAAAGGCATATATAGAGAACAGTAGCAATGCCATTCAAAAAAAAATATACCGTGTTATGAGGACCTGGAAAGCTCCCCTTCATTGGTATCAAAGTTGTTTCACATGTGAATGCACTTGTCAATGGTCTATATTGTGTGGTCAAAGTCTACAAAATACTTTGACAATTCCAAGGCTTACAACTAAGGCGACAATCAAGGCATATATCTTGGCATACCTTGTCATCCAATTCATCGAAGCCACCATTGATGTAATTGGTTCCATATGAGGGAGGACCCCAACGATCAAGCAAGATGGAAGCTCGAGAGTCACCCACTAAGTGTTCTTTTCCTTGGAGCTCCTTTAATGATATTTTTTTGTCACTAAGCTACATCTATGTGGTGATTGAGGAGAGGAGGAGAAAGACTAAACTCGATATTACTTTTGGGCATGAATTGAGTCTTCATGGATTTTTTCTTGGTTTCTAGAGCTTGTTTGAAGCAATTCTTTGGATGATTAATGGAGTCATTTTGGAGTACTTTCTTGCATAGTTCTCTTTGCACAAGTGCAAGAACTTCACGATGGATGTCTTTTGTGCTTTGTCTACAATCAATGTTCAGCTTTGGGATTGTTTTTTTAGCCATATTAGTATTTATGTTGGTTTCTTGAATAGGTCTCAATTGTGATGGAAGTAATCGAAATCGGACAACAATCTATCGGTATTTGTTAGCTTGTTTTGCAAGAATGTGTTGAATCTTGCATAAGGTTGATATTGGATTAGTATTGAACTCTATAGCTCACTTATACGTGCTCATCGCTCACATATATTGGTAAAACACACACTATGTACATCTTTGTGGAAAACGATTGTGTATGCTCATGTGGTATGGCATGACGAGTATGGTTTGCATAAGCTTTCGATGTGTTAAAGAAGGTGGTGATGAGGTTTTCATGAACTAGGAGACACTTAGATGTGAGAGTGTCTTCGGTGATGTAGGTGGGATACATAACCTAGCCTTTCCATAGAAGATGTATGTTAGTGAATTTATAGATGGTGATTGATAAACTTAGTTTGCTTCCTTGGTTACTCATGTATATACACTGAGAAATATAAAGTTTTGTAGTGGTGCAATCATGCAATTTCATAATACTTTTATCAGTTCATTGATAGTGGTTTGATGTTCATAGTCCCCATTTGCAAAAGAGACTCAAATTTTTCAAAGATTTCAATTTTCATTCCTATATAGGCTAATTTTAACCCCTCAATTGTGTTTTCATATAAGCATATCAATTTGCACACAATCAATGCGACATTCGATCATTGGTCACTCTTCTTCATTTGCTTAAGTTTGACACTTAGCCATATATTCAAAGTATAGGCTGTGCTTGGTCATCTCTAGTTTGATCAGTATCATAGTCAATTATTGCTCACATGGCATAGTCAATTATTGCTCACATGGCATAAGAGGTTTCAAGCACATCTAGTGGATAAAGGATTAATGCAAGTGGATTCAGAAAGAGTTATAACTTGTAAGGGAAAGATCACTTTGAGATTGAGAAGTTTGATGGCACCAACTTATTTTTAATGGAAGAATCGAATTTGTGATATCTTGATTTAAAGGAAGTGAAAGTTTATTGGCTTTAAATAAAGAAGCCTATTCATATAGATGATGATGATGATGAACCAAAAGAGCTTGATGAGATGACGAGGTCTGTAGTTTGTTTATATTTTGTAGATAATGTTTATTTCACTCTTTTGGATTGTGAGATAGCAAAGGATGTTTGGATGGAAGAAGCTTTGCAATTCTTATGAGAAAGAGAAAGCTTCCACCAAAGTCCATCTAACGAGGAAGCTCTATGACTTGCAAATGAAAGACATAAATATTGTTGCTACTTATTTGAATGAGTTTGATGCACTCTTTTCTTAGTTGCAAGCTAAGAAGATGGAAATTAATGATGAGACAAAAGCAATTTTCTTGCTATGCATATTGCCAACCTCACGAGATGTATTCTATAGATCCATTTCTAATAGTATGGTTGATGGAAAACTTGTCTACAATGATATATGAAGTGTACTTTTAAGTGAAGAGATTTGCAAGCAGTCTATGGTTGTTACACATAGTGTAGATGCATATAGTATTGATAATTCTAATGAAGGAAATAATCAATCAAGTGACAAGAGCAAAAACAAAAACAAGCATGATCACTGTGGTAGGAGTAGAAGCAAATTACGAAAGAGGGATATTGGATGCCATTATTGCCATAAGAAAGAACACATGACAAAAAAGAATTGCTATGCTTTGAAGAATGATAAAGATAAAGGGAAGCATATTGATGGGCATGTTAAACAATTACCTACATTGTGTACTTTATTTGAGAAGATAAAATAAGTGATATTTGTTATGATGTCAATGAGGTGACACTTGACAATATTGTGCCTAGTAAGGCGTTTATGCTTGATTCCTTTTCACACATGATTACTAGATTCTAGGCTTTTCATGTGACACCACATAAAGAGTGGTTCTTTACTTATGGAGTAAAGTTTCTTGGTATAGTGAGGCTTGATATTTTTTATCAATGCGATGTTGTTGGAATTGAGAATGTGCTTGTGAAATTTGTTGATGGTTCACAATCCACTATACCTCTAACTTTTGCACAATTTAATGTCAGTTTGACTTTGGTTATAACTTGACTTTCCATGCTCGATCCTGTCGCATATCAAAGGAAAATATGGTTTTTGCTAAGGGACTCAAAGTTGACTCATGTTATCCTTTTTTTGTATCTCAGAAAGAACACTTATTAGCTTACATTGAACAACCTATGACTTGTATATGACATGGTCATTTGGGTCACATATCTCGTAGTGGAATGGAAAGTCTTTCACATTTTGACTAGTTAGTTGTGCTATATTTCTCCAATTCTTTATTTTGTGAGCATTGTTGTACGAAAACCAAACTAAGAATGTGAATAGAATGCACATTATCTCTTGAGTTATCATTAGACTTTGTTCATACATATGTATGTGGTCCTATGTTCAGTAGGTCATTAGATGGTGCACTTTACTTTGTCACTTTCATAGATACCACTTCTAAAAAAGTTTGGGTGCATCTTGTCAAGTCTAAGGATGAGTGTTGGAAGCAGCCAGAGGCACAGACGCCACGGAAGCATGTGAAGACGAAGCAGGGAGCCAAGCGGATCAATTTTTCAAACAAATATATTTCTTATTAATTCTCCAAACATTCAACAGTGATTGTTATCACTAATTGTAACATATGTATCATAGAAAACCCCATTTTGTAATCCATAGCTCCATTTTGTGCAAGCTGAGGAGTCCTCGAGCTTGAGGAGCTTAGGTAGAATGCTCGTACCAATTTTCGTTATTTTTAGACATCGTTTACCCTTCCAAATAGCCTCTAGGACCTATTTTTTAACTAGGCCGGTCACTAGATGTGAAACCGGTCAAAACTAGTCTAGAAACTATAAAAAGAGCTAGAGAGCTCATTTTTGAGGTTGGTTCATTTTGGTTAGTGTGAGCTTAGAGCTAGTTTGAGCTTGTAAGAGTATTCTTGAGTAATAGAGCTAATTTCCCACCTTCCATTGTGTCTTGCTTGTCTCTTCATTGTGTATGTGTATGTGTGTGTACATCTTTGTGCTTCTCACCTTCACTCTCACATCATCTCACGTTCACGATCTTCATATCACTCCTACCTCTCCCTCGGATTGACATTAAGGAGGTGAAGCTTCTTAACGTGGTTCTCACCATTGTGCTAGAGCAACACCAAATTTGGCGCCGTTGCCGGGGATCGAGTCTAGGACGAATGTGTGATGGTAAGAGTATAGCAAGAAGTGGCGTTGGAAGGTAAAAATTTCAGTTTTTGTTGTTGTTTTTACTTAGTTTTTAGTGTTTTTCACCTTCCCCACACTCCATCCTCATCATCGCATCATCATCTCCATTTCCAAAAAAATCAAAAAATTCACCATATCCACCCATCCACCTCATTTCCCCTCATTTGTGCATGCGAGAGAGCGAGAGAGAGTTTTTGCGATTGTATGTGCTTGCGTTTTCTTGAGTTTTTCTTGCAGGTACAGAGCTTCAGAGCATCAGGAGAGCTTCCAAAAGGTAAAACATGTACTTTCTGTCAGAAATTTCCGAGCAGGGCGGACCATCGCGATGGTCTGCAACTTTCGGATTTTGAAGTAGGTGACCACACCACGAGGTAGGCGATCCTTGCGCACACACGGCACTAAAGTTGCATTTCAAAAATTCGTTGTTTGGTGGACCATCGCGATTGGCTCGGACCATCGCGATTGTGTCGCACCATCGCGATAGGCTCACGCCATCGCGACGGTTCACTTCGGACCATCGCGATTGTCCAGTTGACCCCGCACCATCGCGATTGGCTCAGGCCATCGCCACGACAGTGCCACGTGTCCCGATAGACCATCGCGACGGTTCATTTTTTGGACCATCGCGACAGCCCAAAATCGGACCATCGCGATTGGCTCAAGCCATCGCATCGCGGACCATCGCGACGGTTCACTTCAGACCATCGCGATTGTCCACCTTTGACCGTTGACCCGCGCCATCGCGACTGTCCGCCCGGTCACGCCATCGCGACGGTTCATTTTTTGGACCATCGCGACGGCCCATTTCCACGCCATCGCGATCGTTCACTTCGAGCCATCGCGATGGTTCGCTTTTTCGCGCCATCGCGATTGTCCAAACTCCACGCCATCGCGACGGTTCGCTTGGACCATCGCGACGGTCCCAGACCATCGCGATTGCCCACCCCCATCGCAAAGTTTGGACTCCAAATTTTGACCAAATTTGAGGGTTTTTTTGAGAAATTTTTGGACCATTAGACTCATAGGAGACCCCTTAGCTCATATTTGAAGGAAAACTTGATTGTCAGTTCTTACCCCCCAGGGCCTGAACGCTCATAACTGTTTCATCCGAAGTCCGTTTTTTGAGCTTAATAGCTCGTTAGAAAGCTCGTGACGAGTACTACGTGACCTCAACTGTTTTTTTCATAAAGGATACGTCAATTTTTAGATAAGCTAATTTGAGGTTCACCTAGTCCGGGACTAGGAAGCCAGGGGGCACACATTGAAAAATTGGGCAAGAAGGGAAGGGACCTAAAAGGTGTATTTGCTCAAGTGTTTGATCATCTTGTGAATTGGTCTAATATTGGAATTTTTCTAGGTTTAGCAAAGGCAATCAAAGGCAAGCAAGCAAGGCAGTGAAGACAACAGAGCTTGGGAAGCACGGCTTTTTGGGCAACAGGGCATCAGAGCAACAGAAAAGCCGACTCGAGGTTGGAAGATTACTCAACCCCCTCAGTCAATTCTTAGCTTAGGCTAAACGGTAGTTGTGGATTTAAGCCGATAGGAACGCCTCAAGTTCAAGATACTTAATTCTTTCAAGTTTAAGACTTAAAGTAAAGGTGTGTGTGACGAGAACCTAAAGGAAAGAACATAAGTCTGACGGAACGAGAGCTCAAAATCATCACGGAAAGTCGAATTCCTGACGCATATATTAAGACAAGAATCCAAATTAAAAAAAGAATCAAGAAAGTAATAACAAAGAACCATTGACGATCTAAGTGTGTAACTGAGCGAGCAAGGAAGAAAATTAATGAACCTTAGATCGGGCAAACATATAGGTAAGTCGGACAGAAGAAGCCTTAGATCATCAGAGGCTAGTGTGAGAACTACCGCTCGATCTTGGGCTCAGCAATTGAATAGTAGTTATCCCTACGAGTTGAGCTCAGAATCAAGTGATTCAGAAATGGCATTTAGCGTAGACAGACCAGAAGGAGGGTCTCATGTAGCATACCTAGAAAAACCCGAAGAACCCTATAGAAGTTCGTAAATAAAGAGACAGAGGAAGCCTTTTGGAGGTACAGAAAGGAACACCCTGGTGAGATAGGCATCATTACAATTTATGAATTCAAGGACCCAGATACACCTGGAAAGGTTGTATACCTGGATGAGACTTCAGAAAGAGTCTTTGTGGTGCCTGAACGCGCTAAAAACACATACACATGGAGAGGTGAATTGATATTCCCTCCATCCAGAACGAACATAAATACAAGTCAACAAGGGGCAGGAACCTCCTCAGCCCATGGACATCAAAGAGAAGGAAATAAAGAGAGACCGGAAGTAAGCTTTAATCACCCCATAGGGAGAGATAGAACAACCACGGACACTAATAGAGCGGATAGACAAAGAGATCATGGAATACTAGGTGGTAGAGATGATTTTCCTCTACCTAGGCCACGTGAACACGCAAGAGTATTGAGACCCACTCAATTAGTGAAATCCATGAAAAATTATTTTGATGGAACAGGAGATCCCTATGACCACGTTGCAGAATTCAAGCAAGTACTAAGAGCAGAACAAGTTGAAGACATGTTCACGCAGTACAACGCATTTGGGCTAACGTTAAAGAATACCGCTTTAACTTGGTTCCAACCATTGCAACAAAGGCAATTTAGAGACATCCATCACTTTTTAGAGTCATTCATCACTGAATTCTCTAAAAGTGGGATTAGGCATGACACGTCTTCGTTGATTCATAGCTTTAAACAAACCCCTCAGGAAACAGTGAGACTGGCAGGTCGTAGATTCAGACAATATGTGGAGCGATGTCCAATGCAAGAGCTACCCTCACAAGCCAAACAAGTATCACTGTTCCTAGATGGTTTGTTGAGCGCTAAACTACGCTCTTATGTATACCTAAAAGAACCCAGAACGCTAGAGGAGTGTGTAAGAATATGTATAGACATTGAGGATAACCTAGGAGATGAATTAGAACTCTCAAAGGTCTATAAGGACTCAGATTGTTCTTCTCTAGCATCCACAAAATTGTCGAATTCAATAGAGGACCTAGCAGAAAAAGTGGCCCAAAAACTAGGAGTTTCTAGTAAACAGGTGCCCAAGCTGCCAACGAATGTACGTTGTTACACTTGTGGTGGAAACCATTTGGCAAACATGTGCCCCAATGCACCTCAACCTCATGTCAACCCTAGTGGCCAATATTGCACAATTGAGAGAAGATACACGAATCATACGGCTCAGGACTGCCCTTACAACAAACAAACAGTGAGACAGAACTACCCGCAAACATACCAGCAGCTAGGTAGGTATCAAGGCCAATACAATGCTCAGCCTTATTACTATAGGCCTCCTCAGAACTACCCATACCAGGCTCAACAGAGGCCTCAACCCGTCTTGGCTCAGCAGCCACCCCCACCAGCGAATGTCATCTCAGTCAAATACGCGGCTGCAGAAGAGAACCTAAGTAGGGCCTTAGTGCCTTCTTCACCCTTGATCACCGAAAGTGACCCGAACTCAAACAGTTTTGACTCTACTCATGTAACTAGTCCACCCGCTTATTACACAGAGTCACCAGAACATATGGAGACTTATCATTATGATAGTCCACCAATGGAACCTAGTTGGGAGCCAGATTATGCTAATGTAATGTACACAAACCCAAACCCACGTCCCCAACTGAGACAACAGAGACCACAGGGCCCTAGAGGACCATGCTTTAGGTGCCAAGGAGATCACTTCATAAAGGATTGTCCACATCCCCCAATAGCAAGGCAATCACCGTACTATAACATACAAGGCTTTTGTGCCGATTGTGGCAAAGAGCACATAATCAAAGATTGTCCTAAGAACCCAGTCAACGCTTCGAATGTGACACCGATCAACGTGATAGGTATTGTAAACAACGCAGATGGATCCAACCCTACATACGTGCCTATCCAAGCTATAACCAGAGCCCAGGCGCTCTTACAAAACCAGCAGCTTAATCAAGAGAAAGTAGCCGTAACTAATGAAGTTGCAGAATCGAGTAGTAAAAAGACGAAATCTTGGAAAGATTCTAGGGAAAGAATCAAGAGAAAGTGGAGTAAAAAGATAAGTGAGTTGGAAGGAAGTCTAAGGGAATCTAGAGCCAAAATCCAAGAATTGGCTTCACAAGAATTAAACCAAGAAATCCCAGCTCAGAAATCTGGATCAGTTTTAGCGGAACCCATACCGGAAGGTCTAGACATGATGTTTCGTGCATATCAGGCTAGAATAAAAGAGGGACCTCAGGTCACGGAAATGAGTAAAAACTACCCTCGAGCTGATCTAGAAATAGAAAGAACTAAACTATGCATGAAGATGGTAGAACTAGCACAAGCCTTGTTCGAAGCCTCTAGATATCTTAATTGGAATATGGCAAAACCGGAACTACACTTTCAAGGACTAATGGAGAGGCTAGAACACCTGATAGAAAGCAAAGAGAAAAAGGATCAGCATAGGAACCCTATTGTCCCAGAGACACAGGAGAGGAATGCACCATTCCTGTCTCAAGTACCCAACACTGAAAGTCAAGACAACTTGTCTTCCATACATAGGTACTCACATGAATTTTTGAGGGAGATCCAAGAAGAGAAATGGAGAAAAGAACAAGGAACTCATCCTCCTATTCAAGAAATAGACGACTTGCAGGAACAATTTCCCCAAGACATCCCCTCTATATCTGATGATGTAGAGGTGGAACAACTGAGTGAACCCACAGGATTTGAATCTAATTATTTACAAGAATTACCTCAGTTCACAGGACCTTGGGAAGCTAAGTCTATTAGTATGAGAGCACCCACGATAATAGTAAGGAATGAAGAGTTAGTGATCCCTAGGAACACGGAAGTGATCAAGAATACGAAAGTACAGTGTAATCTCACTCTGGAGGAATTGTTAAAGGTAAAACTAGAATTGTGGAAGCATGTAGCAAATCAATTCCCTGAGCTAGCTACCACACCCTCTCAGATAGGATCACATAAGAAGGTACCAGAGATACCCGTGGAAAAGATTGGAGACGTAAGCGAAGGAGAGGAAGGTAACACATATCTTCCAATAACCCATCAGGGCTACACCACGAAAGCCATCTTAGATTCAGGAGCCGGAGTAGCCATCGCTACCACCACTTTGTGGAAACGTTGGGGTAAGCCAGCCCTCAGACCCACCAGGATGAAGCTACAAATGGCCGATGGACACATAGAAAAACCATTAGGCTTACTAGAAGGCATATCTCTCACCACTTGTGGTGTAGAATTTGAGCATACCTTTGCCATTTGTGACTTTGCGAAAAATCATGCGTATGAGATGATATTGGGACGACCATTCATGCGTCAGTTGCAAATTGTACAAGATTGGGGAACTAATTCTTTGTACTTGCAACATTTAGGAGTGACTACCAAAGTCAATCTTAAAGACTATTCACATCGAGATGTACCCCCAATACAGTGGAATACCATCCATAAGACACTAGTAGAGACAGAATCCGTGCACTCATTAGAATCAGACCCTTCTTGGTTGCATGAGGATACTCATCTATGGATGTGTAAAGTAGCCAAACAAGAGGAAGAATGATTAGAAGCAAGGACCTTAGGTGCAGAACAACATCCACGAACCCTTCAAGATCCAGCATATGCACCTGTAGTATTCCCATACGAGGAGTTTGAACCCCATGGTTGGGCGGAAATCCTAGCAACCATGGATGTAGCCATCAATGAAGAACAATGGACACCCCACTGTGACGAGGATGGCTATGACATTTCAGTTTTCACGATAGAGCCAATCATGGGCGATGCAATTTTAGAAGAGTGTGAACCAGACACTGATGCATTTGAGGATGCAAGCGATTTTGATTTAGAATCAATTATCATGGACCCACCCTTTGCATCAGAGGAAGAATATTTCTACGAAGTAGAGACTCACCCTCAGAGACACGAGGAAATTACGAATGAAGTGAGATTAGCCACGGAAGTGACTACCAAGAGTGAAGGCAAGAAAAGAAAGAAGAAAGACACCATGACAGAAAAAGAAGAATCTTTGTTTGAAGTACCCGAGAACTTCAAGAAATATGAAATCGAAGATAGAAGAATCATGGTACGAATGCCCAATAGAAACGCGAATGACGGACAAGTATATGATAACCGAGAGAAAACCAAGAAAGTAATAGTTGCCATAGAAGGAGAAGAAGAAAAATGTACCTACATAGGGCATGATTTGACGACTGAAGAAGAAGAAGAGTTAGTTGCCCTATTGCGCGAATATAGAGATGTTTTTGCTTGGAGTTATAAAGATTTGAAAGGAGTAGATCCAGATATATGTTCTCATAGAATCCCTATGACTCCAGATGCAAAACCGACAAAACAGAAACCGTACACGTATAATGATAACTACGCTGCGAAGATTAAAGAGGAGATAGATCGCTTGATAGAAGCAGGATTCATTTACGAAATTGAGCATACCGAATGGGTATCCCCCATTGTGGTTGTGCCCAAGAAGAATGGAAAATTGCGTGTGTGTATTAACCTTAAAAAAGTTAATGCCGCCACGATTAGAGATAGTTATCCTCTTCCTATCACGGAACACCTATTGGAAAGAGTTGCGGGCAAGGAAGTTTACAGCTTTCTTGATGGATTTTCAGGCTATAATCAAGTAGCCATTGCTCCAGAGGACCAACACAAGACGGCTTTTGCCACAGAATGGGGCATATTTGCATTTCGTGTAATGCCATTTGGCTTAACAAATGCACCCGCCACTTTCCAGCGACTCATGTGCCATGTTTTTAAGGAATTCTTACGCAAGAGCTTGGAAGTTTATGTCGATGACTTATGTGCTCATTCAAATGTAAGACAGACACATATTCCAGAGTTAAGACAAATATTTGACAAATGTCGAGAATATCAGGTTTGTTTGAACCCAGAAAAATGCGTTTTCATGGTCAGACAAGGCAAAATTCTAGGACACATTGTGTCAAAAAATGGAATCTCTACGGACGAGGAAAAGGTGAAGGTAATTGCAGAATTACCAAGACCAACTAATGTGAAAGAGGTACAGGCATTTATGGGCCATTGTGGATATTATCGACGATTCATACACATGTATGCAATCATAGCTAAGCCTCTGTACTCTCTTTTAACCAATTTTGAATGGACAGATGAATGTGAAAATTCATTCAATGAACTTAAATGACGTTTGTGCTCAACACCTATATTGACTACCCCAGATTGGAGTAAGCCATTCCATGTACATGTGGATGCATCCAATTATGCCATAGGATGTGTGTTAGCACAACCCACGAATGAAGGTAACATAGATCTCCCCATAGCCTACGCTAGCAGACAATTGAACGCAGCAGAAAGAAATTACACCACGACGGAACGAGAAGGATTAGGGATGATCTATGCTGTAAAAAAGTTTAGGCACTACTTGTTGGCCAACAAGTTCAAGTTCTTTACAGATCATCAAGCCCTATTATATTTAGTCAACAAACCATGTAACACAGGACGATTGATACGTTGGTTTCTATTACTCATGGAGTACGATTTTGAAGTGGTAGTTAGGAAAGGAAAGACACACCTTAGAGCTGACCACCTTTCAAGATTAACCTCAGGAGAAGCTCCTCAAGGAGTAGCGGATGAATTATCGGATGCATACTTGTTTAACCTTGAGATAGCACCAGAATGGGCTAAGCCTATAGTCCCTATTCTGACATACGGACCCAAGAATCCTAGGATAAAGATGAGAGAAGGAGAGATTACCAAGTCTCAGAAATATCAAATAATGGAAGGAAGCATATATAAACAGGATAATCAAAAGATTCTTGCTTGTTGTGTAGATGAATCGGAACATGCGAATTGGTTGCAATTAGCACACATAGGTGCACTAAAGCAACATCATTCAAAACATCGGACATTACAGACTCTGCATAGATTAGGAGTGTATTGGCCTACGTTGGAAGCAGATGTCTACAAGTTGTGTAAGGAATGTCAGGTTTGTTGTGAAAGACCACCAGTAGAGCATGCTACATTATATCACGTGTCTCTCACACCAGACTGGAGTGAACCTTTAGTGACATACTTGAGGACGAACACATTCCCTCAAGGCATGACCTTAGCGCGACAACGCAGTCTAGAGCAGGAAGCTCAAGACTATTCACTTATTGGCGATAACTTATACAAAAGAGGACGAGATGGATATCTAAGACAATGTGTCCATGAGAGCGATTATCTTAGCATACTAGAGACTGCACACCAAGGTGTTGCAGGAGGTCATTTTGGACCCGATAGGATAATCAAAGCCATTCTCTTTGCAGGATTATGGTGGCCCACTCTTCACATGGATGCTCATACCTATGTAAAGAGATGTGACGTGTGCCAAAGAACTCAGTTTCCTACTCGCAGAGATGAAATGCCATTGAAACCCATGATGGGCGGACGTGCATTTTCTAAGTGGGGTATAGACTTTGTAGGACCCATTAACCCCCCTGCAAAAGGTACACATGCTGAATACATTATTGTTGCTACAGATTATCTTACGAAATGGGTAGAGGCAAAAGCCACAAAAAAGAATGATGCTCACACGACTGCAAAATTCTTATTTGAAAATGTCTTTACAAGATATGGATTGCCTATAGAGTTAGTGAGCGATCGAGGCACTCACTTTCTAAACCAAGTCATTGAATATTTGTTACAAGATTTTATGGTGATTCACAAGAAATCTGCACCATATCATCCTCAGGCCAATGGTCAGGCTGAAAGCACTAACAAGATACTTTGTACCGTACTGACGAAACTCGTGAACAATAAACGTTCAGATTGGGACAAACAGTTATACCACGCTGTTTGGGCATATCGAGTGGCCTACAAGACCGTACTCAATGCAACTCCCTTTCAGATGGTTTTTGGTCAGAATGCAGTGCTTCCTTTGGACTTCTTGATACCGACCCTTAAGGTTGCACAAGAACATCAGTGGACCGGCCATGAATTATCAGCGAGAATATTGGACTTGGAACGATTAGGAGAAACCAGGCTAAAGGCAGCAGCAGGAATATACGCAGCGAAGAAGCGACAGAAAGCATATTTTGATGCACATGTGAAAGATAAAGGCCTAAAAGAAGGAGATTTAGTTCTAGTGTATACTCTGAAACAGCACGCACGGAAGTTAGAAAAGCGAGGATATGGACCTATGATCATTAACAGACTTTCGACTAGTGGAGCAGTACAGTTAGCCACCTTAGAAGGAGATATAATGCCTAATTACATTAGTGGCTGTAGAGTCAAGCTATATCAGGAACCTCTTACTGAAGATATGCTTAGACGACTCACGTTGGCAAAGAAGCGTAAGGAGGAAGAAAATAGGATACGAGCTGAAGCGCAGGCAGAAGCCATAGAACGCATTAAGCGCATGAAGCTAAGAAGACAAGGACTAGGGAGAGAACATTATAACCATCTGGAAACATTACCCAGATATCCCATGGCCATGTGTCAAGTAAAGTCAACCACTCATCCTAGCATAGTGGACAGGAGACCATTCATTACAGTTAGGCTAGAGCACGGCAACCATTGCCAAGAACTCAGAGCTTTAATTGACTCAGGTGCTGCGACTAGTGCGATTAGATGGTCCCACTATAAGGATTCAGGAATAGAAATGCGGCCAATGGAGGCATACCTCATAGGCTTAGGAGGCATGGAAACCCCTTGCATGGGTGAGGTGGACCTTCCTATCCTCATAAAGGATGTGACCATGACGGCGAAGCTACTAGTGTGCCATGATGACGACCTGATAGAACCCCTAATCCTTGGCCAAGATTGGCTATACGATCACTCAGTGGACCTAAATCTTAGACAAGGCTCCTTACAGATTGGAACCTTCGAGCAGAAGCGAGTGATACCGCTTGACTTCCCTAACGGCATTCCGCTTGACGGTTGTGACCCTAGACCCTATGAAATGCATGCGAAGGAAGACCGGAAGATCTTTAAGCAGACCAGTCACGTTACGTCTACACCAACCCACTCGGGCTTGGCAATAGACAGTTGTCAATCAGAAGGACGATAGAAGATCTTCCCTGGGACTTCCTGCAAACTAGAAGAGACAGTTACCCAACCACAAGGGCAGATGGACACAATCAGTGGTCAGGTGGGTTGCATCAGCGGCCAAATGAGCACGACACCCTGCGGTGCTCATCCTTCCAAACTTGTTGCGGACTGGCCTAGATTAAAGTTAAATAAGGCATCACTTCCTAATGGGCAAGTCACGCAAGTGTTGGATCTCCCTTCTTTTCCAAAGCAGAGTGTCCATCCGACCTCTCAACCTCAACAACAACAGAGTCAACCACGACGAAGGAACCCAGACCGACGGCAGTATCAGAGGAAACAACAAGGAAAGCAGTTTAGGCCACCCAAAGGAAGCGGCACCAGACAAATATGGGTGCCAAAAGGACAAAAAACACCAAAGAACTCCAGCCAAGCAGAAATCGATAAAAAAAAGGCAGTACAGAAACAGAATCGATATCCACCATCCCCTCGACCTTCTTCTACAGGTCCGAGCATCCGACAAATGTGGATCGCCAAGAAGTACCTTACCCATAGACCCACGCCCACGCAGATTTGGGTACCCAAACCATGTATCATAGCTCAACCCATAAGCCATGTAATATATAACCCCCACAACTCATTTCATCCCTCGATACCACCACACCCGACACCATCCTTTGCCCCTCAGCAGAAACCCACCACCCACTCCAAGATCCTTAGGAAATGGATACCGAAACGTGTCCAACCGTCTCCCCCTAACCCCATGTCTGATAAAACTACCCCCCCGACTAACATACAACCTTGTACTAAATCACTAACCTTTAAACCTTGTATAAATTCACCCACCATCATCACACATCACTCGTAATCTCATCTCATCAAGAAATGTATGCATGATCTGAAACGTGTAGGAGTCTAGAGACCTGCACTAGTGCTGCAAGAGACATTGCATCCATCACATCACAGCACTTGGCTACACGGGTTACGCATCAGTTATGGAAAGGGATTGCGGTCGCACTTTAAATGGGATCATAATTAATTTCCATGCTAATGTGTTAATCTTTTGTAGCAGATCTTTCTCATTAGCGCATCAGCCACCATGCAAACCGACGAAGGAACATCAAGAGCAAGCCCCAGTGTAGCAGCTGTGCCCCTCAACGTGCTACGAGCAGAGTCCCACCCGACTGCTCCACCGCCGGAATTTCAGGGATTTCCAGGGCCCATGCCTATCGACAACCCACCCATGGGCTACACCGAAAAGATACACAGGAACTCTCATTGGTTTCAGGGCCTTGCAAGACCCCTTGCGGACGCGGACTTTATATTTGAATCCTCTTTGACATTTGATGACCGCACGTGGGGAAAATACCAGTTTTTCTCCAGAGAGTTCGAAGCCCTACAGAGCACCCAGGATTTAACTCATGTTTGGGCCAGAGCAGGCTTCACAGAGTATTTCAGTGATCCTCTGCCCAAACCGGATTTTTACAGGTGCTATTACTTAATCACTACCCTACTGGCCTCAGAGAATAAGGACATCCCAGGGACCTTCATATTGCCTACTCTAGTGGATGATCCACCTTACAAAAGGTTTTACCTATCTAAGGATTTAATCAGAGCGGCCATCAAAATTCATGGCACCCACACACCCACAGATCGAGAGAGATTAATTCCAGAACCGATGAAACGTGGGGATGTCACGAAGTGGGAGGAGATTTCGGCAATTACACCTGAGCTGTCAAAGCCACTAAGGATATGCATGCAACATTTCGCATTCCCAGCTCAGGACAGATTTACCATGCCCCATAAACGAATCTGGTTCGGATTGTATTTGGCATGCACGGGACCTCAAACTGTTGATCTGGCAAGCTGGATCATAGATCAAATGTATCTGGCACAACACAGATGGGAGCGCAAGAAGGTGCTTAATGGATGTTGTGCGCTGACCAGAATTGTTTATATGTGCTTAGCTTATGACTTGCCCATCGAGCGTGCATTAACAGGAGAAGAACTGAAGGCATTCAAAGGCATAACGAAGAAAGCCAGGAAGCCCAGTCGAACACGGGCAGGTAAGCGCATGAGAGGCACCATCCCCTGCCTTCAAGTGCCAGAGTCGCCATCACCACAACCCTCTCCAGAGCGACCACAGACAGAAGCTGCTCCCACAGTACAACCTATTCGCATCAGGTTGTCCAGACCAGTGGTTACGGAGGGCACCACTAGTACCGCTGCACCTCAGGAAGCTGCCACCACAGAACCCACCACCACAACAGCAGAAGCTCCCACCACTATTGGTGCGGAGGCTTTTTCTTTTCCAATACCACATATGGAGGCAGACCCTATAAACACAACATTTGATTTTGAGATTCCTGATGCATTCTCAAACGAATTCCAGTATTCAGAAGCACAACTGTTCTCCCAGGAATATGAACGCCCCAGCTACCCTACCACACCACGAGATCTGCCACAGGGACAAGCTGTGTCGAGCTCTAAAGAAGAAAGAACCGAAACAGACGACGAGGAAGGCGACGATGAAGCCAGCCAGGGCTCACATGACGGACAGACAGAGGGCCAAGGCCAACAAACTGACGCACACGGCGACACCAGAACATACGAAGATGAGACTTTCGAAGCCGCAGCGTACACGTTGGCCATAAAGAAATTATATCGAACGATGGAGAAAGTCTGGGCACGGAAGAAGTTAACTGAAGAGGAGAGCCAGGCATTAATTGAACAGGAACTCATCTCCGGAGGATTCGAAGACGCATACATCAAAGGGTTCAGAGAGTTAGTCAAATCAGTAGGATCCAATGAAGCACTCAGGTACTTACAAAGAAAGCAACTACCACAGTTTGACCCCCGCCGAGTGCGACTACTTTCAAAGCCCGGAGAGTATATTCGCGTACCAACAGGAGCTCAATCTTCAGCACAAGCCAGGGAGGCACGCCTCGTCCCTGAAAGTTCATTGACCGCAGAACCCATCCTTGTAGATTCCCCACCACGTACCACTGTTGTACATACCACCACTATCCTCGAAATAACATCCACACCTTCCACTCCCCTCTCACCTCATCTTTCACCAACCCATCCTGTATCCCCCGCACACCCACCTGCTCCCCTCACATCCACACTAGTCCAAGGCAGCATAGCCACACCCTTCGCATTACCCATTCATACCACCATGCCCACACCCAACCCTCCGCATCCATTAGTTAACCCCTTCACCCCTTCATCCTTCCCGGCGTTTCCCCCACCTCTAAGAACCCCATTCCCCTTTCTAACCCCACTAACCTTCTCACCAGTCTCACCTCCCCAACCTACCACAACCCCTATTTCCCCGTTTCACCAAGCTGCTCCAACCATCCCCCCTGTAAACTACTCTACATTTGTAAATCCAGTATTCACACCTACACAACCACCCACAATCACACCACTTTTCACAGTCACAACACTAAACACGTCCAATGACATGGACATATCACCACCCACGGCACCACCACTCACTTCACTCCCGGCACAAACATTTTTAGACACATCACAATTTTCCACCACTGCATCCACCGTCCCAACCCCATTTCCCATTCCCGCTGCATCCACTTCCACTGCACCCTCATTTAGTACTTCATTACTACTATCGCCCACCATAGACACCGCATTTCAACACATGTTCACATGCATGACACAAGTCCGCGATGAGTTTGCATCACTCGGCACCAACTATCAACAGCTGCAGAAAACGACGAATGAACTACAAACGCAGCTTAATTCGTTATCAATTGAGAACGCCTCACTGAACAGCCGATACCACGATTTACGAGAGGCCTATCACAAATTAGAACTAGAAAGTGAGGAGAAAACAAAAGAAGCCACGGCGGATTTGGACAACCTACTCCGAGCCCAGACCGTCCGCAATGCAACGCTCACTAGAAATATGGGCTTACTAAGAAGACACTTAGCCGCAGCAAAAGAGGAGAACCAGAGACTCCAAGAGCAGAATAGAGAGAACTTGGAAGCGGCACTGGACCACCCAGAACAACCCTTAAGTCCTAGCAAATTCAAAGCAATCCCATCCGAATCGATGCGGATGTTGCTAGATGATCATGTGCGATTGCTCGAGGACTATCATCGTATGAACGAAGAGCATCAAAAGTTAAAGGAAGATCACAAGCTGCTACAGCTCAGAGAACCGACAACACAACAAGTACACGTAGCAGCAGAACTACCAGCACCTGCGGACCCTGCCCCTGAAATTTTAGAGGAACTCAACGCACTCCGGGCCCAGGTAACAAATCTTGAATCTAGAATTGCAGTCTATGAAGCACCACCAAGGCCAGACTCCCCACCTGAGCTACCAGCTGAGGAAGAAACCGTCACTATCCCGGTGGAGGAGACATTCGAAGAGGCATATGAACCGATACCCATCCCAGGCGGACGTGTCATGGCCGAAGGCCAGATGACCTATGAATTACCTACCCCCGCGTGGATGAAGACAGTTGAAGAACTCGGAACGACACACTCGGCCAGAGTAGAGGCACAGCTACATGCCATGGCCATGATTGAGGAGAGAATTTTACAGTCACCATTCTTTGCCGAATTGGCCCCGCGACGATACATATATGGGCATGAGCTTCAATATAAACCGTACTTCATGTTAATGGCCGAATACCAGTTAGCCATAGAGAAAGAAACAGGTCTGAAACCAACGCATGCCACTCAATTCGAGCCAGAGGACTTGCCACCAAGGGCGCAGAGAGGTGAAATCCTTCAACCAGACTGGCGCAAAGATTTATTGCAAAATTATCCAGAGATGATGAGCACGTGGGTAAAAGCGCCGCTGCACTTAAAATTTAACCCATGCTGGGGACCAGTCCCACGACGCCGCTCTTGGACTGCCTTCGCTATTAAGGTACAAAACAATAAGCAGTGCCAAGACTGGTTGAACTATCCCTACTTCAAGCCACCAATCGAGTTACCCACAGTAGGCTACATGATGGCGACGATCCGCCACTGGCTCCCTAGGTTAAAGCATATGGATGATATTGCCGCGCACATGACTGTCAAAATCTTTGACATGATGCAGATGATCTTTAAAGTCTTCCGACGCATCAAGGCTCCCCATGTAAACACCCCGGGCTTCGAGCATGGCAACTTTGATTTAGTCTATGATATGAGCACAACGCCATCGCTACGGGTGTGTTATGCCTGGCACTGCAGGATCAAATACCTACCGGCATGCTACAAGCAGACATTCGAAGAAATGTTCACCACCGGCTTTTGGGAGTACCATTCAGAGGTATTTATAAGCAGGCCCACACACTTATTGCAATTATTCGCCTGTGAACGAATGGTGTACTCCACACATTATCAGCTCCCACCACCACACGAGCCACAACCTATCGACTGGGAGAAACTCGAGGCTGATCTAGCCCGAGGCATTCGTATATCAGAGCACACCCTCGCTCAAGACCTCCTACAGAACTACATCCGGCAGACCTCACAACAAGGTTCTGTCAGGGACGACAGAAGCGAGAGGGAGGGGGGTGTTGGAAGCAGCCAGAGGCACAGACGCCACGGAAGCATGTGAAGACGAAGCAGGGAGCCAGGCGGATCAATTTTTCAAAAAAATATATTTCTTATTAATTCTCCAAACATTCAACAGTGATTGTTATCACTAATTGTAACATATGTATCATAGAAAACCCCATTTTGTAATCCATAGCTCCATTTTGTGCAAGCCGAGGAGTCCTCGAGCTTGAGGAGCTTAGGTAGAATGCTCGTACCAATTTTCGTTATTTTTAGACATCGTTTACCCTTCCAAATAGCCTCTAGGACCTATTTTTTAACTAGGCCGGTCACTAGATGTGAAACCGGTCAAAACTAGTCTAGAAACTATAAAAAGAGCTAGAGAGCTCATTTTTGAGGTTGGTTCATTTTGGTTAGTGTGAGCTTAGAGCTAGTTTGAGCTTGTAAGAGTATTCTTGAGTAATAGAGCTAATTTCCCACCTTCCATTGTGTCTTGCTTGTCTCTTCATTGTGTATGTGTATGTGTGTGTACATCTTTGTGCTTCTCACCTTCACTCTCACATCATCTCACGTTCACGATCTTCATATCACTCCTACCTCTCCCTCGGATTGACATTAAGGAGGTGAAGCTTCTTAACGTGGTTCTCACCATTGTGCTAGAGCAACAATGAGTTATTCCCTACTTTAGAAAATTATCTTTCTTCAATAAACACTCAAAAGGAAAGTAAGCTTAAGACTTTACATTCAGATAATGGAGGGGAGTATACCTCACATGAATTCAAAATAAAACCATTGAGGATAGAGTGATTTCTATGTTCAATCGTGTAAACTTTTCACAAGGTGTAGAAGCACTATTGACTACAATGCATGTGATTAACGTTTTGCATAGTATTATCAAAGGCTTGAAAGTGCCACAAGTATAATGGACATGGAAACCACCACATTATGGTCACCTTCAAGTGTTTGGTTATGAAGCATATGTCCATGTTCTAAAGAACTTGAGATAAAGTTGGACTATTAAGTTAGAAAATGCAATGTTTCTTAGATATGTAAGAGATGGATAGTTTGGATATCGCTTATGGGATCTTGAAACACATTCGGTGATCAAAAGTTGTGACTTCACTTTCAATGAAATGGAGATGAATAAGAACCTTATTAAAGATATTGAAGTGAGAAGAGTCATTTTTTGGGATATTAATCCTCTTGCTGGTATGCATAAGAATTTAACAAAAAAGATTGTTCATGAAAATATTAAACAACACTTTGCTAGTGATCATGATCAACAACCATTGAGACGATCTTCATGTGTCTCGCATTCAAGTGATATATTTGTTCTAGTATTGGATTTTTTCATGTTGACATATGCAATGAATCATCTTGTTATTAAGTAGCTATGCAAACAAATGATCATGTCAAGTGGGAGTGTGCCATGAAGAGTGAACTAGATTCTATTAATAAGAATGATACTTGGGATTTGGTACATTTGGAAAAGAGAAGAAGATCTTTATCATGAAAATGGGTATAAAAGTTGAAATTCAATATCCAGATTGTGCTTCTTTAAAGTACAAAGCACGACTAGTTTCAACCAACAATAAGGAGTTGATTTTGAGGATGACTACATTATGTATGTTTCTTGGATTGGCTGCAAAATAAGAGTTAGAGCTGGTCCAAATGGATGTGAAGGCTTCTTTTCTTGCATGAAGATCTACATATGAGATCTATATGGAACAACCAAAGGGTTATTTGGTTCCTTGCAAAGAGAGTCTCTTGTGTAAGCTCAAGAAGAGCATATGGACTTAAGTAGTCACCTAGACAGTATCAAACGTTTAATGCATTCATGAGGTCCCAAGGCTATTCTAGAAGCAATGAGGACTAATATCTCTATACTTATTCCTAAGAGATGATCAGATGGCAACTTCATATGCTTGATACTTTAGGTTGGTGATGGCCTCTGAGAGAAAGCAAGGGGCTGCATGATAGGGGTTGGTAGCTAGGTGCAATGCCATTAGACACGAGTAAAGTAGCTTCAAGAATCATATATACATTAGTGGAAGAGACTCGAGTGGAGGTATGCACACTAGGAATGAAACATGTGAAGGAAAAAGTATGGTACAAAGAGGAGAAACGATGGTAGGAGGAGTACATTGTTTAGAATAGAGAGACATAGGTTGAGAGTGTGACAGATATATAGGTGAACCAATGGAAAGGTACATTGACCAGTGATATATTATAGTGGTAGAAGCAAAAATAAAATCTCAAATAGACAAAGATGTGGTTGTTTGGAAGTGAGAAAGAAAAAATATGGTGGTTTGAAAGGGATTTCAAAGGTGGTCGGAGGTGGCATGGATGGTGTGACAGAAAAAATGGGACTCTGTGTGGGAAAATTAGGACGAATAGGAATAACACCAACATACACATGCATACTTGGAACATAGGATTGGCAATGTGAAAATGGGATAGCAATGGGTGAGGACATAGGTTCTTGTGGAGGTGGGAATGATGAGTGGATGGGCGAGTCAAGTCAGTGGATGAAGTCACATACTTCTAGTGGTGTGGGTGAATGGAATCAGGTGGAAGTGACAAGAATGAGGCAGAGGAGTCATATGTGGTGGGATGCTTAGTGCCCAATGTGAAAGACAGCGGAAGGAGTAGCGAGTCATGATTGAATGGACTTTTACGTCGAATCTCTACTTCATAATCAATGGAGTCTACATATGAGACTTTCCTATATGAGGAGAGTGAGCCATGCATAGACATGGACTAGTTGGATTCCATATGCATGCATGTGCATTTATGGGTGGAGACCAAGGGTATGAGGTTGGATTCTCAAGATCATGGACTATTGGGAAAAGTGGATTGAGTAGTCTTTTTCAAGAATTGATGTAAATTTTTGTTGTCTAGGACTCATTCTAGCCATGCAAATGATTGGGATCAATGGCCATGTAAATTATAGTCAGAGTATGCATGAAGAATAGGGTAAAGGACTTAGGCCATCTTTGAATCACTATGGATTCTAGCAACAAAGCCAAGAGTATCTTTTGGTGAGTTGTGGCAATTGGAAATATTTGCTTATGGTTTTATGAGGCTACATATATTTATCTAGTTTTGGAAAATAAAAAAGCATGTGTTTTATAGTGTGATAAAAGCCATAAGGGCCTTCTACTAGGTACTAGTGCTAGGATAAGCATTCTAAATTTTTGGTCCACTTTGGGGCCATGGATGGTTTTCAATTCAACACCTTTGGTAAACCCAAGGCTTTCCAGATAAGATGTAAAGTAATTTCTATTTGTTGGCTCTCCCCTATGGGAGTGATCATGTGGCACAAATGTGCTCATGATCACCGAATAAAGAAGCATACGATTATAAAATAGATGCAACCATGCAAAATCTAGAGATAACAAAGACAAGGGCAAAAACCCTTGTAGCCTAGTGGTTGTCCAAAAAGGTGTGAGATCTTCAGGAATCCTATGAGGGAATTTGATTGATAAAAAAAAAAAATGGGTTGTGAATGTACCTAAGGGATACTTGCAATGGAAGCAAACTCGTGCATGGTATTATATGGTGTTGGCACTAGTGGAGTCAAGGAGAAGTGACAATAGAAAGGGAATTCATAGGCATAGAGGGTGGTGACATCTTAGGTGCCTTGAAAGTAATTAGCTCCATCAAAATTTTATGATCACACTGGTCTTGCATGTAGCAGATACGAGTACTACTTGAAATAGTGAAATGTCTTGCAAAACTACATTGTGTGTTAAAAAAAGGTGACATGTGGAGAACTGCTAGTGTGCGTGTGACGTGACAAACTAGAAAGAAAATAAGCCTTATACATGTATACAATAAATTATGCTCATTCCAATGCATATGTGTGATTGTCAAGAGCATGAGGTGCCTAAGTATATGAAACTAAATTATATAAAAAAGTAGGGCAAACAATGGATGTCCCCATTCATGAATAAAGAGATTAAGTGGTCTATCATGGATGGATGAAGAAGTGAATATTGGGTTTGAAAGAGGAATAAATCATCTCTTGGGGACCGAGATAGTATGCGGTTATGATGGGTTTCATGTGTAAGTCGGTTTGGTGACCGTAGGACAATGGGCTTGGACTTAGCAGTGGAGGAACCCTTGGTCTAGGATCCTATAGTAACATCATAGTGCTTGGCATTGATCATAGTTTTTGTGCGATATCGTCTCTTGGTTATGTCATGAGTAAAGCCTTAGGGATCCAAATACGAGTAGAATCAAGTTGAATAATTCTAATGACCTTAGGGAACCATATATGGTTGATATAAAGTTTTAATAACATAGATGGTGGTCCTATTGACTGTCTAATGGGCATTTAGATTGGGGCTATTGAGGAAAACATGAAGAATCCTTAGTTGCTAGTCTTGGGAGCTTAGGTACCTATATACATGATGTGCTAGCTTGGGCTTGCATTGAGGCCTTGGAAACCCAATTGTTTCAAACTTTGTAGAGACTTACCTCCATGCGCCAAAGAATGACCTTTGACTCTCCACCCAACCTACCAGTGTATAGATTTGGGAACCAATCATGACATATTGAGTAATTGAAGCTACTTTTACATGTGTATTCTTCACCATTACTTTTATACCTTTCCATTAGAGTTAACTAGTGTTAAGTATACTTGCCAATTAAGTTTCTTTGAGTTTGTTAGCTCCCATGAACTTGAGTGGATGCTTCTAAAAATATCTAGAGCTCTTTGGGAAAAACTCTCTCCCATGCTCCTCATGGGGGTCGAACCCAATATCTCCTCCTTCCCGTCCTTGAGACTTAACCACTAGGTTAAGCTTATAAGTTTTCTAATGCTCCAAAAGTACTTAATGAGTCCAAACCATTTTATAGTATGTTTACGTCCTTGAAGAACATTTTCATCCTCTAAAATATGATTCAAGGTATAATTATATATTAACATTTTCCCAAGGACTATAGTCCAAACTGAGGAGCATGATCGTCATCTCTCTTATTCACCTCTTTAAACAAAAATGGATTCTATCCTAGGTGGATCTGAAAAGTGAAGAACCCATGCTTGGTCTGATCCCTATCAAATCATTCAAAACGCCATCTAGCGTTGTAGTTGATAATTTGAATCTAGCACAAATTGGGGGAAGAATGAAAGGGTGGATTAAACATTCCTGTCTAATTCACTATTTCGTGATATGCAAACTAGGCAGCCATAGCACATACATGTGAAATGGATGGATTCTAAGTGTCTCCATCCAAAGTGCTATTTTGGTCCATTTCTATGCTCCACTTATTCATATAAATGGATTCTCTAACTAGTCTTAAAGACTTTAAAAACTCTCTTGAAATTCACTTGAACTTGCTTTGGATAAATGAAGCTTACGAAAGTTGATCGAAACATCTCACTCAGATGTTTCTTTTATGGTTTATGTTTAACCAACATTCACTCACCTCTTTCCCAACTCGAGGAGTATCTAGTCCAATCCAAGCTTTAAGATCCTGGTAGAATGTAGGAAAGAAATGTTCCCTCATTTTTTTAAAACCCAACTTCAATCCAATCAAAACAAATTCTAAATGGATTTTACAGTTGTTCAACTTAGGACACAAAGTCTTGAACTTGATGTTTGAGCTTGAACTTGAGCTTGGGCATCCATCACTTATAGTGCCCCATACCACCATACCCACTTTGATGTTGATGCAAAACTCATTGTTTCAAACCATCAAGCCTACATCCACACCATCATGGATTAACTTCCGCATAAGCTCAATCTTTCTAAAATTCAAAACCTTGTACTAGAAATGGATTATTGTGCCAATTTTTAATAACTTTGAGTATATGTCCAACTCAACACTTTTGCACGAAGGTTTGAACATTTCATATCATACTATGTAAGAAAGCATAAAAGACTACTCTTTGATCTTGAAACTTAAGATCCTTGGGTCTATGCATATGATACTAATATTAAATTAGATCCTCAAATTTTTTGGAATCTCTTGATCCAGTGTACATCAGCTTGAAAAAGCTCTTTCCAAAGATCCAATCCAATTCTACATAGGACACTTTACTTAAGAAAAAATACTATGTTCTTATCTCTCCAAACCTTACTACCCTGACAAACTTTATAGTAGTTCTAATGATAACTACTTGGAGAATTCTAATCCAAGTCTCACCATTTTCTATTGATTGGGTGATAGTAGTGAGACGTAGTCTTAATTTAAGATATTTTTCTCTATCTACCAAGATCAATAGCTTATGCTAGGCATTTTCTAGAGATCCCCCCATCCATTCAAGTCTAAGCATCCTCTAATGCTTTCAAATTCCTAACTTAGGAGATTCTTTTAAAGATTGATACACTTTTGACTATATGAATCATGTGCAAAATGTTGATATATTTAGATAGTGATGTGCATGAATACACTACGACTACCGGGGCACTTTTTTTCCTCTTTGGGAGGTTTTTTGCCCCCAGATTGTATATATGCCTTTAACCCTAATGGGTTACTTATCTTTGTACATTCTCTTGGTAATACATTCAGTATTGTGTGTTGTGCTCCAAGTTTCTTCTTCTTCCTTGTGATGTTCGTGTGCTTCCACATACCTAAAACTCCAACAATTGGTATCATAGCAAGTTTTCCTTTCATCTAGGGTGTCATCCACACCCCTTCGATCACAGTCTCAGAATTGCATGAAATTTGGTGAGCATACTCAGTGAAGTCAAGATTCAAAACAACTTTGTTGTGTGGTGTCAAAATCGCAATCTAAGCTCGTTTTGGCCTCTGAATGCACTATTGCAGAGCTTGTGTAAGCAATTTCATTTTTCTTGTGCCAAAGATATATACAAATTTCAACTCGCCATGATAAGCATCTCGAAGTCTACTACAAGTTAAGCAGAACTCAAGAAGATAGTTCTCTTCAACATTTTGAGATACAATCATTTTTCTGCATTAAAGTGCCTTAGTTAGTGGCCATGGCTAAAAATCGTGATGTATTCCATATGTTGGCTATTGAGGATAAGTTGGATGGTACCAATTACCCATTATGGGCTTATGTGATGCCTCATGTATTGGTTGCAAAAGGACTATGGAATATTGTGCAGTGTGTTGAAAAACATCCTAGTTCACCTGCAAACACAGTTGTCGAAGGTGATGTAGATGGGGATATTCTTCAAGTTCCTATTTGTGCTACAATTCTTGCTGCACCTACTATAGAGCAACTTTGATGGGATGGCAAAAATGCTTAGGCACATGCATTGATCGCCTTGTCTATTAAATGTGCCATTATTCTCCACATTCACTCCTTCAAAACAACAAAGGATACTTGGGATACACTAACTACTTTATACCAGGCAAGGAATGAGGCTCGTGTTGCTTACCTCTGAAAAAATTTGGAGAGTGAGCACATGAATGAAGGAGATTCTAGGGAGAGTTTTTTGACAAAGATCAAAGATTTGAAGGAACAATTGATTTCTACAGATGAAGTCTTGCATGACATTTCACTAGATGGTTCTGAATGGTCTTCAAGATTCATATTAGAGTTTTGCTTCTACTATTCGATTGATGATGAAAGATAATCCAAACACCTTAAAATTTGAGGAGTTAGTCTTTGTTCTGTTGCACGAAGATCAGTCTAGGCAGAATAGGTCCATTATGCTTGTTGCTGATCGAGCTTTCCTTGCTAGTCAGAAGGACAACCGCAAATGGAGCTCTTCTACTAGTACGCAGAAATCAGCTAATTCTGCACAATCAAAGAAGGATGAGAAAGATGAGAAGAAAATAGAAAAGCAGAAATTGTTTTGCAAATATATCAAAGGAAATGATCATGTCATAAAGAGTTATCCAATACTGGCTACAAAAGGGGCAAAGAAGAAAGAGGCTGGAATGTTTGTTGCAGAGGCCTCCACACCCAAAATAGAGTTTGCTAATCTTGTGTGTAATGAAGAGTGGGAATTTAATACTGTTTGAAGTTATAATCCATCTTCACATGAACAATGTACGTCTAAACTAGACTCAGATATCTGATACTTTGATAGTGTGGCAACCAAACATATTACCTCATAGCATGATTTCTTCACTTCACTTGAGCCTGCCCAAACAAGGAATATTTGTTGATATATTTAGGTAGTGATCTGTGTGAACACACTAGGACCGCCGGGGCACTTTTTTCCCTCTTTAGGAGGTTTTTTCCCCCCGACTTGTATATACGCCTATTGCCCTAATGGGCTGCTTATCTTTGTACATTCTCTAGTAATACATTTAGTATTGTGTGTTGTGCTCCAAGCTTCTTCTTCTTCTTCTTCTTCTTCTTCTTCTTCATTGTGCTGTTCGTGTGCTTCCGTAGACGTCTAACTCCAACAATTGGTATCAGAGCCGATCGTCGCTTCATCTAGGGCGCCATCGACACTCCTCCATTTGTAGTCTCAGATTCGCATGAAATTTGGTGAGCATACTCAGGGTGTTTCAGAGATCAAAATGGCTTTGCTTTGTGGTGCCCAAATCACGATTTGAGCTCGTTTCGGCCTTCGAACGCACTATCATAGCGCTTGTGCAGGCTATTTTGTCTTTTTGTGCCAAAGGTATATATCTATTTTGGTTTGCTAGTATAAGTGTCTGGAAGTCTGTTACGGGTTTAGCAGAACTCATCTGGGCAGTTCCGTTCAACTTTTTGAGATACAATCAATTTTTTGCATCAAGGTATTTTAGTCACCAGCCATGGCTGAAAGTAGTGATGTATTTCATATGTTGGATGTTGAGGATAAGTTGGATGGTACCAACTACCTGCTGTGGGCTTATATGATGCGACATGCATTGGTTGCGAATTGACTATGGAACATTGTGCAGGGTGTTGAAAAACATCCTATCACACCTGAAACTATTACAACTACAGTTACTAAAGCTGATGCAGAAGATGTCAAAGATGATGATATTCTGCATATTCCTGTTCGTGTTGCGGTTTTTGCTGCACCTACTACAGAACATATGTGTTGGGATGGCAGAGATGCCCAGGCACATGCATTGATAGCTTTGTTTGTCGAACGTGCCATTTTTCCTCATATTCGCTCTTGCAGGACAGCTAAGCATGCTTAGGATACACTTACCACATTGTACCAAGCTAGGAATGAGGCTCATGTTGCTTACCTCCAAAAGGAACATTTGATTTCTGCTGATGAGGTTATACCAGGTAGCTCACTTGTGCAGAACGTTTTGAATGGTCTTCCTGACTCATATCATAGTTTTGCTTCTACTCTTCGGTTGATGATGAAAGGCAATCCAAATGCCTTGTCATTGAGGAGTTATTCTCTATTATGTTGCAGGAAGATCAGTCTAGGCAGAACAGGTCCATTATGCGTGTTGCAGATCAAGCTTTCCAGGCTAGTCAGAAGGGCAAAGGAAAATGGAGCTCTTCTACTAGTAAGCAAAAATTTGCAAGTGCTGCATATTCGAAGAACCAAGACAAAGATGAGAAAAAATCAGAAAAGCAGAAATTGTTTTGTAAGTACTGTAAAGGGAATGATCATATCATAAAGAACTGTCCAAAACAAGCTGCGAAAGAGGCAAAGAAGAAAGAGGCTCGAATGGTTGTTGCCGAAGCCTTTTCACCAAAAACAAAATCTGCTAATCTTGTGCAGGAAGAAGAATGGGTGTTTACTACTGTTTGCAGTTTTGACCCATCTTCTCATGAGCAGTGCATGTCTACAGTAGACTCAAATGTTTGGTACTTTGACAGTGGGGCGACCAAACGTATTACCTTGCAGCACAGTTTCTTCTCTTCCCTCAAGCTTGCCCCTACAGGGAATACTGTTACGTGCGCCAACAACTCCTCTCATCTCGTTATGGGAGTTGGTAAGATGATTTTGACTACTGCTGATGGTAGTTCTTTCACTTTGTCAGATGCTTTGTTTGTGCCAAGGATCAAGAAAAATCTGTTATCAGTTTCTACATTAACCAAGATTGGCTTTGTTGTGAAATTTGTTGATGACAGATGTACAGTTCATGATCTCTCAAATGGGGATGTGATTATTGCTTCTGGCATTTTATGTCATGGGCTGTATAAGCTCATAGACTATGAAAGATCTGTGAATGATTCGGCATTTGCAGTACATGATTCTCAAGCTATCTCAGATGCAAAACTTTGGCATGCACGCTTTGGCCATCTAAATTTTGCTAGTTTGCTACACCTGCAGAAATCTGAAATGGTGTCCTCTTTGCCCAAACTTGAGGCACCTGGAAAACATGTTTGTGAAGGCTATATTTTGGGCAAAATGCAGTGTTCCTCATTTCCAAAAGATGGTTCAGTTCGGGCTACTCAGAAATTGTAGCGTGTACATAGTGATGTATGTGGTTCTATATAGACACCTTCTTTTGGAAATTATCTTTACTTCATGACTTTCATTGATGATTTTTCTAGGCATGCATGGGTATATCCATTGAAGGAAAAGTCCAAAGTGTTCATGTGCTTTAAACAGTTTTTGGTTTTGGCTGAAAATCTATCAGCATGTAAAATGGGCACCCTCCGTTCAGATCGAGGGGAGGGGGAATATATGTCTTCTGATTTTAATGCATTTATGGCTGAACGTGGGATAAATCACCAGTGTACAGTGCCGTATACACCTCAACAGAATGGAGTTGCTGAACGAAAGAACATGTCACTCATGGAGATGGCGAGATGTATGGTCAAGAGTCAGGCTTTAGCACATAGTTTCAAGCTTGAGAATATCATGTGTGCAACATATGTATTGAACAGGTGTCCCACTAAAGCAGTGTAGTCTATAAGTCCATATGAGGCATGGCATGATCGCAAGCCATCTGTTGCACATCTGCGTGTTTTTGGTTGTTTGGCATTTGCATTAGTGCCTGAACAACATCGCAAAAAATTGGATGATAAAGCAGTAAAGTGTATTTTTGTTGGGTACAGTTTTGTAAGTAAAGGCTATCGTCTGTATCATCCACAGACTAAATGCATTCTGGTTAGCCGTGATGTTGTTTTTGTGGAAGATGCTATTCAGCCATTGCTTTCATGTACTAAGGAGACATCTCTGTTAGCTCCAAAGACATGTATGATACTTTGCTGCCTCTTTTTACAGGTGGACAATCTAGTGTTGGTCCTAATGAAGCAACTTCTCAACCTTTGCAAGTTTCATGTGATGATGCAGATCATTCCATTTCTGATGCAGATTTACATGATGCACTAGTTGATGAGAGAGCCGATATTGAGCAGGCTAAAACTATGCCAAAATGGCTGGTGTAGACTTTGCGTGATAGCAAATTAGATGCACCTCTGTCATATCAAACTCGTTCAGGCTCTCATAGTGCCTCTTTTGCATCAAATTGCTATGCTATGGCTGCATCTAGTCTCTATGATGAGAATGATCCTGTTTCATTTGATGAAGCACAAAATTGAGAAAATTGGATGGCTGCTATGCAATCTGAATATGATGCTATAATGAAGAATGATACTTGGTCTTTATGTGACTTGCTCCTGGCAAGAAGGCCATTGGGACTAAGTGGGTATACAAGCTGAAGCGTAAGCGTGATGGTACAGTTGTCAGGTATAAGGCTAGGCTTGTTGCAAAGGGTTATGCACAGGAAAGATAAGACCTTTGCACCTACTTGCCAAATGACTACTGTTCGTAGCATCTGTGCACTTGCAGCTCATCATGGTTGGAATGTACATCAATTGGACATTAAAACAACATTTCTGAATGGTGACTTGCATGAAGAAGTGTATGTTTTTCAGCCCCATGGCTTTGTGCAAAAAGGTCATGAAAACCAGGTGTGCAGGTTAAAGAAGGCATTATATGGTTTAAAGCAAGCACCACGTGCTTGGTATGAGAAGATACATGCCTATGTGATTGCACATGGTTTTGAGAACAATCCAACTGAAAGCACCTTATATGTTAAGCATGCTAATGATGTGCTTCTGATTATTGTTGTTTATGTTGACGCATGCTGCTCACTGGTCCTATTGAGAAGCATATTGCTTATTTTAAGGCTGATTTCCATGCCTCATTTGAGATGTCTGATTTGAGGCATTTGCATCACTATTTGGGCATTCAGTTTATGCAAGTTGATGGTGGAATGGCTTTGTGTCAAACAAAATATATTGACACATTATTGCAGTGTTTTGGCCTTCAAGGCTGTAATCCTATTGCCACTCCTATGGAGACATGTTTACGATTGAGTCTTCATGATGCTGGAGATGCATTTGATACTGTTCTCTATCAGTAAGCTATTGGATGCTTGATTTACTTATGCATTACTCGACCAGATATTCAATTTGTTGTCTCATAGATGAGCAAGTTTATGCATTGCCAAGGAGTCAAGCATTGGCAGGCGGTTAAGTGCATCTTTCGCTACTTGAGTGGTACTCGGCTACTTGGGTCGTTTTATCCCAAGGGGGATTACTACCGCCACATTTGCATGCTTTTTGTGACTCTGATTGGGCTGGTTGCTATGACACTCGTGTGTCCACTAGTGGCTTTTGCTTCATGCTTGGTAGCTCATGTATATCTTGGTTGAGCAAGAGCAAGCCTACTGTGGCCACTTCCAGTTGTGAGGCTAAGTATAGGGAAGCTTTCACAGCTACTGTTGAGTGTGTGTGGCTCAGATGCGTTGTGGCTGATTTGGGTGTTCGTGAGTCTTCTCCCACCACCATCTTCACTGACAGTCAACGTGCATTGGCAGTTGCGAGGAACCCTGTGTTCCATGCTCGCACTAAGCACATTGAGGTGCATTATCATTATGTCAGGGAGAGGTTCTCTACTAGGGAGATCAGCTTGGCATATGTGCCCACGTAGGAGAACATTGCATACCTTTTCACGAAGGCTCTGCCTAGGGAGAAGTTTGAAGCTTTCCACAAAGCTTTGGGCTTACTTCCTTTTATGGAGTGATTTCCACATAGCTTGGCACTTCCTTATACATGAGTGTTAGCTCCTTGTTCACCGTATCACTCCTAGGGGGGATTTTTTGATATATTTAGGTAGTGATGTGTGTGAACACACTAGGACCGCCGGGGCACTTTTTTCCCTCTTTAGGAGGTGTTTTCCCCTGGTTCTTTTACATTATCAAATGGTTTATTTGTGCCAAGGATAAAGAGAAATCTGTTATCAATTTTAGCATTAGCCGAGATTGGCTTGGTCGTGAAATTTGTTGATGAGAGATGTACAATTCATGATCTATCAAATGGCAACATCATTATTGCTTTTGGAATTTTATGTCGTGGCCTTTATAAGCTCATAGATTATGCAAAATCGTTTGATCGACTGAATTTTGCTAGTTTGCTATGCCTATAGAAATTGCAAATGGCGTCCTCTTTGCCCAAACTTGAGGCACCTAGTAAGCATGTGTGTGAAAGTTGTATTTTTGGGCAAAATGCAGTGTTTCTCCTTCCCAAAAGATGGTTCAATTCAAGCTACTCAGAAATTGGAGTTTGTTCACAATGATGTCTATGGTCCTATGCATACACCTTCTTTTGGGAGCTGTCTTTTGGTTCTCAAACAAATCCTCTTAAAGCCTTGTTGAGGGTCCTCCACATATGCTCCATGCCTTGTGGATCTAACATGTAAGCCCTTCTCAACAATCTTCCCAACACTGATTAAGTTTTTTGTTATGGTTGGCACATATAGTACGTTACTTAAAAGGTTCATGTTACCATCAGATGCTTTAACATTTCCACTCTTCTTAACATATTTCCTAGTGTCATCACATGTCTGGCCTTCATTCTTCCCTTTAGGTTCTTCAAGATCAGATAGCAATGCTACATTTCCAGCCACATGATTGGAACAACCAGAATCAATATAGAAAAGATGCTCATCATCTTTATCTTTCTTGGATGTCATGTTCCTGATCAGTAGAGAATCCCCTTGGTCTTTTGTATAGTTGTTGTAGTCTCTTTTACCTATGAAACCTCCTTGATAGTTGTTGTTGATGTTATTGTTGTTGTTGTAACCTTGGCTGTAGTTGTGATCATAGTTGCTTCCTCCATTGTAGAACCTACCTCTAGATTGACCATAGCATCCTCTATGGAAGCCTCTTCCTCTCTGATTCCTTGTGTTCTTGAAACCCTCATCTGTGGTATGATTGGTCAAGCCACAAATATTGCAAGGTGAAGAGTTGTATGATCTCCCCCTACCTTGCTTTCCTCCTCTGACCCTTCCTCTAGTACCTCGTCCTCTACATGTGAAGTTCACTTTAGAGGTACTTGCCTCTTCTTCATTCTTTTTACATTTGGCTGGCAGAAGATTGATTACCTCTAGAGTTGCCTTTGTTCTTGTTGAGTTTTCTCTCATGTGTGAAGAGTTGCCCCATCAATGTGTTGAGGTCAGGTATCTGCATGTCCATATATAGGTCCATTGGTATGGTGAAGGACTCCCCTGCTTCACACTAGCCAAGAACAAGTTTTGGAGAGTATAATAGACCCCTTGAGCTTTTCAACAATCACAAATAATCACCTATCTGCTTTGGAGCATGATCCTCTAATCAATGGATCAAAACAGATGAGTAGAAAGTTCAACTATCAGCTAAGACTTGCTATTTTGGTCTCTACACATGTTCAATAAAATGAACACTGCTCTCAACCTGCTAGCAATCAACTAAAATCCGTTGGTAATGTATAATTGTACAATGTGAGGGTAGTGAAGTGGCTATAGAATGAGCTCACTAATCACACAAATCCCTCTCAAAATGATCTCGGAATCGGGCCTTGATGCACATGATATTTTGACCCACTTTTATAGCTTGGAGTTAGAGCCAGTTTTTGAATTCAAATTCAAGTTCTCACCATAAAGTGAATCCTAAACTATAGGACTTACTTTCTCATCAATCAACTACCAATAAGTTTGATATTTGATTCCTCCTAACTCCACATGAGAGTAGTGCAATTAACATATGTGCTTTTACAAGGATAAAATAAAATTGGCTTTTACAAGGGAGTAGTCATATGTGACTATATGAGATGAATGTTAATTGTCCAAGTATGTAGGCTTGGACTCATTTCCACCAGCAAAAGATGCATATACTTGTCTCAAAGTGAGTACATATCCAAAGTACTTCACATGTTCAATATGCAGGGTGGAAAGGCATTGAGTACACCTCTACCCACATATGCGAAATTGAGCAAGGATGATTGCCCCAAATCAGATAAGGAATTCATGACCAAAATTCCCTATCAGTCTCTTGTTGGTAGTCTCATGTATGATATGGTAGCTACAAGACCACACATTGCATTTGCAGTGGGAGTTGTGAGCAGATATATGTGTAACCCTGGCAAGAAACATTGGGAAGCGGTCAAGATGATTTTGAGATATCTGAGTGGCACTAAGGACAAGTGTCTGTGCTTAGGTACAGGCAAAGCATCCATTATTGGTTACACAGATTCTGACTATGCTGGTTGTGTAGACAATCGTAAGTCTACATCAAGGTACATTTTTTATTTTGCTGGATGTGTTATCTCTTGAAGATCTCGTCTTCAATAATGTACAGTTGTTTCCACCATAGAAGCAAAGTATGTTGAATCAAGTGAGGCATGTAAAGAAGCATTGTGGATTTCTCTTCTTGCTTGTGATATAGGTTTACCTCAGCATGTACCTTCTTGCTCAATGATAGTCAGAGTGCCATTGTTTTGGCTAAGAATCTGGTCTATCATGCAAAGACCAAGCACATTGAGGTGAGGTATCACTTCATTAGACATTCCTTAGCCACTGAGCACATTATTCTTGAGAAGGTTCACACTCGAGATATTGTTGTAGATGCTTTGACTAAAGCTCTACCACACGATAGCTTTTGACACTCTTGTCACTTGATGGGGGTCTTCTTTGTGTTAGGCCGCCGGATTGGCACAATGTAATTTTATTTTTTCATATACCGCACGCACTGAAAGGGCAAAGCGAAGCGATGTAACCTTTTTACCCATTAATGAAGAGACATTACGGTGTTCTCCGGGGGAAGAGGAGATGGGGATCGCCAGACTATCTGTCTGGGAGATTTGCGATCTTACGGAGACGCTGTGGTGCAGAATTTACAGACATTCGGAATACTAAGTATTGCCTTGACGTAGAGTTACTGTGTGATTAACTAGTTAATTGGGAAAATTAAGTAAAGGACCTCTGCATTGCCAGACCCCTACCATCCCCAAGAACCCAAAAGATATTAAAAGAGACTAGACCGAAGTCCTTTTAACACTGGCGCCGTCTGTGGGAAGATGGCAATAGATTGAGAATAATCAGTAAAGGTAGAACAGTACGCAAGGCAAGTGGTGCAAAAGTGATATATGCCGGTTACTCGGTCCGGCGAGTCATATCCAAAGTATAGGAGAGACCAACATCCCTGGGCAGTTCCAAATCTATTAGGGACACCCCCAGGTGGTAGAAGTACACGTCATTTAAGCCGAGTGGTAGAAGGATCGGAGCCAGTTAGCAGTGATTTTGGTGCCAGTTCGGTGACACATGATGAGATTCCGATGGATTCCGGTGTGATTCCGATACTTTCTAAAGAAGGTACAGTGACTTCTGGGTGTACAAAGACATAGTGCGCAGTTAGCCCGACGCTATCTGGTCAAAATTCGACCATTTTTGGTGATAAAGTTGTGTTACCGAGTGAGACCACCTCGGGTGAAAAGATAACCTGGTGCGGTGAAAGTGCGATAAGCTACGGTGGAAGTTCGGTACCATTTGGTGGAACTTTGAAATTTTTTAGTGATAGTGCGGTACTACCTGGTGGATCTGTATTACGTTCACCACTCTTCGGGGCAAGCTTACCTAATTTTGATACCAAAGTTGAGGACAGGCTATTTGATTTGGAGATAAGTAAGAGATTCAATGCCATTTTCGAGCCGGAAGGTGAGCAGTCTGACAATATAGATTCTGAAGGACAAGAGACACCTCCTCAACAGACAGATAACAACAACACTACTTACAATAGCACTATGAGTGGTTCACAGTCTCAACAGCAGACACCCCCACAGCCGCAACCACAGTTTCAGCAGCAACAACAGCAACAACCGCAACCAATTATACCAGTTCGACAGGTCCCAACAGGAGTGACTTACACCAAGTTCGGTGGATTTTCGGGTGACGACCCTGATGCACATGTGCGCACCTTTGAGATCAGTTATGCAATATTAAACCATCCACCCGACCCGGCGTACAAGGCCATTGTGTTTCAGGCCACGCTGGTCAATGAAGCAGGGAGGTGGCTAACAGAGTATGATATTAATCGTTTTGGTAATTATGATGAGGTAAAGAACGCATTCCTAGTGGTTCCGGTTGAAGAAAAATCCTGCCGAAATCTTCGACTATTTGCAGAACAATCGGCACAAGCTTCATCAGACTGTTCAGGAATACGCAACATTGTTTCGAACTCACTTAAGGCACTTGCCTCCGGCACATGCTAATATACCGGACGATGTTATAACCCAATGGTTCATTAACGGACTGAATCCACAGTTGAGACAAATCATGATCATTCGCTGTGTGGGCAGAATGATGTTGGATGCAGTAATTGTGATGGCCCTACAACTGGAGCACAAATTTGGAGGATTTACAGAGGACTTGGAATGGCTGAAAGCCAGTAAGAACGTAGCGGATGATCCGGTCAAACAGATGTATTGTACCAAGTGCAAAAATCTAGGGCACACCAATGCTACATGTGCCCTTAACCAGATATATTGTGCCATCTATAACACAACAAGACACTCAACGGAAACCTGCACGTATAATGCCAAGGTGCAGGGTAGAGCAGCTGTAAACGCCATCATACAAGAACCAGGTCATCCAGCAACCCATTATGTGTCGCCACAGATGCGAACCAATCAGTCGCAAGGATATAGGAATTACCGGGGTCAGCGGAACACCAATTTCAATTCAAATCAATGGCAGGCGGGTACCTCAGTAGAAGGTACCTCTCTTCCACCCCCTCGATGTCATTTTTGCGGCGAGGTTGGCCACATCTGTAGATTCTGCAAGGAAGTAGCAGAGTACGACAAAAGGAAGAAGGAGCGACAAAATCCAATGACCAACATGGTTTATATTTCACCAGTCGAGTCACAAGCAGCTGTCGTGCAGACAAGATCGGGTAAGCAATTGCAACCAGCAGCTGAAGTGTTCGAGCCGGGTATCCATGAGCAGCAGCGAATGTTTGCAAAGGCTAGTCAATGGACAGCTAAAGAGCCGACTGTGTTTCCTGATCCAATTCCGGTAACACAGGTCCCTTTGTCATAGGCAAGATCGAATGAACAAAATTCTGCCCCAACAACATTAGAATCATCATCAGAATCGGTGAGAATTAGGACCCAAACAGATCAGGTATGGGATATCCTATCTAAGGCTTCCATCACACTCCCTTTGGGACAGTTGCTCACATTAGTGCCAGGAGTAAGGCAGCAATTTCAACAGCAGGTTAACCCCGGGTCTTCATGTACTCCGGCGATTGCCACCATACAACCGAAAATTGATTCTACAGTGGATCATTCAGTCCCATTGATCACCGTCTGGCATAAAAACCAGAAGATTACCCAAGTGTTAATTGATGGTGGGTCTGGTGTGAATATTGCAACAGCAGTGCTCTGCAAGAAATTGGGTTGGACCCAAATTGAACCCGTACAATTTTTTGTACGAATGGTAGACCAATCTCGAGTCCATCCGGTGGGATTAGTACGTAATATTCTGATTACCTTGCAGGGCACCACATTTAAAATGACTTTTGTAGTCCTAGAATTACCAGAATGCAGCCTCGACTACAACTTACTTTTCGGTCGCCCATGGCTCAAGCAAGCCAAAGTTGTACAGGATTGGTCAGCCCAAGAGTTAATTTTCAAAGACCATCACCGGAAATATGTAGTTAAATTGGATGCTATGCAACCCTGTGATCTTCATGCACGGCCATACGTAGCGGAGCTGGTCCATATGTTGGATGGATTATCTGATGATGAGGAAGAGGCGTTCCTAAAGACCAATAAGGATCTGATCTCATTAGGTATTGTCGATCTCCAGTCGGTAGCAGACAAGTGGAGTCCGGTAGCTTGTACGGTCGTACCAGTGACCGGAGATGCGGAAGAAGATGATAGCGTAGCTATGGATGAAGCAACCTTAGATCAACTATTGTAGCCAGCTAATGATTTGGTAAAACTTCGATAATTTTATGTATCGGAAGATCAATTAGTAACATATAATTTGGGTGACACGATCAACCCGCGACCAGTTAAGATTAAGGCAGGATTAGCAGAGACATTCCAAGATGATTTGGTACAACTCTTGCGTGAATTCTCCGATGTTTTTGCTTGGGATTATAGAGACATGAAAGGTCTTGACTCGCGGATTTATCAACATCGGGTAGTGCTCAAACCGGAGGTGAGGCCAATCAAACAATCTAGTTACAGAATGAACCCCAATTATGCAGCACAGGTCAAAGCAGAACTTGATAGGTTATTGCAGGTGGGATTCATTGTGCCAATTGAGCATGCTGAGTGGATATCTCCAATAGTGATCGTCCCGAAGAAAAATAAACAGTTGCGAATCTGTGTTGATTATCGGAAATTAAATGCTACCACTATACCAGATCCATTTCCTCTTCCTTTTCTCGATACAATGCTCGATCGGGTAGCAGGGCACGAAATGTATTCTTTTCTGGATGGGTACAGTGGATATAATCAAGTGAGGATGGCGGAACAGGACATACCGAAGACAACTTTTATCATGAATTGGGGTGTTTATGCTTTCACCGTAATGTGGTTCAGTTTAAGGAATGCCCAGAGTACCTTCCAAATATGCATGCAAGAAGTCTTTTCATCCTACTTTACTACCTTTATGCAAGTATATTTGGATCATTTTTCCTTATTTGGCAAGACTTCGGCGCACCTGTATCATTTACGGTGCTGCTTTGAAAAATGCCGAGAGTACCGATTATGCTTGAATCCGGCCAAATCTGTTTTTGCCGTCTCCTGTGGTAAATTGCTCGGCCATATTATCTCTAAACAAGGAATACAAGTCGATCCGGATAAAGTAGCAACCGTGTTGGAGGCAGCTGTCCCAACGACACCAAAAGAAGTTATGCGCTTTCTTGGTCACATTCGATGGCATGGCAGGCACTTACAGTGGTTAGCTCACTTAGCAACACCACTTAACAGGCTTATGACCAGCGCTCCGTGACAGTATGATTGGACACAGGAGTGCCAAAATGCATTTGATCGTTTAAAGGTTTTATTGACGCAGGCCCCAATTTTGCAACCACCTGATTGGGAACGACCGTTCCATGTCTTCGTGGACGCGTCAGATATTGCGATTGGTAGTGTCCTAATGCAGCAAACTGACAAATGGTTTCGGCCAGTCTATTATGCAAGCCGCCCATTAGCCCCTGCCGAAAGAAACTACTCAGTGACCGAAAGAGAGTGTCTCGGATTGGTGTATTCTGTTAAGTTCCGACATTATTTGTTGGGCCGTAAATTTACTTTCCATGTGGATCATGCTGCACTGGTGTACTTGGTTCGGCAACAACATTTAGGTGGTAGATTGGCTCGCTGGGTTTTACTATTACAGGAGTTCGATTATGAAGTTATTCATCGACATGACACAGCACATGCCTTGGCGGATTTTCTATCTCGATTGGATTCCGGTGAGTCTTCGATAGGGGTTGATGACACTACACCGGCAATTTACATTACCGAGCCAACTACTGAAGAATTTGTAGAACCTCTTGTTGCTCCTACATACTACGATACCTTACTAACTTTCCTCACTGACGGGTGTCTCCCTCCTCGTACTCCCCCTGCTATGCGGCGGAAACTTGCAGTTTACAGTCGAAGATTCTAGTTGCTTGTAGGTCAACTGTATTACATGGATCATACTGGTGTTTTACTTCGATGTATCCCCCACATGAAGCAGAATCAGTTATGGTTGTGGCTCATTCAGTACCCTCTGGAGGACACTTTGCAGCTAATCTTACTCATCGAAAAATTTCGCAAAGTGGGCTATGGTGGCCTACAATGTACAGAGATATGGTGCACTTTCTGTAGCAGTGTGATGAGTGTCAACGGTCGGGAAAGCCTTTGCAACGACACTTCTTTCCCCTTTAACTTGTTTTACCTCTGGAACCCTTTCAGAAGTGGGGTCTCGATTTTATTGGCCCAATAACACCACCAGCGACCCTTACCAACAATCGATATATATTGACTTGTACAAATTATGCCACTAGGTGGGCTGAAGCTTGGGCTTTACGGTCTGCCACAACTGTTTCGGTGGCAAAGTGTTTAATGAAGGATGTCTTCCTACGTTTGGATTACCTCTGGAGCTAGTGACGGACCAAGGAAAGCATTTTGCAAACAACTTAATGCAAGTACTGACTCAGACTTTTCAGGTTATGCATAAATTCAGCTCACCGTACTATCCACGTGCTAATGGTTTGGCTGAGAGTACCAATAAGACTCTGTTGAATATGCTCCGCAAATTGCTTTTGGAATGTATGGAACATTGGGACCAGTTACTACCTACAGTTTTATGGGCTTACCGGACTACGTACAAGGTAGCTACTGGTATGACCCCGTTCAAGCTTGCTTATGGATTGGAAGCTATTGCGCTGATGGCAGTAGTAGTGCCGAGCCTACGAATTGCCTTAGCTCAGAAATTGCTACCAGAAGAATCTTTGCCCTTTTGGTTGGATACACTCAGATCATTGGATGAACAGCGCTGGGAAAGTTTCATGACCCTTCAAGAAGTTCAGCTTCGTCAAGCCCGTACTCATGATCGCTTTCTCAAAACCCGTCTTTAAGATTGACCAACTCGTCTTATTCTATAATGCCAAAGCAAATAGATCGGCCGAAAAATTTAAGTTACGATGGTTCGGTCCATATCAAATTATTGAACAGGTGGGACCCGCTACTTTTCGGTTGGCCACCTTAACCGGAGTTCCCCTTCCAAAAGTGATTAATGGATCTAAGCTTTGCCCATATCAACAACCGGTCGATCACCAATGACGTGTACCTCTTCTTGTTCGCGTGTCACTTGTTTTATTTTTATCCCCGTATTTCGGTTGACCACAGACCGTAATCTCCTCATTTTGATATCTAAATATGATTAATCGCTGCCCTGTGTTACTGTTTCTGCTCCTGTATGCATGCCGTAATTATGAAGGATATCTTTCCAATACCCCGCGATGATTAGGGTTTTCGATCGCCTAATGTTGCCTGTGTTTCTACTTAATCTTGTTTCTTTTACTGATAATTGCTATTGTGTCTGTGTGATTGTGTGTTCTGTGTATTCTATATTCTTGTGTTCATTTGTGTTCCATGGAAGCTCTCACGACTGTCGCCACCTTCCGTGCAGGCCTCACTCCAAAAGTGAGTGAGTATTTGCGCACTCGTGGTTTGCTTGCCTTCGTTGAATTGCCTTGGCATTCAGTGGAGTGTCAACCATTCCATGCGCAGATTATTTCTGCTATCGCTGCCACACCTTCTACTGAGCCGTGTTGGCCCATTGCGTGTTTACCCTCTCGTGTCGTTGTTACTTTAGCTACATTTGGTGAAGCTTTTCGACTCCCTCGAGAAGGATTGGAGAATGGTCCTCTCCTCCCCGTCGCCACCATGACTGAGTTGTTTCCCTGGCACTCATCTAATGAGTATGCCATTTTGTGTAGACCTGAACCAAAGCGTACTGCTCTGCAATTTTTGGTAGCCACCCTAAATCTACAGAAACGTACCTATGGTATTGCCTGCCCATTCTATTCGATGATAGATACCGTTGCCCATGAGTCTGTCAATTTCGCCTCTTTCTATTTCTGGCGCATTCACCGTGAATGTGTAGCAATTATCAAACAAGTCACTAAGGGTGACCTTCCTCGTTCTCATCTACCCCATATCCTCACCTTCCTCTTTCCGGTGATCCAAGCCGCGCAACCTCCTCCAACGGCCCCCTTCTTGTTACATGAAGAATCTACTCATATGCTCGAGGATGAGGACGATGATGATGCAGACCTGTTTCAACTTTTTCGTCGAAAACGCAGATGTATAAGCCCTTCTGGAAGCTAGGTGCAAGGATCAACTGTTGGCCATGAAGATGAAGTCTTCCACGACAATGCTACATCCATTCATGTCGATTCTTTCGTTCCTTCTTCTCCAATTAAGCAGCAGGAACAAGGTGCCCACATAGAAGACTCTGAAGAAATTTCTTCTCGAGAGGATTCTCATCAGCAGAATCAAGAAGCTGTGAAGGAAATTGTTGCAGAAGTTCTTAACGAAGTGATTGTCATGGTTGATGCTGTGATTGATAGAACTGAGGCGACAAAATAGAATCCAACCGGTCTAATCTTGCTGCCAAATACCCTTATCCCACTTCCTCTATCAATGAACCCTGTTGAGCCCGTTGTCCCCGTTGAGCCTGTTGTTCCCGACGCACCCGCTACTTCATCTTCTTCTCCTGATTACTCTCCACCACCTTCCCCTCACATATTATCAGCCTCTTCATCCCAACCGCTTCTTGTTCTTCCTCCTCCGACTATGATGTTCCATGAATTGGAGTCTATGGGTCATCTCCTGATTCAATTCTCTCAGTAGTTACCTCTTCAAATAAAGCTGGCAACCCACAATATCAGACAGGATCTGCAAGGCAAAGTTGATTTGTTAGAGGCAGATATTGCTCCGTTGCAGGAAGAAGCTAATGCGGTCAAGGCAGAGAACCATGCCCTGCAGGTGCAGCTTCAACAACTTCAAACAAGGATCGCAGAGCAGGACACCTTGATTGCCCAACGAGATGCTGCCCTTGCTGAGTTGAATGAAAAGGATGCTCTTTTATCCGCTCGCGATGAAGAGATCAAGTAGTTAAATCAGTTGGTACAAGATAAGGACGATGCTCTTGTGGCGATTGGAAATTTGTTGAAAGAAACTCGTGTACAGCTGGATGAGGTCGTGTAGAAAGGGCAAGAAATGACAGACTTAGCCATTCAGAACACTAAGGAATTAAAGATACTATCTGCCGAACTATTACAGAAGAGTTGAGATTTGGACGCACAGACGGCTCGGACAATTCAGATAAAGAAGGAGATGGCAGGTATTATGAAAGAAAGGGATGCGTATTATAAAACCATCCAATATCAAGCTCAGGAGTTGGAACGCAGAGAAAAGCAGCTAAGAGCTCAAGCAGAGAGATTGTCTAGAATTGATGGTCAAATTACTGATATGAGATTGAGCCGAGATGCAGCCATTGCCAATGATTTTTATTTGCAAGAAGCCTTTTTGCAGACGCAGACCGATGCTTTGATGAGTCAGGTTATTACGGCGAGTTCAGTACGAACTGACGCATAGTTGGTGGAGCCGGAAACCTTAAAGTTGATGTTGGATTCATTAAAACAGAAAATAACTAGGACTTTCAAATTAGCTAGAACCCTGTATATACAAGGCATCGTCGATGAGCCTTAAGTTTACTTTCTTTGCGGGTTCGAGTCCACCGTGCGTGCCAGTGTTAGGCCGCCGGATTGGCACAATGTAATTTTATTTTTTCATGTACCGCACGCACCGAAAGGGCGTAGCGAAGCGATGTAACCTTTTTACCCATTAATGAGGAGACATTATGGTGTTCTCCAGGGGAAGAGGAGATGGGGATCGCTAGACTGTCTGTCTGGGCGATTTGCGATCTTACGGAGACGCTGTGGTGCAGAATTAACAGACATTTGGAATACTAAGTACTGCCTTGACGTATAATTACTGTGGGATTAACTGGTTAATTGGGAAAATTAAGTAAAGGGCCTCTGCGTTGCCAGACCCCTACCATCCCCAAGAACCCGAAAGATATTAATAGCGACTAGACCGAATTCCTTTTAACATTTGTATATGTTCTTTAATAAAACATATAGTGGCGTGGTCACTCACAGACTATAAGTTCGACCACATTTGTAACACCTAAGAAGTTTGTGTTCGTGCTCCCTGTGTACTGTGTTTTTTTGCATAGTCTGCAACATCTGTGCAGAGTATCGTGTGCGGTGCTTGGAGCTTAGTTTTCTACTCCGACGATATCCTGGTGGAGCTCTTGAGAAGGAGAGTGCAATGCGGTGCATCACCATCAAAATACTTCATGTATGTACACATATGTATGTATGTATGTATGTATGTATGTATGTATGTATGTATGTATGTATGTATGTATGTATGTATGTATCTATGTATGTGTGTAAGTATGTATGTGTGTAAGTATGTATGTATGTATGTATGTATGTATGTATGTATGTATGTATTTGTATGTATGTATGTATGTATGTATGTATGTATGTATGTATATATGTATGTATGTATGTATTTATGTACATATATATGTATGTATGTATGTATGTATGTATGCATGCATGCATGCATGTATGTATGTATGTATGTATATATGTAATTATGTATGTGTATATGTATGTATCTATGTATGTATGTATGTATGTATGTATGTATGTATGTATGTGTGTGTGTGTGTATGTATGTATGTATGTATGTATGTATGTATGTATGTATGTATGTATGTATGCACGCATGCATGCATGCATGCATGCATGCATGCATGTATGTATGTATGTATGTATGTATGTATGTATGTATGTATGTATGTATGTATCTATGTATGTATGTATGTCTGTGTGTGTGTGTGTATGTATGTATGTATGTATGTATGTGTGTATGTATGTATGTATGTGTTTATTATTTATGTATGTATGTATGTATGTATGAATATATGTATGTATGTTTGTATGAATGTATGTATGTATGTATGTATGTATGTATGTATGTATGTATGTATGTATGTATGTATGTCTGTATGTATGTATGTATGTATGTATGTATGTATGTATGTATGTATGTATGTATGTATATATGTACGTATTTAAGTACAAATGAATGAATGAATGTATGCATTTATGTATGTACGTATGTATGTATGTATGTATGCATGCATGCATGCATGCATGTATGTATGTATGTATGTATGTATGTATGTATGTATGTATGTATGTATGTATGTATGTATGTATGTATGTATGTATGTATGCATGCATGCATGCATGTATGTATGTATGTGTATGTATGTGTATGTATGTATGCATGTATGTATGTATGTATGGATGTATGTATGTATGTATGTATGTATGTATGTATGTATGTATGTATGTATGTATGTATGTATGTATGTATGTGTGTGTGTCTGTATGTATGTGTGTGTGTGTGTATGTATGTATGTATGTATGTATGTATGTATGTATGTGTGTGTATGTATGTGTGTATGTATGTATGTATGTATGTGTGTGTATGTGTTAGTTCATTAAAATAAACATATATAGAGTCATAACTTCAATTGGATTTGCTAGAAAGTATATGAAGAAAACACATTGCTTTCAATGCAAAGGCTGTGTACAAATTTATAGTGGTTTATCTCAAAATCATTATCACATTCCATGATGCAATTAGGTTGAAGTCTCCATGAACATTAGTGTACCAATGCAATTTTGAGTGGTACAGGCGATACACCTACCAACTGAAATCTACTCCTAAGTAACTTGATTTCTACAAAACAACTCAAATACCTCTATGTTCTCTATCAAATTCGATTAATTTTTGCATGTGGCATCTCAACAATTGGGTTGATGATATTTGTAGTTCATTTGAAATCAAGACAACAATTGGAATTCAGATTTACGCTTCAAGTTACATGCTATGTTCATGCTTTGATGTTAGCTACATGGTAGCTCGCAAGATGTATGCACTACATGAGAAATGCAAGGAATGCATATGGAAGAAATCTCTATGCCCTAGGAAACTAATGAACTATGAAGGTCCAATATTCATATGTAGTTAATTTAAGTTTAAAAGAAGGACAATTCTGTTGCTAATTCACTATGCTCATTAATAAAAGCATGGTTACTAGAGTCTTACATTGCATGATTCATAATGATCCAAATTGATACAAACAAAGTAACATTCTCTTCCGTCTTCTTGTCATTTAAATCATGTATGCTTGTTGAGATATCATGGGACGTGGTATTTTTTATAGACAAAGTAGCATTATCGTCCATCTTCCTATCATTTAAATTATGTGTGCTCATTGAAATATCGTGGGATGTCATATTTTTATATCCAAACTGGCTTGAGAGATTGATTGCATTTGTGTGCGGAGTTGATGGGTTCAACTTGTACTTTATTATATCAATCATGCAAACGATGATTACAAACCTTCAAATGCCTTGTATTTATTAATTGACACAAAGGTAAAAATAATACCCATAAAATTCAATTAACCCCACAATATAGGAATATGAAATGTGATCCCACTCTAGCCTTACACCATGTCATCCATGGTAGTTATTCCATGAGCTAGTTTTGCTAGGAAATGCAAGAGATCATCCCACAAAATAGTACTTCATCAAAAATGTGTGGGATGGTATTGTATCCATAGCGAAAAGAATTTGAGTATCCAAGGATGTGAAAAGTGCCGGCAAAGAACCTAGTAAAATGTCTTGAGAAGATGGTGAATAAAGTGGAGATGGGGAGATGCTATGTTATTGTGAGAGTAGAGCTGAGGTGACTGGAATTTTTCTAGCTTTACTTCTATGGTTTCATTATTAAATTATAATTATTTCATCATTGTCGTTCTTTATACAAAGTATGGCATGAAACAAGTCATGTGAAAGGTGAAAAGATTTTTTATTCACTCTTCTTAATGGTATTTTCTGTACCAATTGCCTTCTATTGGAGTAACATTTAGTGTGCTACATGTTGATTGCTAGGAGAGAGAATAGAGTTAAAGGATTTCCAAACATAACAGAGAGATTGAGTAATGTATATAATCAAAATCATATGCAAAGAAGCAAGATTTGAGATGCTAAAAAAGAGGTTTGATGCATAACCATGCGTACCTATATTTCCCACAACAAACAATCTATCTTCACATAGGGAGAAGATAGCATATATGTGGTGGGGAAAGGTTAGAAGCACTCGTCAGCATCACCGTGTGTGTGTGTCTAAGAGAGAAAGAGGGGGAGAGAGAGAGGGGGAGAGAGAGAGAGAGAGAGAGAGAGAGAGAGAAGCCTCATACCCCACCTGTATTAGTCCTATTGTTTACTCCAATGCATTTCAATCTTTCACTTAACTAACGTGTCCACTGGCCTAAGCAAAAGCTCCCCCCTAGATGCATCCACATGATCATGAAAAACTGCCTCCCCTCAATATGCACGAGTGCTCGCAATGACATCTACACCCCGCCTTCATTAGCCTTAAATGTTTGCTCCCAATGCATTTAATTGTTACAAACAAAACAAAAAATTGACTCTTGTGGAGTTGTCCACGTGATTATGGAACCCTCAGGATAGGTTGCCTTGAGTTGGCCCAATGCTCCATAAATATCCTTAGCCCCAGCCCCAATGAATTAGATCACTCCTCTTCTACCATTGGCCATTGGTTTCATATGCATACCTCTTAGGGAATTTCAATTGTAGCTTTTTCATTGAAATATCATTTCAAAAACTCTACTCAATTTCCTTTTGAATCAAATGTCCTAATCCAGATCCATTAAGATCTTTTGATGCATCTCGCCTTTACTACAATAGATGCATCAACTTTTCACTTCTGAATTTTCTACCTATGCCTAATGTAGCATCCCTCATCTTTCCAGCTACTCATGCAAATATTAGTAGGGATCATGCCATCATTTTTCCCTAGACGACATCCTCCTTCTCCTGAGGGGAGAAGATTGAGCTACCTGCTAGATGTGTGCTCCCCACAAGGCAAGTGTCACATTCTACAACCTTCCACATTTACTTTAACTCAAAAAGTACTAAAACTACTAACATACATATTGTGATGGATGAACTTTTTTGTACACTATCAACCATGTGACGTTTACGCTTCTGTAGTTGCACCTGCACACATGCACACATACAGCATTTTATAACATGCAGCCCCGTTCTATGATCAAGAAAATATTGGAAAGTAAATAAATTGTAGCCTAACACAAAGCTAGAAAAGCTGAAATCACAGCTGTAACCAACATAATGCACACACAGTAAAGTGACAAGTGCTTTTGATATGATACATAAAAAGAACAAAGTAACTTGATTTGATGTTTCACCTAGTATGCAAACTACATTTTCTTGATCATATCACTTACTTGACTAACCGCCAGGAGACAGTATGATCTGGATGGGCAACATAACACACTCAAAAAGTGACATAGGAGAACATAAGATATCTTTTCACACTGTAACCATGGTACTGTGCAACAACCCATGAGCTGTATCACAAAGCTGTAACCAACATAATGCACACACAATAAAGTGACAAGTGCTTTAAAGTAACTTGATTTGATGTTTTACCTAGTATGCAAATTACATTTTCTTGATCATATCACTTAATTGACCAACCGCCAGAAGACATGTTCTGGATGGCAACATAGCACACTCAAAGAGTGACACAATAGAACATAAGACCCCTTCTCACACTGTAACCATGGTACTGCGCAACAACCCATGACCTGTTAAGCTGAATCAGGATTATCCATGGCATGTACTATTGCCTATGACCATGGAAAGTTTGGCATCAATGGAGGTGTTGACTTCGAAAGCCCCAATCAATGTCAATAAACAAATTAAAGATCTGTTTTGTAATAAAATGCAACAATAACAGCTTAAAATGCACATGTATAGGGTTTAACCCGCAAATCAATGCATAGCAACGATCTTTGATTTATCTGACTCAATGACACTTTACATTCATATGAAGACACAACTTGATATAACGCTCAAGGTGATATCTTTATCATTGCCATGGCCTCAGACACCATGGCCTGAATACCCCATAAGGTCTAGCACTGGCTACAGGTAATATGGAAAACTAGGAAACTGTATTACAACAGAAAAAGCAACACTCGTAGGTTGTACTGAAACACAAAAACCAATGCTAAGGAATCTGTATTACAACAGCAACTACTATGCTGGCACAACTCCCACACAGCACAACAATTGATAGCAACAGCCAAAAACACCTCACAGAATGCATTCTACATGTCACATCGATATACACTCAAATACAAGCACTTGTAATGCAAGACCTCTAGGGCTCTTTTGCAGCAGAGGCCATAATTGGTGAGATGTGTAGAAACAATTATAACACTACAAAATGAAATCAGCTAAGCCATAACTGACATTCCCAGCACTAAAAAAGCTAGGAAGATAATAGCTGTGTATTACCTGTGCTAGAAAATTGTAATGGAGATGATCAAATTTTCAGAGTTCAACGGCAGTATTCTTGAAGTAAAATACAGAGACTCTACACTTGAACAGATCTTTTTAGAGAAACATTAAGCTGATTCATATAGACGAAGTTGCTAGGAGAGTTTTATCTTGTTGTGTCACCACAACACCAACATTATCGTTCTCCCTATTTGGGGCACTGTTAGCACACACATTCTTCAAAGATGCATCACGAATACATCTCCGCTTACTTTGGATAAGTCGGACATATTCAGCAATCACATGATGTAACTTTGGACCAGCTTTGGGTACTACATTACTGCTGGCCTTCCTAACATTTCGGGATGACTGCTTCTGAATGTGAGCTGCACAATATGCAGGAACCAATGATTTCAACACTGGCTTGCCACATGTGACTGGACCACTCTGACTACTGCAAAAAGTCAATGAATCAATCAATCTCTCTCTCTCTCTCTCTCTCTCTCTCTCTCTCTCTCTCTCTCTCTCTCTCTCTTTCTCTCTCTCTCTCTCTCTCTCTCTCTCTCTCTCTCTCTCTCTCTCTCTCTCTCTCTCTCTCTCTCTCTCTCTCTCTCTCTCTCTCTCTCTCTCTCTCTCTCTCTCTCTCTCTCTCTGGTCTGTCATCTGTCCCGTGGTCCCGTCGGCTGCCCCGTCAGAGATCTGCCCTACACCCCACTCTGCCCCGTCGGCTGAGCCTGTCGGAGATCTGCCCACACTCGCGCCAGCCTCTGCCCAGTCGCCTACGCCTGTCGGAGCTGCTCGGAGCCCATCCAAGACTCGCAGCAGGCCTCCCCCGACACCCTCTGTGCACCGCCCCGCCCTGCCCCATCTCGGCCTTGCAACCCGGTCCTGCACCTCTCGACCCTGCAACTGGGCTCTGACCAAGATTCTCCCTGCCGTCAATCACCCTCCACTCTCTTATGGCCCGAAACCCTAAACCTAACCTAATCGACCCACCTAAACGAACTGCCTCATACCCCAACATGAGACCCTAACCTTAAAACATCCAAACCATAACCCTAACCGGAAACCCTAAGAAGTCAAAACCCTAACCCTAACCCTAAGACATCGCAACCCTAACCCTGACCATAAATGCCTAATCCAATCTCCCAAAATAACCTAACCCTAAGCCAAAACTCTGAATCTCAATCCTAACCCAACCCTAACCTGAGACCTAACCCTAACCCCTCTCTCTCTCTCTCTCTCTCTCTCTCTCTCTCTCTCTCTCTCTCTCTCTCTCTCTCTCTCTCTCTCTCTCTCTCTCTCTCTCTCTCTCTCTCTCTCTCTGTGGCTCCCAAGATGGAGGAACAATTGGCCACCTTGGAGCATACCCTTCGAGAGTTGATAGGGAAACATAAAAAAGAAGGAGATTCTGGACTCAACAGGGTTACCCGCCAAGTAGTCGCTCTTGAAGCAAAAGTAACAACCTTGGAGAAGGAAAACCAGTCCATGCGGGAGGAGCTTCTTGCTATCCACGAGAAGCACTCACAAAAACAGGAGGAGTTGCACACCGGGCTTATTGATATGAAGATGAAACTGGACAGCATACGTGAGGAGGGGGAGATTGCCCCACACCTAGAGGACATTCGGACGACTATAAAGAAAGAGTGCATAGAGGTGGTTCAGAGCGAGCTTGAGACTAAAAAAGATGGATGGGTCGAAGTTGTCAAGAAAAACCTTCCACAGGAAGCAAAGAAGAACACCCACCAGGAGGAGATCCACATAGTACACACCCCCATTGAGGAGGAGCGGATGCAACAGGCCCGAAGGCTCAATGTTCGAGTCTCTGGCCTCAGAAACAGACGGATCACCGGAGCAGGAATACTGCACGCATAGTGGTCTCGTACAATGGCGTACGTTTAGTCCACGTACGATAACGTACGATTTTGAACGGACTAAAAAAAATTTTGCCGTACGATGACGTTACGTACGTTCAAAAATAAAATGAGTATATAATTAGTTAGTAAAAGAGTATGAAATATAAATAATGCATGGATACATGATAGTAGATATATCATACATTATTTAATATTATACCACATAATGCATATTACATATGTCCTATATAATATAGTGTTATGTATAATGCATGCATGATACTTATTACAAATTACAATGTACTACTTCATTTCAAATCAAAATGTTAAAATAGAACAGATTACAATAGTGAGTAGAATAAAAGAGATCGTACCTGATAGGTTGATAACTTGATTGTTTGAAACTTTGATAGAGAGGAAAAAGGGTGCAAAGAAAATGAAGCTTTAACAAGTATGTTGCACTAGATACTAAAATCAAAAATTTAAAGATTAAAATTTATGATATGAAGTTTAATTTTTAAACACAATACATAAAAGAAAGACATGGCATATTGAAAATGGATTCCACATAAAAATATGAAATTTGAATTTTAAAAACAAACATAAATTGCAATGACTTTAAACAACCATTATACAAATCTACACAATAAAAGATATGAAATGATGATTTAATTAGTGTTCTAATCATCAATGGGTCATGACAAAATATAGATGTTCATATGAATGATGAGTCATGGCACATGGCATGTCATCATTCATAAATCATTTTCTTCATCTTCTTCCTCAATCACATGATCATATAGATGTTCATATGAATGATGAGTCATGGCACATGGCATGTCATCATTCATAAATCATTTTCTTCATCTTCTTCCTCAATCACATGATCATTATCTTCATTACAAGAAGGCATAATGTCATAATCCCCATCACTAAGCAGATTGCCTTCATCATCATATTCTGGCTCTCTAAGATCTCCAGAAGTAGGCAAATGAACTTCTATATTTTCCATGGTTGATGCCGAAGGACAGCCACTTCCCAAACCTCGTCACACATATGTCATAGTCGTAGAAGGCCTATTTGAAGTGGAAACTCTTCCACCTCTACGTACAATGGACCTCTCTCTACTTCTTCCATGCCCAATGCTGTGTGAACGTGTACGAGAGACTCGACGATCGATTTCCTGAAGCTCTAAGTATAGATCACGAAAAATCTGCTCTTCTTCATAATTCACCTCTTTGTTGAGACTTTTTAAGTTCTCAAGTGAGAGCTTTAGATCATCCACATTCACCTAAATCAGAAAGTTATAATTAATGAACATTAAATAATAGAAAGTTGAAACATAAGTAAAACATATTTATATAAAAAAATGTATTTTTACCTGTCTTGCCATTGGCATTTCATGCATACATCGTAACATACGAAGATTAGAACGACAATAGATAAGCCGTTCTAATTGCTTTGTGGAAAGCTTGTTGCGAATTTTTGTATGTATCAAAGAATATGCTAACCAATTTCGTTCACATGCCCCGGATGAACAATCCTACACATAAGAGAATAAAAAATCCTCATTAGAAAGGGAGAAATATTAAACATATTCAAGTATGAAATGACTCACATTTCATAAGTCAATACCAAATTTGAAGGTGAACTTACTTGCCCAAGAATTCTAAGAGCTACTTTTTGGAGATAAGGTAATTGAAATCCAAAGCTTTCCCACCAAAATAAAGGCTTCACCAATGATTCTCTCTTCCAACATATGCTAGAAGAGAATGCGGAACCTCTTTGATCCCCATAATTGATTAATTGTTGGAGAAAATCATCATGGTGCTCTTCTGAAACTATTTTTGGAAGAAAATGAAACATTTGCTCTTTCAATTCTTGATTTGCAAAAAGTTTGCCCTCTTATAAGCTGGATGCAAGAGTGAAGCAACATGATGAATTGGTCTCTTCATGGAATCCCACCGCTTTTTAAACAAAAAAAGAATGTCATCTTTTTTTGGTGTGTCTTCCAATACATTTCTACAAAAAAATACATTAAAACATCAAACATGTTACATGATTTATGAATTAAATTTATGTATTAAATAAAGCTTTAAATGAATAAAAGAAATGAATACATACCTTGTGCCATCAGGTACACCATCAAGAATGGTAGATTTTTCGATTTCTTTGAATGCATCTTCCATGAAATGATAAAGAAGACCCATTGTAGAGCCTTCCATATCCGTCATTCGAAGCACCTTGTAGATGGGTAGTGTAGCTACTACTACACCTTTTATGGCTGCCCAAAATTCTTCTTTAAGAGTGAGTCTTTGAATGGTTTTAGCCTCTTGTTTTGACTCACTATTTTCAGCTTCTAACCATTCTTTGAATTCATCGGACACCATTGTTTTCTGAATTTTATTTTGGACATCAACAAGCCTCTCAAGAACGATCCACATGTAAGCGAATCGTGTTGATGATGGCTTCAATAATTCTAAGTCCGAATAGGTGCGATAAATAGCAAGGACTCTCACTTTTGTGTTGATAAAAGTGACAATAGAAAGAGCTTGAGTTAGAATACTCTTTACCCAAGAAAGAGAGCCTATGTCTTCCATGAGAAGATCAAGACAATGTGACGCACAAGGTGTCCATACAATGGACGGATAATCCTCTTCAAGCTTGCGTGCCATGCTCTTGCAATTGCTTGCATTATCGGTTATGACTTGGATAATATTGTTAGGTTCAACCTACATGGAAAAAAAAAAAACAAATTTAAATGATAAGGGATTGAAAAGTAAATATTTATATTTAAACTTTAAAAAATAGTTATAATGAATTACCTCTTCTATTGCCGCCTTTATATGGCGATATATAAATGCTCCAGTCACTTTTTTGCCTCTTGTACCCGCATCAACCGCTCGCAAAAAGTATGTACCAAGAGGACAAGAGACAAGTATGTTGATAATTCCTCTTTTTTTTCGATCACTCCATCCATCAGAAAGAATGGAGCATCCATACTTTACCCATCCATCTCGTACTGGTTCAAGACTTTTGTTGATCCTTGCAATTTCTTCATCTAATTTTTTGGTCCTCATATCATTGTAGGTAACTCCTGTCCATCCCTCACATGGACCAACAGAAGCGATAGCTTTTACCATTCTCTTCCATCTTTCAGTGAGTAAAATATTAAAAGACAAATTGCATTCTATTACGGTACGTGCAATTTCTATTTCCGCATTCCTTTGCCTCTCTTTCAAGAAAGAGAGTGGACCCGAATTCAATCCTACCATATAAGAAAGAGAGGCTTGTTTTGTCTTCTTGAGAGGTGGAGGTCCCGGTGTTTTCGATGCCGCTATTGAACTAGCATTCGATGTGTTTGATTGGACATGAGTTGTGGAGATATTACCTGATTCATCGGCATCTGAATCGGTCACATCCATATCGGGTGGGACTACCTCTTGCTGAGCCCTTTTGTAAGATGCTTTGCAATGCTTGTCAAAAGCTTCATGAAGAGAGGGAGGCATTATGAATGCTTTAAGCCTTGAATCTGAATGACCTCTATTTAAAAGAAAATGATAGAACATAAAATTTTAAAAATTAGAACATTGTCTTCAAATTTTAACTCTACTATGATAGATGAATCATGATAGATAATAGAGCCTAGAGGTTAGTGCCTAGGCCCTAGGATGTAGTCTATAGCCTCTAGCCTTGAGTTTTGACTTAGGACTCCTTAGTCCTTTATCATCTAGATTCTATAGACGATTATTAATGCATGATGTTGCATGCATATGCTAGATAGAATCTATCTAGCATATGCATGCAACATCATGCATTAATAATCGTCTATAGAATCTAGATGATAAAGGACTAAGGAGTCCTAAGTCAAAACTCAAGGCTAGAGGCTATAGACTACATCCTAGGGCCTAGGTAGTAGGCACTAACCTCTAGGCTCTATTATCTATCATCTATGTGCATCGTGTATTAATGATTATCATTGTATAGCCTCTTGAGTCCTAAACTATAGGCTATAGCCTAAATTCTAAGTAGTAATCCCTATGTGCATTAATGAAAATTTTTATTATAATTTATATATAAGCTACAAGCTACAGCCTATAACCTACAGGCTAAAACCTAGGCTCTATGTGCATAATGCATTATGCATTGTAATTTGTCTCTAGTCCTAGATAAATCATAATAGGGTGTTGGGGATAAAGGCCCCAAGGACTCTCCTTTTGTATATTTTGACCCTTCCATGTGAAAGCTCTCTTCGAGAGCTTTCCAGACATATTTTTGTTGTATTTTTTGGACCCCAAATTGGGGAGTTATAGGCATTTACATTATTTTTATGACTTTTGGTCATTGGCCATGTGTGAACATGCCCAAATGACCTAAAAGTCACTTATCAATAAGACTTGGTCCCAAATCTCTCATAACTTGATTAGGACTTCTTCAACTTCAGCTTCTCCATCTTCTTCTCCAAATTTCTGCGCAGGTTTCTCTCTCTACTTTCTCTCTCCTCACGCAGCAGCCCACTCCCTTGGCGTTTGGAGCAACCGAGCACACCACGACGTAGCTCTCCGCGGCCTCTTTCAACTGGTATCAGAGCTTTGAGCTGTTCCATCGCGACAAAGTTGCTCGAAGTGCTTTTCTACTTCAGCCTATGTTGAGCTGAAGGTGTTTTCTTGCATTTGGGAGAATTTCATCGCGAAAAACCTTCTTTTTTCGCGATGAAAGTGCTGTTTTTGGAGGATTACTTCAGCCCGGAGCAAAGCTGAAGCAAATTTTGTGTTTTTTAGAGAGTTTCATCGCGAAGAATCTCTTTTATTCTTCTTTTTGTATCCCCACAGGTCTTTTTCAGCATCCACATTGCTGATTTTTTCATCTACAGGTCTTTTGTGGCAGAAATTCTCTCATTTTTCAAGTGGGAGGACATGCACAAAGATTGAGGAAGTGCATACTTGCTGGAAACTTATTACAGTAGGTCATTTCTCTGATTTTACAGGTCATATTGCTGCAAAAATTGGGGCTTTTGTGAAAACAAGCACCCATTGCCTTGGTTTTACATCTATGTATGCCTTTTGTGGTTGAAAAACAACAAATTTGTTGTTCTTGATGCAATTACAGCTTGCTGGAATTTTCTGAAATTTTCTGCAGAAAATTTCAGAAATTTTTTTTTGCAAGTTTTGAACAGTTTTTGGGCTTAATTTCTCAGCTATAGTCTCCTAAGGTAATTGCGCACAGGACAACAGGTCAATTTTACCTTTTTGGTGAAATTTTGAAGCTCTTAATGTGCAAACATGGCCTCTACCTCCTCTGATGTCAAAAGCTTGTTTGAGATCAAGAGATTTGAAGGTAATGGTTTCGATTTGTGGAAAGAGAGAATGTTGGGCATCCTCTTTCTTAAAGATTGTGAAGGGGCTCTTGAGGAAGTCAAGCCTGAAGATATGACAGATGCAGCATGGATGAACCTAAACAAGAAGGCCATCACTTACATCAAGATGGCTGTATCAGATGAAATCTTAGTGGATTTGAAAGGCCTTAACAACTGCTTTTGAGGTATGGGAGAAGCTGAAAGCCACTTATGAAAATACCACGCCTGTAAATCAAGTGCATCTTATGCGTAAGCTAGTGTGTATGCAGCTTGATGAGTCAAAAAGTGCGGCTGAGCACTTGTCTTTGTTTACAGGTACTCTTTCACAATTGAAGGACTCTGGATTACCTCCATTTGATGATAAGCTTAAGGCCATCTTCTTGTTGATGACCTTACCTGATTCGTGGGAAACATTGGTTGTTTCACTTTCGAATAGCCCCAATCTTACCTTTGATGGTGTAAGGGGTTCTATTTTGAATGAGGAAATCAGGAGGAAAGCTAGTGGAGAGGGCAGTGGTTCAGCCAATGTGGCTAGAGGAAGAACAGAAAAGAAAAGTGGAAATGTACAGAGGAACAGGAGCAAAAGCAAAGGCAAGGCTGAAGTGACTTGTTATCAATGTGGTAGGAAAGGTCACAAGAAGCCTGATTGCAGATTCTATAAAGCTGAACTAGAAAGAAAGAAGAACACAGGTGACAGGAAGAAAAAGGACACCAAGAATGAAGCACATGATACCTCAAAGGACAAAGACAAAGAGAAGGCCAATGTGGCCTCTAGTGTCATCATTGAGGAGCTATCAGATGCAGAAGATATACTTTGTGCTACTATGGAAGCAGAGCATGCTGAAGTTATTGATCCTTCTATTAATATTCATGCACAAGATATGCAGATCACAAAGAGGGATTTGATTGATGCCTTGCTTACTGTGAATGATGCTTTGTCATAAACATGGATTGTAGATTCAGGTGCATCGTTTCATGTAACTCCTATTAAGGAGTGTTTCACTACCTTTCATGCAGGCAGCCATGGACATGTATATCTTGGAAATAACCATGCTTGTTCAATTGATGGTATTGGCACAGTGCATCTCACAGTGGATGGTACCAATGAGCTGGTTTTGCATGATGTAAGGTATGTACCAAGCATCAAGAAAAGCTTAGTCTGTTGGGCAAATGGATATGCATGGATATAGTACCCTCTTTGAGAAGGGGTCATGGAAGCTTATCAAAGGCTCTAGGCTGATTGTTAAAGGTACAAAGAAAGGGACTCTTTACTGCTTGCATGGTAAAGCATTGCTGGGCAAGTTTATTGCTTTGGCTGAAATCCATTCACATATGGAATTATGGCATAAAAGGCTTGGTCACATGAGTCAAAAAGGCCTTGATAAACTATGTAATTTGGACAAGTTTGATGCTCAAGGCTCAAAACTTGATTTTTGTAATGAATGCCAATATGGTAAGCAAGTAAAGAATTCTTACTACTCTGGTGTCTCTCGTAAGTCTAATGTGCTTGATCTTGTTCATTCTGATGTTTGTAGCATGCCCACAAAATCTATGGGGGGTGCTCTTTACTTTGTTTCTTTTGTAGATGATTACTCTAGGAAGCTTTGGGTATATTTGTTAAAATCTAAAGATGAAGCCTTTGCTGCATTCAAGAAATTTCATGCATTTGTGACCAATCAAACAGGTAGAAAGCTGAAATGCTTACGTACAGATAATGGGGGTGAGTTTACAAGTGTTGAATTCAATAGATTTTGTGAAAATCTTGGTATTAAGAGGGAGCTAATAGTCCCATACAACCCCTCTTCCAACGGTGTGGCTGAAAGGTATAATAGGACTTTATGTGAGAGGGTGAGATGCATGCTGTCCAGAGCTAATCTCCCTCATGGATTTTGGGGAGAGGCTTTGAAAACTACAGTTCATGTTTGCAATCGATCCCCTCATATGTCCTTAAAAGGTGGCATTCCAGAAGAGGTTTGGTCTGGCAAACCAGCTTCATATGACCACCTACGCATCTTTGGTTGCGTTGCTTTTGTGCATATAAGGCCTGAGTTGAGAAGCAAGTTAGATGCAAAGTCCATGAAAGGAATCTTCATGGGTTATGGAGATGAAGGTGAAATGGGCTACAGGATTTGGCTACCTCAACTCAAGAAGGTAATACGCAGCCGAGATGTTGTATTTAATGAGGCAAGGCTGCTCAAAAACAATTGTGCCTCTAAAGATGACCATAAAAGAGTCAAATTTCAGCATGTACAGCCACCAGTTAAATCTGATATGGACCCTCGGGATGCACCACATATGGCTGGAAATGACAATGAGCCCGTGGTTATTGAGCCAGATGATGCTGGACAGCAAAATGATGCTCCTGAAGGGCATATGCAGCCACCTATTCATGCTGAAAACAGGGCTGGAAATGATGTACAGCAGCCTGTTAACAATGAAGAAGTTAATGTACCTCCTGATGTAGATCCATTGCCTGGTAATGTTGATCATTGGGTAAGAAGATCTATACGTCCTAGGAGGCGAGTGAATAGATATGATCCCTCTATACATTATATTATGTTATCAGATGAGGGTGAGCCTCTTACTTATAAAGAGGCAAAGCTATGTGAGCACAAGAAGAAGTGGGAGTTAGCCATGCAGGAAGAGATAAAGGCCTTGCATGCAAATGATACTTGGGATTTGGTTGAGTTACCCAAAGGAAGGAAAGCCATTCCAAACAAGTGGGTGTACAAAATCAAAACTGTTGATAGCAAACCCAAGTATAAGGCAAGGCTGGTTGCTAAGGGATATGCTCAAAAAGAGGGCATTGATTTCCAAGAAGTGTTCTCTCCAGTGGTGAAAATGACCACTTTACGTGTGTTGTTTGCTCTCACAGCTGCCTTGGATTTGGAATTATTCCAAATGGATGTTAAAACAGCCTTTTTGCATGGTGATTTAGATGAAGAGCTGTACATGAAACAGCCAGAAGGATATGCCATTCCTGGAAAAGAGCATCTGGTATGCAAACTGAAAAGGAGCTTGTATGGGCTGAAACAGCCCCCAGACAATGGTATAAGAAGTTTGATGCATTTATGCTCAAACATGGGTTTAAAAGAAGCCATGCAGATCATTGTTTGTACACGAAAAAGGATGAAGATGGCAGCCCAATTATTCTTGTACTGTATGTAGATGATATGCTGCTGGCTGGGAAGAAAAAGAGCACTCTGAATGCTCTAAAACAGCAGCTGAACTCTGCATTCTCAATGAAAGACCTTGGGGAAGCTGAGCATATTCTTGGTATGCGTATAAAAAGGGATAGACAGCAGCATACTTTGCAGGTATCCCAAGAAAAGTACATTGAAAAAGTGCTGGACAGATTTAATGTGGCTGATGCTAAGCCTCTTTGAGTGCCATTGCAGCCACATGTTAAGCTTTCCAAGGATGACTGTCCCAAAAATGATGATGCAGCCAGTTACATCAAGAGTGTTCCATATGCATCAGCTTGTGGTTCACTTATGTATGCTATGGTTGCCACTCGGCCAGACATTGCTCATGCAGTGGGAGTTGTTAGCAGGTTCATGGCTAATCCTGGTAGAGCTCATTGGGAGGCAGTCAAATCTATCTTGAGATATTTGAAAGGGACCAAAAGTAAATGCTTATGTTATGGAAAGGGTCCATTGGAGTTAAAAGGATTTTGTGATTCAGACATGGCAGGTGATGTGGACACACGCAAGTCCACAAGTGGCTATGTATACATCCTTGCAGGTGGAGCTATTTCATGGTGCTCTAGACTTCAGAGGATAGTTGCACTATCTACTACAGAGGCTGAATATATTTCAGCCACAGAGGCTTCCAAAGAAGCCATTTGGTTAGCTCGGCTCTGCAGTGAGTTTGGGATGCTTGAAAAGGCACCTCTTCTTGGATGCGATAGCCAGAGTGCCATATGTTTGGCAAAGAATGCCATGTTTCATGCTCGCACAAAGCATATTGATGTGAGATATCACTTCATCAGAGAGGTGTTAGAGGATGGCCTGATCACTTTGATCAAGGTCAATACTTCACAGAATCCTGCAAATGCTCTCACGAAGTGTCTACCCAAGGCACAACATCAGCTATGTATACAGATGGTGGGAGTTACTTAGCTTAAAGGAGCCTCCTTGGTCCTTTAAGTGGGAGGTTGTTGGGGATAAAGGCCCCAAGGACTCTCCTTTTGTATATTTTGACCCTTCCATGTGAAAGCTCTCTTCGAGAGCTTTTCAGACATATTTTTGTTGTATTTTTTGGACCCCAAATTGGAGAGTTATAGGCATTTACATTATTTTTATGACTTTTGGTCATTGGCCATGTGTGAACATGCCCAAATGACCTAAAAGTCACTTATCAATAAGACTTGGTCCCAAATCTCTCATAACTTGATTGGGACTTCTTCAACTTCAGCTTCTCCATCTTCTTCTCCAAATTTCTGCGCAGGTTTCTCTCTCTACTTTCTCTCTCCTCACGCAGCAGCCCACTCCCTTGGCGTTTGAAGCAACCGAGCACACCACGACGTAGCTCTCCGCGGCCTCTTTCATAGGGTATAGCCTCCTAAGCTATAGCATGTATGATGTAGCCAGGTAGCCTAAAGGCTAAAGCCTAAAACATAAGTTAAGAGCTCTATGTGCATATAATATTATGTGCATTGTGCACTGTACATTGAACATTCTATATGAACATCACTACGAAAGTTAAGACTTGAGTCTTGACCTTATGCCTTATGGCAGCTTCCAGCGACTGAGTGAGTAGGAAGTTACGAAGAGGTGAGTCAAGGGCGCCTGGCGGGTCCCGATGGGCGAGCTTCTAGCCTTGCCCTATAGGCTGTAGCTGACGTCGACCTCGAGGCTCCAAGGCGCAGGGCAAAAATTGGCTCGAAGAAGAACTGTCGAAGGCAACAAAGTGCACGCGAAGAAAACTCCCAAGAAAAACGATATGCAGGCCGAAATGAACGCTCTCTGGAATGTGGAATGTACTCACTAAGGAAAAATCCAGGTTTCACACCACATTAAAAAAATTAAAGCAAATTTGATGGGCTCTCAGACTGGACGTCGGGCCAAATTTTTTTCAAAAATACGATCGGACGAAATGGACTAAACGCCGAAACGGGACGTAACAGACGTTATCGGACGAATTATCTCGTCCGTCGGACGAAAACTACTGTGACCGCACGGATGAGCCGACAGGCCTGAAGGCTCAATGTTAGTGTCTCTGGCCTCACAGAGACAGACGGATCACCGGAGCAAGACGGGCGTCACTTGTGCACATTACTTGGATACCGCACGGATGAGCCCCTTCCTTTCACCAGAGCCTGGAGAGCAGGATGAGACACTATGCGGAGCAGAGCACTTATCCTTCAGCTCTCGGATGAGGCAAGGAGGAGAGACTTCCTCAGACGATGAGCGGCACTACGCTCTACACCGAGCATCCTGATCTATTTGGATGATGACCTCACACGGATGCAGGTAGAGCACAGACGCGCATGCATGCCGCGTGTCCTCCAGGCCCGACGGGAAGGACATCGTGCCCTATACAGAGACGGTCGTGTCATCATCGATGGACACCAATTGACTAGGGATTCGCGGCCTATGACACAGCACAAGAGGAGGTGCGCTTTGCAGTCTGGAACTTCGATGGATCTTTGTGGACACATCAAGGACGCCTCAAGAAGGTGATGGAGGGTAGAGACATGATCTTCTTGACAGAGACACATGAGAGCCCGGGGAGGAGCCTATCGAGGATTGAGGGCTATATGTGGGAGTCCGTTCACCCCCGACAGATGAGACAACACACCGCACGAGGATCAGGAGTAGTAGCCGTGCTCTATAGACAGTCGCTACAGCACAGGGTACAGGTGGTAGCCAGAGACCCAGAGGCACGATTCATGTGGATACACCTCCAGCTATCATAGGAGAGCAGTGTATTTCGCCGTCTGCTACATGGCACCCATCGGCTCGAGCTTCACACATTCTCCTGAGCAGCCCTCAGAGAGGGAGGGACCAGACACCGCATCGCCATATGACTGCCTCAGTGACACCATTATGGAGTATACCGGGATGGTTGAAGTCTTCCTTGTAGGAGACTTCAATGCCCGCACTCAGAGCCACCAGTGTGATATCTATGACTTTGATGACCCTGAGATGCTTCGCACCATCGAGGACAGGTCTACACTCAGACCCTCAGTTGACCTCGCCACACCCATCTCTACGGCAGACACCTACTCCAGATGGGAGCAGCACACTGTCTCATTATATATAATGGGATGGCAACTTGGCCCACCTCGGGTGGTCTCACCTCCATTCCACCCACTACACCGCATGGAGGCAATGTGGTAGACTATGTTATCAGACCCCCGGAGGTGACATCTCTCATCACCTCATTCACTATCCCACCCACATCGATTGGAGCTCATCACGCATATCTCACCCTATCCATACGCGGCACACCATGCATATCCCACCCCGCCACCATACCACCACATGCCCATACCACCATTCACTTTAGACATGAGCTAGCACATATCTATAGTTCCCATGTTCGAGAGCGCATCTACTCCCTTGATCCCTCCGCCCATTGGATACCCTCACCGCCCACTTCTCCTCGATCCTCCACACATCCGCTACTCTCAAGCTTCCCATACACCACCCATAGCACCGCACATCCGACACGGCTGGGGCATACACCCCAGAATAGATGGTACGATGAGGAGTGTAGACGACTATACCGACATCTCAGAGCACAGAGTATTTTGGGATCCATCACAGAGGAAGGCACGACGACAGATGCGAGCCCTCACACGCCGGAAGCGGCGAGCTTTCGAGGAGAGACAGGAGGCAGAGTTGTTTGACCTTCTCATGAGTAGGGATTGCGCCACTGCATGGAGGGCCCTACGCGAGCCACGCCCACCTACGCCCATAGCAAATCCTCAGACCTGGCACACCTACGCCCAGAGGTTATATGACGTCCCAGAACGGCCGCCATTACCGATCCCTCCCACACCACATCCTGTGATATCCACCCTATTCACGGCACGCATGGTACAACAGGCCATCCATAGGCTACAGCATGGCCGTTCAGCAGACCACACAGGACTACAGGGAGAGCACTTTACATACGCAATCGATGTAGTTTCCCACTTGATCGCCCATCTCTTCAACCGTGCTTTGTTTGAGGGATTACCTGACGCGTGGACTATGCATACCATTGCGCCTATCCATAAGTCCAGCGATATGATGGACCCAGGGAACTACAGGACTATTATGATAGGCCACATCCTGGCCAAGATCTATGGGGCAGTACTAGAGGCAGAGCTCAGTACGCACGCTGAGGAAGCTAGGATCAGAGCACCCGGTCAGGCAGGCTTCCGTCCCACTTTTTCCACTATCGACCATATCTTCGTACTTCGTTGCTTGATTGAGAGCGCGAAGGCGAGGAAGCGGAGACTATACTGTTGCTTTGTGGATTTCCGCAAAGCCTTCGACATGGTCCCTCGAGAGAGACTACTACAGAGACTCCAGGAGTTACAGATACCATCAGACATGTTATGGGCCATCCATGCTTTGTATGCACGAGTCACAGGCACGGTGTGCTTCCCCGGCAGCCTATCAGACAGCCTTGTTAGCACCATTGGTGTGAAACAAGGTTGCCCTCTCTCACCCACTCTCTTTGGTTTCTACATCGACGAGATCACGGACTATATACAACGAGCAGGAGGGCTAGGAGGAGACCTCGGAGGTACGTCAATACACATATTATTATATGCTGATGACATTGTCCTTCTTTCAGAGTCACAGGAGGGGCTACAATCACATTTATAGGCGTTCGATACCTTCTGCATGGAGAGAGGACTCACAGTGAACCTTGGCAAGACCAAGGTCATGATCTTCCATACCTCCAAGACAGTACGCCATCGCACCTCTTTCACCGCAGCTGGAGGACAGATAGAGATAGTGGACTCCTATGTCCATAGTTGTTACTGACGAGATTGTGACTTCTGACTTCTAACGTTTAGCCGACGTATGACAGGTACGGTAAAATGTTTTTGACGTTTACCGACGCGGCCCTATTTTTTAAGTAAAAATTTAAGTATATATATTATTATTGTATATACATTACATATTTAAACAAAACAAACATTTTTTAAACATATTCATATACACATTTTCACTCACACCTCTCTCTCTCTCTCTCTCTCTCTCTCTCTCTCTCTCTCTCTCTCTCTCTCTCTCTCTCTCTCTCTCTCTCTCTCTCTCTCTCTCTCTCTCTCTCTCTCTCTCTCTCTCTCTCTCTCTCTCTCTCTCTCTCTCTCTATCTATCTATCTATCTATCTATCTATCTATCTATCTATCTATCTATCTATCTATCTATCTATCTATCTATCTATCTATCTATCTATCTATATATATATATATATATATATATATATATATATATATATATATATATATATATGTGTGTTATTTACACACACACATACATATATGTATACTCACAGCAGGTCACATGCATACCTGCCCACAAACATATGCATATACCTATGTACACATAGTTACAAACATGTATATACCTGCACATGCACATACCCGGGCACACATATATTGTACACATAAATTTACCTGCAGATACATATATGTATACACCTGGATATGTATTTCGCCTTACATATGTCATATGCAAGATTTGGTTTGTGATCTCTTGGATTTTGGATCCGTTTCCAAAATGGTTTCCTATAAATAGAGAAACATATTTAAACAGGCTATCACTCAAGTTGGAACTCAACTAATTTCTTTTTATATTTGTTGAATTGATGAAGTTGGTTACTGCAAGGTGAAATGTGTTAATGTGATTTTATGCTGCTCTATTTATGAATTATGGGTTTCATCTGCCTCATGATTATTTACCTTATGACTATCTATCTCGTGACTCCTGATGGATCATAGTATGTAGGTTTGAACCTGAGAGAAAGCTATCATAACTTGCTGCAATACATGTCTGTTCCTATTGTGGATCCTCTAAAAGAGCCTCCTCTGGTCACAAGCTATGATGAATACTGCGATATTCATTTTGTCAGTAGGCTATCCAGTTGATAAAGCCTCATGCTATGTATTTAATAATAGTGAGAGTTACATTGATGCGCACCACGGGAGCCTCTTCCCACAGAGGCAACACTACAGAGAGCACTTCCTGACTGTAACAGCGGATGGTTTCATCCAGAGACCACGATACATGGATACATACATGGCTCCAGCAGAGAGAGTGGCCATTGGGCAGCTCAGAGTATCATCACACCAGCTCGAGATTGAGGTTGGGCAAGCGACACATACCCCCAGGGACGAGAGATTATGAAGGATGTGCCAAGAGGAGGTGGAGGACGAGGAGCACTACACATGTAGATGCCAGCTACACATGTAGATGCCAGGCATACGAGGACATCAGAGACCGCTACCGGCAGCTCTTCAGGGGGCCATGAGAGATCAGGGCTTTATTGGAGACGGAGGACCAACACCCTCTAGGTCGCTTCCTAGTAGAGCTCCAGCGCCGCCGTGCATCACTTCTCCAGCAACGGATGGACATACACTTGGCCCCCCAAACTTCTATTACAGATTTTTTCAGACCCACAGCCACCCGAAGACCCAGCTCAACACAGGGTGTCATATTACAGAAAGCAGAGGAGCTTAGACAACAGCGCCGACGACCGAGACCCCCCACTCCGGAGAGCCCGTCCCCACCAGAGAGAGATTCAGACGATTCACGCACGCCATGACATGGAGATATGGAGACGTAAGCAGCGCACCCTTGTCGATCTCGATGTGCAGAGCATTTTGAGGATCGCCACGATGCCTTACCCACCGATGCACTATATCCTACACCCACTCCAGGCATTTAGAACGTTATGACACCACCGAGCCTTCCCTCCCTATGCATATCATACTTGTACATCACCTATTGAGCATATAGAGTGCATACCCATAGCACCCCATACCTTTGATGCCAGCTATTATCCACTCCTTTTATATTCTATTCTGTTTTGTACCCACACTTTATTTTCCTTTTGGGATCACAGTGGATTGGATCATATTGATGTATATGTTTTGTCTCGTAGGCTGATTTTGGTCTCTAATAGACGTTAAAATGTCTTTCTCTCTCTCTCTCTCGTCATTGCCTTCATCATGCTCTGCCATCATCATCATCATCTCTCTCTCTCTCTCTCTCTCTCTCTCTCTCTCTCTCTCTCTCTCTCTCTCTCTCTCTCTCTCTCTCTCTCTCTCTCTCTCTCTCTCTCTCTCTCTCTCTCTCTCTCTCTCTCTCTCTCTCTCTCTCTCTCTCTCTCTCTCTAACTCGAAGCTGCTAGGCGCTGCTCTGCTCGAATCTGATGGGCGCTGCCCTGCTCGAATCTGCTGCAGCAATCCTAGGCCCTGCTCGAACCTTCTACAGCTGCAGCAAACCCTAACCCGAGCTGCTGCTGACCTGCTGCGCTGCTCCAAAACGACTCCCTGCTCGAACCTCTGCAGAAAACCTAGGCGCTGTTGCAGCTGCTGCTGCTGCTGCAGCGGCTAAAGAAAAAACCTAACTCGACTTCTAATCATCATGACTTATCAACGTGTTGCTACTAGAAACCAAACCCTTAACCTTAGCCCTTTATCTCTCCAACCCTAACCCTTCTCCTTACTGCTTGAAACCCTAACCCTAGCCCTTCTCTCTCCCCTATCCCTAACCCTAACCCTACAACGAAACCATAAAATCTTAACCCTAATCTGAAATCTCTCTCTCACATCTCTCTCTCTCTCTCTCTCTCTCTCTCTCTCTCTCTCTCTCTCTCTCTCTCTCTCTCTCTCTCTCTCTCTCTCTCTCTCTCTCTCTCTCTCTCTCTCTCTCTCTCTCTCTCTCTCTCTCTCTCTCTCTCTCTCTCTCTCTCTCTCTCTCTCTCTCTCTCTCTCTCTCTCTCTCTCTCTCTCTCTCTCTCTCTCTCTCTCTCACAGCAGCCCCCCATGCCCGTCACCGTCGCCTCCCATGGAAACCCTAACCTCCTCGAAACCCTAACCCCTAACCCTCGATCTCCATGTTTAACATTAAGCGAAACCCTAACTTAACCAAACCCTAACCTAAACCTCCACATACCCATGCAATCTCCTAAAAATCTAACCCTAACCCCAACCCTAACCCTAACCCTAACCCTAACCCTAACCCGAACTCCAAAACCCAACCCTAAAACTAGCCCTAATCCCAAACCCTAAGAAACCCCCCCACATCTCTCTCTCTCTCTCTCTCTCTCTCTCTCTCTCTCTCTCTCTCTCTCTCTCTCTCTCTCTCTCTCTCTCTCTCTCTCTCTCTCTCTCTCTCTCTCTCTCTCTCTCTCTCTCTCTCTCTCTCTCTCTCTCTCTCTCTCTCTCTCTCTCTCTCTCTCTCTCTCTCTCTCTCTCTCTCATGGCTCCCAAGCTGGAGGAACAGTTGGCCACCTTAGAGCATGCCCTCCGAGAGTTGATAGGAAAACACAAGAAAGAAGGAGATTTTGCACTGAACGGGGTTACCCGTAGAGTTGTCTCCCTCGAAGCCAAGGTGGCAACCTTGGAGAAGGAAAACGAATCCCTTCGGGAAGAGCTTCTCGCTACCCGCAAACAACACTCACGGGACCTGGAGTTGCACACTGCGCTTACTGATATGAAAACGAAACTGGACAGCATGCACGAGGAGGGGGAGATTGCTCCACCTTTAGAGGACATTCGGGTGACTATCAAGAAGGAGTGTATGGAGGTGGTGCAGAACGAGCTTGAGACTAAGAAAGATGGATGGGTCGAGGTTGTCAAAAAGAACCTTCGACAGGAGGCAAAGAAGAACAACCACCATGAGGAGATCCACATAGTGCATACCACCATTGAGGAGGAGCGGATGCGACAGGCCCGCAGGCTCAATGTTCGCGTCTCCGGCCTCACAGAGACAGACGGATCACCAGAGCGGGACGGGCGTCGCTTGTGCACATTACTTGGATACTGCGCGGATGAGCCTCTCCCTTTCACCAGAGTATGGAGAGAAGGACGAGACACCACACGGAGCAGAGCACTTATCCTTCAGTTCTCAGATGAGGCAAGGAGGAGAGACTTTCTCAGACGACGGGCGGTACTACGCACTACACCGGGCACCCCCATCTATTTGGATGACGACCTCACACGGATGCAGGTAGAGCACAGACGGGCATGCATGCCACGTGTCCTCCAGGCAAGACGAGAGGGACATCGTGCCCTCTACAGAGACGGTCGGATCATCATTGATGGACGGCCCATTGACTAGGGATTCGCGGCCTATGAGACAGCACACCAGGAGGTGCACATTGCAGTGTGGAACTGCAATGGATCTTTATGGACACATCCAGGGCGCCTCGAGGAGGTGATGGAGGGCAGAGACATTATCTTCTTGACAGAGACACACGAGAGCCCGGGGAGGAGCCTACCGAGGATTGAGGGCTATATGTGGGAGTCAGCTCACCGCCGCCAGATGAGACAGCACACCACACGGGGATCAGGAGGAGTAGCCGTGCTCTATAGACAGTCGTTACAGCACAGGGTACAGGTGGTAGCCAGAGACCCAGAGGCACGTTTCATGTGGATACGCTTGCAGCTATCAGAGGAGAGAGCAGCGTACTTCGCCGTATGCTATATTGCACCCATTGGTTCACGCTTCACACATTCCCCTGAGCAGCTATCAGGAGGGGAGGGACCAGACACCACATCGCCATATGACTGCCTCAGTGACACGATTATGGAGTATACCGGGATCCATAGCAGATCCTTCGACTTGGCACACCTACGCCCAGAGGTTATATGACGTCCCAGGACAGCCACCATTACCGATTCCTTCCACACCGCGTCCGGTGATATCCACCCTCTTCACAGCAGGCATGGTACGACAGGCCATCCATAGGCTACAGCATGGCCGTTCTGCAGACCACACGGGGCTACAGGGAGAGCACTTTATATACGCAGCAGATGTAGTTTCCCACTTGATCGCCCATCTCTTCAACCATGCTTTGGTTGAGGGATTACCCGACTCATGGACTATGCATACCATTACGCCTATCCATAAGTCCGGCGATATGATGGACCCAGGGAACTACAGGACTATTATGATAGGCCATATCCTGGCCAAGATCTATGGGGCAGTACTAGAGGCAAAGCTCAGTACACACACTGAGGCAGCGGGGATCAGAGCACCCGGCCAGGCAGGCTTCCGCCGCACTTTCTCCACCATCGACCACATCTTCGTCCTTCGTTGCTTGATTGAGAGCGCGAAGGCGAGGAAGCGGAGACTATACTGTTGCTTTGTGGATTTCCGCAAAGCCTTCGACATGGTCCCTCGAGAGAGACTACTACGGAGGCTCCAGGAGTTAGCTTCCATCAGACATGCTATGGGCCATCCACGCTTTGTATGCACGAGTCACAGGCAGGGTACGCTGCCCCGGCGGTCTATCAGACAGCCTTGTTAGCACCATTGGTGTGAAACAAGGTTGCCCTCTCTCACCCACTCTCTTCGGTCTCTACATCGACGAGATCACGGAGTATATACAGCGAGCAGGAGGGCGAGGAGGAGACCTCGGAGGTACGCCAGTACATATCCTATTATATGCTGATGACATTGTCCTGCTCTCAGAGTCACAGGAGGGGTTGCAGTCACATTTACAGGCGCTCGATACCTTTTGCATGGAGAGAGGACTCACATTGAACCTTGGCAAGACCAAGGTCATGATCTTCCATACCTCCAGGACAGTACGCCATCGCGCCTCTTTCACGGAAGCTGGAGGACAGATAGAGGTAGTGGACTCCTACGTCTACCTAGGTATCACCTTCTCGGGCAGCACAGGGGTATTCTCCATGGCACAGGCTGCGAGAGATAGATTGACGCGAGGTTATGCGGCACTTGCAGGATTGGAGAGACGCTGCTTTCAGACACATTTTCAGGAGCCCCGGACTAAGGGGTGGCTCTTTGACACTCTAGTGACACCCGCATTGATGTACGCAGCAGCAGTATGGGCACCAGGGATCACAGAGGCGATGTGGACGCAGATTGAGGCGCCCCAGATCACCATGATATCACGCTTGCTGCGCAGCAAGCCCTCCATTCCACATGACATTATACGAGCTGAGCTTGGCACACCACTGATGCTAGTGGAGGCCCGCTTCCAGTTGGTGACCTTTATTCTGAGAGTCAGAGAGCTCCCCACTAGCCGACTCACCAGGCTTGCATTTGAGAGCTCTAGACATTTGGCAGAGACAGGGCATGAGAGAGAAAGAAAGAAAGACTTTTTAACGTCTATTAGAGGCCAAAATCGGCCTATGAGACAAAACATATACATCAGTATGATCCAATCCACTGTGATCCAAAACGAAAATAAAGTGTGAGTACTGCAAACGGGTATACCATACTCTCTCATGCCTTGTCTCTGCCAAATGTCTAGAGCTCTCAAATGCAAGCCTGGTGAGTCGGCTAGTGGGGAGCTCTCTGACTCTCAGAATAAAGGTCACCAACTGGAAGAGGGCCTCCACTAGCATCGGTGGTGTGCCAAGCTCAGCTCGTATAATGTCATGGGGAACGGAGGGCTTGCTGCGCAGCAAGCGTGATATCATGGTGATCTGGGGCCTCTCAATCTGCGTCCACATCGCCTCTGTGATCCCTGGTGCCCATATTGCTGCTGCGTACATCAATGCGGGTGTCACTAGAGTGTCAAAGAGCCACCCCTTAGTCCGGGGCTCCTGAAAATGTGTCTGAAAGCAGCATCTCTCCAATCCTGCAAGTGCCGCATAACCTCGCGTCAATCTATATCTCGCAGCCTGTGCCATGGAGAATACCCCTGTGCTGCCCGAGAAGGTGATACCTAGGTAGACGTAGGAGTCCACTACCTCTATCTGTCCTCCAGCTGCTGTGAAAGAGGCGCGATGGCGTACTGTCTTGGAGGTATGGAAGATCATGACCTTGGTCTTGCCAAGGTTCACTGTGAGTCCTCTCTCTATGCAAAAGGTATCGAGCGCCTGTAAATGTGACTGCAACCCCTCCTGTGACTCTGAGAGAGAGATAGAGAGAGATCTAAGAGAGAGAGAGACTCTTAGCCATCAAGCCTAGAGCCAAACAAGAGTGTTGGCAACATGTCACAAGCCAAGGGAAATTTGGCACAAGAGGTAGTGAGAGATGGACGTGTAAATTGTGTGGGTACAAAGGGACCGGGGGGGGGGAGGGGCAAATAGAATAAAAGCTCATCTCGCACGATTTGGAGGTGTACGTGTTGGTCCTTGCTCCAAGCAAATACTGAAGAACATGAAAGAAGAGCTTTTGGAATGGGTTGCAGCAAGAGAATCAAGAAGAGGTGTTAGAACACCTACACGTGGCAGTGCACAAAGTTCCTTTCCTCAAGGGCAATCATCACAAGCATCTCAAGGGGAGTTTCCTTCATCCCCTCTCATTGAGGACTTGGAGACCGAGGAGGCAGCACATGCATCTCAACATCAACAAAAGAGGCCACGGGAGAGTCAAAGCATTCCTACATGTCGTGGAAGTCTACATGCATCATCCATACGGGCTAGTTTGCAAAAGCAAGGGGAGCAAGAGGCCATCCAAGGTATTATGAAGCTCTTCATTAAGTGTGGTCTAAGTTTTAATGTAGAGCGCACTCCCGCATGGAAAGAGGCCATGAAAATGGTGAGTAGGCTTGGGGTTGAGTGGGAAGAGCCTTCTTATGAAGAGCTAAGAGGAAGTGAGCTGAGAAGAACAAACGAGATTGTGCAAAAGCAATTGGAGCCTATGCAAGAGGCTTGGAAGAAATATGGCTGCACTTTAATGTGTGATGGGTGAACAGACATTAGGAAGAGAAATGTATATAATATACTCGTTCATTGTTGCAAATTCACTATGTTCCTACGTGCCATTGATGCATCTACTCCAGGCCTATCCATCACAGGGGAGTACATTTTTGGACATATTAGACAGGCAATTTTGGACATTGGAGTAGAGAATGTTGTCCAAGTCATAACGGACAACGGAAATAATTGTGTTTCCATGGGACGGAAGTTAGAGGAGGAGTTCCCATCCATTGTAGGACTCCATGTGCAGCTCATAGCATAGACTTGCTGATTGAGGATGTCGGAAAGGTCCCTTGGATACATGAGATTTTTTCCACATGTCAGAGAATGGTCACCTTGTTCACGAAGAGGCAAAGGTTGCTTGCTATTTTCAGATCATACAGTGATTTGCAGCTTCTTAGGCTTGCAAAGACCAGATTTTCTTATATGTGCATTGTGATGGAGAGATTGCTTCGAGTGAGGCAGGCACTTATGCAGACAGTTGTTTGGCCTGAGTTGTCCTTAGTGATTGGCATGGAGTGGTCGTACAACCAAGAAAGCAAAGATGGTCCGCATTACTTGTTTGAGTGACAGCTTCTAGAGAGAGGTGGAGACTCTAGTGGGAGTGATGCATCCTCTATATCCCATGCTACGCATCGTTGACATGGAGGGGAGTACTATAGGCCTTGTCTATGAGTATATGGACCACGTTGGTGAGTCCCTTGCTTGATGCACTTCTATTTCTTCACACAGGTATGCAATATGCATTTTGATAATGTTACATTCAAATTTTATTATTCTTATTTTTATTACCAATGACATGCTTAAGTCTTAATTCTTGATTCTTGAATAAATAGGCTTGATGAGATTAAATCTATATGGAGGAATCGATGGGATTGGTTCCATCGATCGATTCATGGCATGGCTCATATTCTACACTCGTTATGGAGATCTGAGAGGCAGATGCTGGATCATGAGCTTGACACTACATGGACTTCATACATACGCAAATTATATGCTGATGATGTTGATATGCGCTTGGCACTCGAGGATCAGCTCCTACTATTCTAGAACTATGGAGGTAGTTTCGAGAAGTACACCGCCATGCTCCGGTCTAGTCAGTTGTCACATGTGTCTTGGTGGGAGAAATATGGTCTATCTACACCTGAGTTGGTAAGTGGTAACCTATAAGTCACATTTAATTCATAATTTCTAATTGACAATTCAAGAAAATAAAGCATTTTTTATATGGAACATGCAAAGATCACTTGCCATCCGCATTCTTTCACAGAATTGTAGTGCTAGTCCCTGTGAAAGAAATTGGAGCACTTGGGCCCTCTTCCACACAAAGAAGAGGAATCGATTATCTACTGCACAGTTGGAGCGGCTAGTATATTGCCACTGCAACTTGCGTCTTTTGGAGACCAGAGGTCACACAGCGGATGTGCGGATGGTGAACATTGATCATATCGACATACAAAAGGTTCGTCAAATGCCTGCTATACCTTCAGAGGAGTTGGACCTTTACAGCATGCTTTATCAGAAGTTGACCGAGCCACAGCATCAGACTCGCTCCCAGAGACGTGCTCGATCACGAGCCATAGATTTTGCATCGACTTCAAGGGCCTCTACTAGTTTTGCTCCACATGGTAGAGAGGATGAGGATGAGGATGAGATGTCATCAGGTACTGAGTCAGATTTTGATGATTGACTCTTGGATTTACTTGGACATGTGACATGTCATATGACTCATGAGTCATTGACCATATTTATGGACATTGGATATGTATTTATGACATATAGATGATATTATGATTATGTCTTGACTCTTTACTTTGTGGTGACTCATCTATCTGCATTGTATTTGTAATTTGTGCCCTCATTTATCTAGTGTATTGAAGTTTTGATGGTGAATTTATTGAATATTCATATGAAGTTTGAATTAGTGTCCACTATCAAGTGAATAGAAGTTTTGATTTGGAAATGTGATCTATAATTTAGTATTGCCTCCAGCCTAACTTAAAAGCTAAAAGTTAATGTGCATTGTGATCAAATTTTCTAAGTAGTTGAGTTGAAAGTTGAAATGCATTATGCAAGTCAGAAGTTAGAACTTAGAAGTCGACGTCCGACTATATATGGTATGTTTAAATGTTGATATATAATGCTTATATGTGGTTTTTGAATATATTCAAGCACTTATAAGAGGGTTTATACATGTAGGGTACCTAAAATCTAAAAAAATACTAAAAATTTCACTTTAAAAAATGAATTGCATGCAACTTTATCGCAACTTCTGGTTTGCAACTTCATCACGTTGCTAACACGTTGCCTACGACGTTGCCATCCCGTTGCTAACCACGCTGTAATAATACTTGGGACTTGGTTGAATTGCCCAAAGGAAGGAAAGCTATTCCTAATAAATGGGTATATAAATCAAGACTGTTGATGAGAAACCCAAGTATAAAGCAAAGCTGGTTGCAAAAGGATATGCTCAAACTAAGACTCATCCGTAAGCACTTCTCGAATGAAGTGATATCGCACATCAATATGTTTTGTGCGTGCATGGAACATGGCATTCTTTGCCAAACATATGGCACTCTTGCTACCACAACCAAGCATAGGTGCTCTGTCAGGCAAACCAAACTCACTGCAAAGACGTGCTAACCATATTGCTTCCTTGGAAGCCTCACTGGCTAAAATATATTCAGCCTCAGTAGTAGACAAAGCAACAATCTTTTGCAGTCTACTGCACCATGATACAACACCACCTGCAAGAGTGAAGACAAAGCCACTTGTGGATTTCCGTGTATCCACATCACCTGCCATGTCAGAATCATAGAATCCCTTCAGCTCTAATGGGTCCTTTCCATAATAGAGGCATTTGCTTTTAGTCCCTTTCAAGTACCTCAACCATAAATCGGCTTACAACTCCCAGTGCACGGGCAATGTGAAGCCTAGTAGCAACCATAGCATACCTAAGTGAACCACAAGCTGAAGCATAAGGCATAGATTTCCAAGAAGTGTTTTCTCCTGTAGTGAAGATGACCACTTTGCGGGTACTTTTTGCCATAGTGGCTGCTCTTGATTTAGAGCTGGACCAAATGGATGTACACACAGCTTTCTTGCATGGTGATGTTTAGGAAGAGCTATACATGAAACAACCGGAAGGTTTTGTTATTCCTGGATGCAAATCATTGTTTGTACACAAAACGTGATGAAGATGGCAGCCAATCATTCTTGTGCTCTATGTTGATGATATGCTCATTGCTGGTAAGAAAAGGAGCTCTGTTGATGCCCTTAAAGAGCAGCTGAAAATCTGCATTTTCAATGAAGGACCTTGGGGCAGCTGAACATGTACTTGGAGTAAGGATTAGGAGGCAAAGGGATCAGCACATATTGTATTTATCTCAAGAAAAATACATTGAAAAGGTGCTGGACAGATTTAACATGGCTGATGCAAAGCCTCTTGGAGTACCATTACAGCCATATGATAAAATCTCCAAGGAAGATTGTCCCTAGACACAAGAAGCAATCAATTATATGCAAGGTGTACCTTATGCCATACTTGGTTCCTGACCTTTATCCTGACTGTTTGCTGACTTTTACCTGACGCCACGTCAGATACAATTTCCTGACGGGGCTGCTGCAGGACACTTTTTTGGGGTGATTTTAATTCGTTTGCTGGAGTCATTTCCAGACGCGAGTATACTCAGATCTGTGCGCAGAGGGGAGCTCTAGCTTGCTGCTTACCAACTTTGCTCTGTCGTCTTCTTCAAGCTCAAGCCTCAAGGTATATAATACATGCCACCTGCCATGGACTGTGTCACTGTTCTTTTCCTGCACGCACTGCTGCCAGCACACGTATATGTTGCCCCAGCTCGTAGGACCTGTGCAGAGCTGAGAGAGCTCAGAGTGCATGGTGCATTATGTATATTGCTGAATCGTGTCAATGTTGAGCTGTTTGTGATGGCCTGTAGGCTATAGAAGCTCTTTTACTGTACAGTCACTAGTGTGGGCCAAGCTTCATCAAACCTGCTTGTTTCAAGTTTGTCTTATGCAGACATTGGGATGTCTCATTTCCCTGTTGCAATTTTCCTTGTCCCAAGTGCCTCTCCTTGTGACAGGCTGTGTACTGTGTACAGTTGTACAACAGTCTGCAGAGTCCAAGGCCCAGGCTGTACAATAAAAGAGCTGCTGTACACTAGTGAAGATGGATCATAGAAGTATATGATGTTGGGGGAAATTGGAATTTATCATAATCACTAATGTATTATGTGATGCTGTACAGTGTACACTCAGGCTTCAGCAGTGAGCACTGTATACATAGAGAATTATCCATCATCCATGTCACATGATGCATGATGCAGGATGCATGATGCAGGATGCAGGATGCAGGATGCATTGAATTTCAATGGAATTTCTACAATTTATAAATTCTGACATCTGTTGATCTTCTATTATTACTGAATGATTATTGAGGAAATGTCAATTGATTTCATTTTATGGTAATGTTTTGTGCACATGCCTCGAAAAGCCGGAGATGAATGGGAATATGTGGAGAAAGTGAAATCTCTACCAAAAGGGAATTGGACAGTTAAATGCAAGTTTTGCTCTCATGCTTGATATGGGGGAGCTAACCGTATTAGAGCTCACATACTTGGTTTGAAAGGGTATGGAGTTGACAAATGCAATAGTGCACCCGAGTACATAAGAGATGCATGCAGAAAATTGCAAGGCAAAGGGAGTCAACAAAGTGGCACACCTTTTGGATTGTATTCACATGAAGAATCACATGCACACACTCCAATGGGAAGCATTGGAGAGACGTGTGATGTTGGAAATGAAGAGTATGCATTCCCTTGTGGAGAATCTTCAAGCATGCATGCAATGAAAAGAAAGAAAGATTCACAAGGACCTTTGCAAAAGGCTTGGGAGTCTCAAGCAAGAGATGAGGCAGCCAAAGCTTTGAGAAGGTTTTTTTTTTTTCAGAAGATATTCCTTTCTGGAAAGTTCGGAGTCCTTACTTTCTAGATATGGTAAATGCAATTGGGCGTGCAGGTCCTTCTTTCAAACCTCCCTCCTATCATAATCTTCGCACTAAGCAATTATATGATGAGGTCAGGTGTATTGAAAATGATTTGCTTCAAATGCGTGAGAAGTGGAAGCAATTTGGATGTAGGATATTATGTGATGGTTGGTCTGATACCAGGAATAGGCCAATCATAAACATAATGGTATCATGCATTTATGGCATGATGTTTTTGAAATCAATTGACACTTCATGCCAAATAAAATTTGGGGAGTATATTTTTGAGGTTCTAAAAGATGCAATTATGGATGTTGGACCTAGTAACGTGGTTCAAGTATGTATGGACAATGCATCCAATTGTGTGAGAGCAGGTTATTTGGTTGAGCAAGAATGGCTTCACATATTTTACACCAGATGCACTTGCCATTGTCTTGATCTTCTCTTTGAGGACATTGGTGCTCTAGCATGGGTGAAGCCAATTTTGGCTCAAGCAATGAAGATTGTGACTTTTGTGACAATAAAGCCATCCATACTTGCACTTTTTAGAAAATTCAGTGCCAAAGATTTGATAAAACCTGCACAAACAAGATTTGCCTATATGTTTATTATGCTCTCTAATTTACTTGATGAAAGAGTATACAATGGCTTGCGATCTATGATTGTGTCTTCTGAATACACTAGGAAGAAAGTATCTAGGACACAAAAAGTAGAGGATGTTTCTTCCATAGTGTTAAGTGCCTTTTTTTGGAGGAGTGCACATGAAATTGTTAAAGTTTGTGCTCCTATCTTGCATGTTTTGCGCTTGGCTGATCGAGAAGGGGCCACCATGGGGTTCATATATGAGCTCAGAGATAGAATGATAGAGAAAATTGGAAAATTGGATGGTATTGACAATGTAAGACTTTAGGAAGTCAAAGCATTATGCATTGAGATGGAATATGCTACATTCTCCCCTTCATGCCGCAGCATATATTTTGCATCCTATTTGGAGAGAGAGGTGTCCTGAGAAGGATGAAGAAGTTATTGATGGTTGGATGGATGTAATTGAAAGATGTACGCATAATGATGCTGATAAACAAGGTGTATTGTTTGATAAATTACATATTTTTAAGACTATGTCCGGCACATTTGGAAGACAACTTGCTAAAAATCCAAAAAGAATGCATCATGGTGTAATGTGGTGGAAGTCTTTTGGGGCACATACACCCAATTTGCAAGCATTGGCTCTTCGTATTCTCTCACAAGGTACTTGTGCTTCCCCTTGTGAGAGAAATTGGAGCACATTTTCTTTGATTCATACTAAAAGGAGGAGTAAGCTTCTCCCAAAAAATACGGAAAAATTGGTTTATATTCATACCAATCTTCAGCTTGCAATGAAGATAAAAGAGAAGGGTTTTGAAATGCAAGATGCTACTTTGGAGATGATTGAAAAAGAACAAGATGATGAAAGATTGCTTCAATTCCAAAAGAGTATAGAGGGTGAAGAAATTCCCTTCAATTCTATAACCTCTATTACACAGAGACATGTACATGCAGATGAGGGTCCTTCATCTACACATGATGATGATGATGATGATGATGATGATGATGATGATGATGATGAGGAGGAGGAGGAGGAGGAGGCTGATGATTGATCAGGATTCACTCTTATGTTTTCATCTCAAGTTAAAAGTTCTAACTCTATTTTCATGATCCGATAGTTCGCAGCATGCTTTACGTAATTTAAATGGTATTTTGGAGTTTGCACTTATTTTCATATTCTAGTGACTATGTTTGGTTAAGTTTAATGTTTATGTTGAAGTACTAATTGGTATCTATGTATTTCATTACTTTTTTTGAAAAAAAAAAAAATTCAGCTATCCAACCGTCCATCTGTCCATCTATCTATCTATCCAGCCGGCCATCTGTCCATCAATCCATCTATCTATCTATCCATATATCCATATATCCATATATCCATATATCCATATATCCAGCTTCACCTCCATTTCTGCCTATCGCCCTTCGTTCCCATACCAACGCCTCCATTTCTGAGGCACACACACGCACTACATCAAGTCCTCTACCCCTTAGCACCATATTCAAACCCTTTCATCAATTTCATTTCGTTGTTCTTTCTTAGATAATCATCTTAGCTCATTGATTTAATCTCATCTTCATATTCATCACGATTGTTTTTCTAAGACTTCACATGAAAACATTGTCATATCTATTATATTTCTTTGTATCAATCATGGCTCTATAGTTTCTTGCAAGTTATTGAAGCTCTTGCTATTCAAGCAACTAGAACAAAGGCGAGATGTGTGGGGGTAGTAGACATTCATGCCAATTTTAAGAGCTTTTATGAGCAGCTCCATGCAAAATGAATGCAATCTTCTATTTCTATGCTTCAATATGGAGATGAGGTTATAATGGAGGGGGATATCATTGCTGAAAAATGCATTTCACATTTTAGAACATCCTTGGATCCATCTCACTTGTTAATAAGGATTGGCAAAAGGACCTAAATCACATGTTAGGGTTTGTTCCCAAAATATAGAGCAACACATGGCTGATTCATTGGAAAATCCTATTTCTAAGGTTGAGGTATTTCTTGTTGTATGTTCTCTTAAGAATGGAGAAGCTCCTAGTTTGGATGGCTTACAAAAAGAGTTTGTGATTGCATATTGGTATTATCTTAAGGGTATTGTTAATTATGTTTGCAATGAAATATGGATGGATCAAAGAATGCCTTCTTCTTTCACGGTAGGCTCGATAAAGCTTATGCCTAAGAAGCACATGCCTTAAAGTATTTCTAATTGAAGGCCTATTAGTATGAAAAGCATTATGTATAAAATATTTGCAAACATCTTGGCCCTTAAAATGCATCTCCTTATCACATCTTGAGTGCACCACACTCAAACTAGATTTGTTCATGGAAGATCTATTTTTCACAATATCTTCATGGTACGAATGGCTATTGAGCATACTAATAAATCTTCACAAAACATAGTCCTATTGCAGCTAGATTTCAAAAAGCCTTTGATCGTATCAAGTGGGATTTTATTTCAATTGTCATGAGAAAATTAGGATTTGGGAGCAAAATGACACTTCTTGTTTATCTCTGAGCAAATGATATGACGACTCATATGGATATCAATGAAAGGCTTTCTAATCCTTTTGCAATCACCTTGGCAAATAGCAAGTTACCTTATATGTTGGATTTTAAATTGTAGCATAATACCATTTATGAATGTGTTTATGAATATATGGATTTTGATATGTGTGCATATTATGCGAGAATATGTACCTACTTTTCATGCATGTATGTATGTATGTGCATACATATAGTTGAAGGAGTAGTTGATTTCTGCTCATGAAATCTTGCCTGACAATTCACTTGTGGAGACTGATTTGAATGGTCTTCTAGATTCATATCAAAGTTTTGCTTCTACTCTTCGATTGATGATGAAACGCGATCTAGGCAAAAAATGTCCATTATGCCTGTTGCAATTCAAGCTTTCTTGGCTAGTCAGAAGGGCAAAGGTAAATGGAGCTCTTCTACTAGTAAGCAGAAATATGCTAATTTTGCACAATCAAAAAAGGACGACACATCCGAGAAGAAAACAGAAAAGCAGAAATTGTTTTGCAAATACTGTAAAGGAAATGATCACGTCTTAAAGAATTGTCCAAAACTGGCTACAAAAGAGGCAAAGAAGAAAGAGACTAGAATGGTTGTTGCAGAGGCCTCTACACCAAAAACGGAGTCCGCTAATCTTGTTCAAAATGAAGAATGGGCATTTACTACTGTTTCGAGTTATGATCCATCTTCTCATGAAGAATGTATGTCTGCAATAGACTCATATGTTTGGTACTTTGATAGTGAGGCAGCCAAATATATTACCTCGGAGCGCAATTCCTTCACTTCACTTGAGCCTTCCCCTGTAGGAAATACTGTCACATACGCCAATAACTCTTATCGTGTCATGGGAGTTGGTAAGATCATTCTGACTTCTGCTGATGGTAGTTCTTTTACATTGTCGGATGTTTTGGTTGTTCCACGGATCAAGAAAACTTTGTTAACAGTTGAAGCATTAACCAAGATCGGCTTGGTTGTGAAATTTGTTGATGATAGATATACAGTTCATGTTCTGACAAATGGCAATTTCATCATTGCTTCTGGCATTTTATGTCATGGGCTATATAAGCTCATAGATTATGCCAAATCTCTGAATGATTCAGCATGTGAAGTTCAAGATCCTCAGGCTATGCCAGATGCAAAGCTTTGGCATGCATGCTTGGGTCATCTTAATTTTGCGAGTTTGCTACGCCTGTAGAAACCTGAAATGGTGTCCTCTCTACCCAAACTTAAGGCACCTCGTAAACATGTATGTGAAGGCTGTATTTTGGGCAAAATGCAGCATTCCTCCTTCCCAAAAGATGGTTCAGATCGAGCTATTCATAAATTGCAGCTTGTTCATAGTGATGTTTGTGGTCCTACGCAGACACCTTTTTGGGAACTACCTTTACTTCGTGACTTTCATTGATGAATTTTCCAAGCTGCATGAGTGTATCCACTAAAAGCAAAGTCCGGTGTGTTTATGTTCTCCAAACAGTTTATTGTTTTGGCTGAAAATCTGTCAACATGTAAAATGGTCAACCTCCATTATGATCGAATAGGGGAATATATGTCTTCTGACTTTAATGCATTTCTGGCTAAACCTGGGATAAAACATCGGTGTACAGTGTCGTATGCACCTCAACAAAATAGAGACGTTGAAAGGAAGAACAAGTCACTCATGGAGATGGTGAGGTGTATGGTCAAGAGTCATGATTTACCACATAGTTTCTGGCTTGAGGCTATTATGTGTGCACAAGGTGGTACGAAACGTTTGGTACGGCACGTACGGAACTTTGTGCCGTACCAAACGCGAGGATATGGAACGTTAATGAACGTTATCATAATATATATATATATATATATATATATATATATATATATATATATATATATATATATATTCATTCATTCATACATATATATATATATATATATATATATATATATATATATATATATATATATATATTCATTCATTCATTCATTCATTCATTCATTCATTCATTCATACATTTAGTATTTGTTTAAGATATAAGAAAGAATGAAGATACATATGCATGTGCCATAATCCATACATGCATGTGTGTATATGTGTATTTATGCATGTGTGTGTCATATTACATATATGTATTATATATATGTATTATAGCATGCATTATATTATATTTATATATGATATAATCAAAATTTTTATATAAGAAGAATTTTTTTAAAAATAAAAAAGCACGCGTTCCAAACGCTAATTGGAACATACATTCCGTACCGAACGTTCCAAACGCTCCAATCGCGTTTGGAACGCGTTCTGATCCAACTATCTGTGTGCAATATATGTACTTAAAAGTTAACAGGTATCCCACTAAAGCATTGCAGTTTATCACTCCATATGAGGCTTGGCATGGTCGCAAGCCACTTGCATGTCTTTGGTTATCTTGCATATGCATTAGGCCTAAACAACAACGCAGGAAATTGGATGATGAAACAGTAAAATGTATTTTTGTTGGGTATAGTTCTGAAAGCAAAGGCTATCGTCTGTATCATCCATACACTAAACGCATTCTTGTTAGCTATATATACCAGAATGAATCCAGGCAAACCCCAAATTCAACCTCAAATGAAAGTGCAACTATAAGCTCATGGTAGTCAACCACAAGACTATATAGCATATCAGCTCCATTATGCACCGTATCGACTCAATACTATGACATCCCCACTAACGTCATCAGTCCCCAATAATGGGAGTTCATCCAGGCAAACCCCAAATTCAACCTCAAATGAAAGTGCAACTATAAGCTCATGGTAGTCAACCACAAGACTATATAGCATATCAGCTCCATTATGCACCGTATCGACTCAATACTATGACATCCCCACTAACGTCATCAGTCCCCAATAATGGGTATAGAACTCCGAATGAATACATGCTCACACACGCACCCCACAACGCACACACACCACGAGCATGAACTCACAAGAAGCTCTGCGAACTTAGTTTCTATCACTTCTGGAAGTGATGGGCAAACTCAGCCATAATGAAGCCTAGCACAAATACAAACAAAAGATAGGAAGATTTACAAAAAATGCATAGCTGATAGGGTATACACACCTATCAACCGGTCGTAACTCGAACGAAGAATCCACAAGTGAAAACTGCATATATATTCTTATTAGCTATGATGTTTTTTTTGTCGAAGATGCTATTGAACCATTACTTTCATGTACTAAGGAGACAACACTTAGCTCCAAAGCACTTCATGTACTAAGGAGACAACACTTAGCTCCAAAGATATGTATCGACTCAATACTATGACATCCCCACTAACGTCATCAGTCCCCAATAATGGGTATAGAACTCCGAATGAATACATGCTCACACACACACCCCACAACGCACACACACCACGAGCATGAACTCACAAGAAGCTCTTCGAACTGAGTTTCTATCACTTCCGGAAGTGATGGGCAAACTCAGCCATAATGAAGCCTAGCACAAATACAAACAAAAGATAGGAAGAGATACAAAAATGCATAGCTGATAGGGTATACACACCTATCAACCGGTCATAACTCGAACGAAGAATCCACAAGTGAAAACTGCATCTATATTCTTGTTAGCTATGATGTTGTTTTTGTCGAAGATGCTATTGAACCATTACTTTCATGTACTAAGGAGACAACACTTAGCTCCAAAGATATGTATGATACTTTGCTTTCTCTTTCTACACGTGGACAGATTAGTATTGGTCCATATGAGGGAATTTCTCAATCTTTACAGATTTCACATGATGATACATATCATTTCATTTCTTATGCAAATTTACATGATGCACTTATTGATGAGAGAACTGATATAGAGGAGGCAAAAACTATGCCTAAATGGTTGGTGTAGACTTTGTGAGATACCAGATTAAATACACCTCTGTCATATCGTACTCGTTCATGTTCTCATAGTGCTTCTTTTGCATCAAATTGCTATGTTATGGCTTCCTCTAGTCTCTGTTATGCAATTAGAATATGATTCTATTATGAAAAATGGTACCTTGACTTTTTGTGACTTTTCTCATGGAAAGAAGGCCATCGGCACTAAGAAGCTGAAGCATAAGCTTAATGGAACAGTTGACAGATATAAGGCTAGGCTTGTTGAAAAGGGTTATGCTCGAGAAAGAGGCATTGATTTGATGAGATTTTTGCTCCTACATGTCGAATGACTACTGTTCGTAGCGTCTCGGCACTTGCACCTCATCATGGTTTGGACGTACATTAGTTCGACATTAAAACTGCATTTCTAAATGGTGACTTGCAAGAAGAAGTGTATGGTTTTCAGCCTGTGGTTTTATGCAGAAAGGGAATGAAAACAAAGTGTGCAAGTTGAAAAAGACATTATATGGTTTGATGCGAGCACCGTGTGCTTGGTATGAAAAGAGATACATGCCTACCTGATTACACATGGTTTTGAGATCAATCCAACTGAGAGAACCTTATAAGTTAGGTGTGCAAATGATGTGCTTCTGATCATTGTTGTCTATGTTGATGACATGTTGTTCCTTGGTCCTCATTGATGATTTTAAGGCTGATTTGCATGTCTCATTTAAGATGTCAAATTTGGGGCATTTGCATCATTATTTGGGCGTTCAATTTATGCAAGTTGATGGCAGAATAACTTTGTGTCAAACAAAATATATTGACACATTATTGCAACGTTTTTTGCCTTGAAGATTGCAAACCTATTGCCACTCCTATGAAAACACGTTTACGGTTGAGTCTTTATGATGTTGGAAATGCATTTGATGATTTTCTCTATCAACACTCTATTGGATGCTTGATTTACTTATGCATTACTCAGCCAAATATTCAGTTTGTTGTCTCACAATGAACAGGTTTATGCATAGCCCATATGTCAAGCATTGGCAAGTTGTTAAGCGTATCTTTTGCTACTTGAGTGGTACCCGCGTACTTGGATTGTTTTATCCCAGGGAGGGCTCACTACCACAAGATTTACATGCTTCGTTTGACTCTGACTCGGCTGGTTGCTATGACACTCGTGTTTCCAAGAGTGGTTTTTTCTTCATGCTTGGTAGCTCATGCATTTCTTGGTTGAGCAAGAAGCAGCCTACTCTGGCCACTTCTAGTTGTGAAGCTTAGTATAGGGAAGTTTTCACACCGATTGTTTAGTGTGTTTGGCTCGGACACCTTATGGCTGATTTCGGTTAATTGGTCAGTCTTCTGCCACCACCATCTTCATTGACCGTCAGAGCGCATTGGAAGCTGCGAGGAACCTTGTGTTCCATGCTCGGGCTAAGCACATTGAGGTGCACTATCATTATATCATGGAGAGGTTCTCTGTTGGAAAGTTCAGTTTGACATATGTGCCCACGTAGAAGAACATTGCAAACCTTTTCACAAAGGCTCTGCTTAGGGAGAAGTTTGAAGCTTCCACAAAACTTTGGGCTTACTTCCTTTGGTGGATTGATTCCACATAGCATAGCACTTCCTTATACATGAGTGCAAGCTCCTTGTTCAACGCATCACTCCCAAGGGAGATTTGATGACATATTTAGGTAGTGATGTGTGTGAACATACTAAGAACACCGAGGCACTTTTTTCCCTCTTTAGGAGGTTTTTTTACATTCTCATGGTAATACATTCAGTATTCTGTGTTTTGCTCCAAGCTTCTTCTTCTTCCTTGTGCCGATCGCGTGCTTATGCAGACCTCAAACTCCAACATGTGTATGTATGTATGTATATGTGTATGTATGAACGTGCATGCATATATGTATACATGCACACATTGTGGTTGCATGCTTGTAAGTACGCATACATGTGTACATATTTATGACCGTGTGTGCAAATGATTCACACTTTTACTCCTATAAAAAGATGAATCTAGACAGATTGTCTGTTTTTTCACCCATGTATTAAAAACGTACTAAAGTAAAAACAAAGTCAAAGCAGACATATACCTTTTGAGAACAAAAGAGCAAGGTTGGTATAGCTGCTGACGAGGTTCTGAAAGAATGTGTTGAAAACAGAAGCTACTTAGGGCCATAGGCTTGGATTTGCAACCTTGAAAGGCACACCTCAGGGTGTCTCCTTTGGATTTGTCCGGTGCAAGCGGTTCCTTCATGCCACTGAAGCCATCAGTCAACTGTAACTTGCCTTTGGGAGCCACGCTTTGGATATCTGCATTCTCAACAGTACCCTCAATCTTCTCCCTTTCTGCAACATCCGCATCATCTTTCCATCCACCTTTTCCATGCTTAATGTAAAAAATCCTATATTTTGATCTTAGCTCTTCAAGCAAACCCCAGTAATGCATGCGATAAAGCTTTATCAGCTGGTTAATCCTTCGCAACCGCCTGCGAGCAACTTCCTGTTCAGTGAGCGCATCGGCATTCTTCAAAGCTTCATCTTCGAGAGCGCCATCAAGAGCAAGATCACACACTTCTGAGTCGTTGTCAGAACCCATCTCTACGTCACGGCGAGGTTCTGCTTCGGCAAAGTTGTAAATAGCGGCCGTATCTCCATTGGCATGTAGGGACGGCAGATCTCCTGTTACGGCTGCGGGTGATTGTGAGGATTTCCTGCCTACTTGCTGCTGCTGACCCTGTGTTGTAGCGACCAGAGGACTTGTGAATGTGGATAGCGACGTTAAACGCTTATTCGTCCTCCCTGTGCTTCCCATCAACGTTCGTATGTCTTCCCTAAAGTCCCGCACGTCTAACAAAATGATGACGGAACGCTTTCTGCCGTTGCGGTGGGCGCATGCGGGTATCCCAAGTGAAATGAACCAGCTTTTGGTGACATGGAGTTCGCGGCATGTATGGGTGGATCCACGACTTCGCTTCCATGTGACTCGTGAGAGATGAGGGAAATTGCAAGCTAATGGAAAATTCTACACTCAAAGAGTCATTAAATTCTTAATTCTTTATTTAGGAGTGTATATCATATTTACTTTTTGGCACACAAACCGATCAATGCGAATAAGATTCCACGAGTATCTACCATGATGTCTAGAGAAAGCAACACCAATCAATAAAGGTTAGTTTCAGAGCCTTTTTTTCTTGGGATCTAGGGAACAAAAATAAAGAGATTATCAATGCCTTGTTCCCAAGGCATTATGTTCAACTTAATATGTGGATGAATGATGCCATCGAAGTCGATAGTAATGTCCATGGGTACTATGCCCTTCCTTGTACAGTTGCAATTTCAAAGTTAAAGTCCGGGGAGTAGGCCTCGGCCGAACCTCCAATAAAAATAAAAAAAAAATCAATAGTAATGTCCATGTCTCATAGGTGGTTTGGTAAGGTTTTGGCCTCTTGAGGCAGAGGTCCAGAGTTCAACCTCCGGGTTGAATATCACATTCAAAAACCTTTTTGCCTCCTTGCTACAGGATTCAAAACTCAACAAGAGCTCGTCGCGTACACACACACAGAGATGTTGTTATTCGAACCTCCCAGCCACCGAGCATCACATGTCTCATCACGAGACTCTCTTCTAAGTGCCTTCTCTCATCCCACATAAACATGAGATAAGTGAGACTCATCTCTTCTCTCTTCTACCATATTCTACCAAATAAGCACAATGCCTCTAACGATGCCATGTGGCATCTAAGCCACCTCACCCCAAAGGGTATACATTCGTAATATGACATTTCCTTCCCCTTGAAAGCATTTTCGTCCTCGAAAATGTAAATGAAATGTCTGTAATGGTAGAAGAAAGTGCTCGGACTCTCCTGAACCCCATGTACTCTATGTACATGGTCATCCCTGTGTATTGTTTCCCCATATCCTTCCCCTTAAGAAGTCTCGTATGAGATCATCTCAAAGGTGGGAAACCATTTGAGTGGTGCCTACTATCTCCCATGTACACTCCACCTCCAAATTATCACTCCCATAACATACAACATCATCCAAATGACCTAAGTCCATATGATGTATCCTCTATGGAGTAATAGTATTAGAAGCAAGTGTAAAGTGCCAAACTTATAAGCTTGACCATAGCATAATGGAGATAATAAACCATAGAATCCTCTGAAATATAGAAAAAAGTCCCATACAAGTGACTCCAAACCCCTCTAAGACTAAATGATAGATTGCCCTCATAACACCCCAGGTCTTCCTAACCTTGAGTGTGCTCACAAGTAATAGTTTCCTTGAAACTACCTTGTGACTATGCAATTCCATCATCTAGCTCATATATAAGAATTTCTTGGTAGTAAAATGAAATCTCTACATTCACCAACCAAGAAGTTTGTGGTTTGTCATCCATTACCATTGGACTAAGCTCTATTGGAAGAGCATCTATTGGCACTAGTGCAAACTCTAAAATATTATCTTCCCTATAGTTTGCCATGTGAATGCAAAAGCATTCCCTTTGAGATCCAGATAATCCCTAAGTACCCATCCTCCTAACTGATGCTCACACATCATCCTCATGATCAAGCATCAACTAAGAGTTTGGTACCCTAATAGGTTAGATATTTCCCTATCTCCTATAAACTCTAAAGAGAGAAGTCATAACTCTATTCCCAGTCTCACTAATGTCAACAACTAGATCATCTCATCTAGTCAAGGACCATCACTGGAAATAAACGTAACTCCTTCTTCCTAGAGTCTACAGGTGAGACCCAATCTAACCATCATGATTAACTAATCTCCCTCTTGTCTTTGATAGAAGAGTGTCAATTCTATCTAGACAACCACAATGAGAAAGTGAAACTCTCTCCATGTCTCTCTTTGTAATCCCTTGAAAGAAAAAGGGCCATGTTAATGGAATCTATTCCACTTTCCCTTTCCCTTTGAAAGAGATTCTTTTGAATTCAATGGCTCTACTCATCCATAATTGAGAACTACACATAAGTTCTCCATATTTTTTTCCTTCCAAAATAGTGGGGAAAGAGACTCCCATGTGAAGGAACATTATACTGAAAGGTAGAATAAATGAATTCCTTATGAAATATAAACTAAGAGATGTTTTCTAAACACCTCTTCTGTCCAAAAGAAAATATGCTCTATTCTTCTCTTATGAAGAAATCATATTTTCATTTCCTTCTTTATCTCTCAAAGAATATGAGCTAAAGTGAGACCACTGAGCTAAAGTGAAACCACTGAGCTAGTTCCCACTTTCTCCTTTCCTTAAAAGAGAAACTTATGATTTTTTTGGTCCTTTCTTCCATAACTAATACATAATCCCTCATTACATATATTCCTATGGAGATGGAGAACAAATCTCCCCTGACTAATGAAGGTGTAAGTAGTGAAGAGTGGAGAAAATAAATTCATAATAAGGGTCAAAACCTTCTACCAAAATGGTCAACAATGATATGACATGATACCATAAACACATGTGTATCCATACTAACGAGTTGTCTGTGCCAACCATACTCTGTGCATGGATCTATACGATCCAATCAAACTGATGGAATTATCCTTCCTAAAAACTTGAAAATGAGTATGTGATACTAATGGTGATAAAATCACCCATCACATTCTCTACTGGAAGAATAGGTCTTCCCTAATGTATGAAGGATAATCCCTAATGCTGAGGAGATGTCTACTAAGAGCTCTCCTATGATCTAGTGAGACATGATGCCATGAATGATGAGTCCTTTTCTCCCTGGCCATAGAAGAAGAGTGCTCAAAGGGAAGTCATTTCCACTGTCCCATACCAATGAAAACTTCTTCCAATTCACGGTACCATACCTACACTAAACCAAATATATATTCCATATATATGCAATGGAATATATAAGTGGACTCTAATGAATCCCATGTCCTCAACTCATATCGGTGGACTCAAATGAGTCCCACATCATCGAACTAGTTAGTTTGGTTCTAGTCAATATGTGACAATAGATATCCCTTTCTGTTCCAAACCAACCTATTCCTAGGTACCAAGACTAGGTCTAAGTACCTCTCTGTAGATCTCGAGATATATATATATATATATATATATATATATATATATATGTATGTATGTATGTATGTATGTATATGTATGTATGTATGTATGTATTGGGTACCCCAACTACTCTTAACTAAGGGATCTATGCTCTAAATCATAGAGCTAGTGCCATGCATGTGGCCTTGCTAACCATCACTCGAATCACATAAGCACCCATCGATGTTGTCTCATGAAACCCATCTGTGTGATCCCATCTAATTGGTTTTCTTAGTAGTGTAGCAAAAATGCTTCGCTACTTGCTCAAGTGATGTGCATGAGTGAAACAAGTCACTCTTTGGGTATTTCTCATAATACCCCATAGTCTCCTAAACATACTGTGAGACTCTTGTGAAGATAAGTAAATCTTCACTACCTTGGAGATTATCATAACTCTATCTCCCGTGCCTGTATGCAACTTCCTAAAACCTATAGGATTGCTTGTGCACAATACTAGTGGTGAAGGTGTAGCTCCTTCCCTTAGCAATCCTATGGTCTAAATCCATCAGGATTATGTGTAGGGATCCTGTTGCTACTAAAGTTGCCTTATGTATAATACTTTGATGGTACTAAGTCCATCAAATACATGCTTACAAGCATGCATAGGTCTTATTGATGTTTGCAGAAAGGCATGTTACCATGCCATAACATTCTTACCTCAAGGCAAGTGCGTATATAACGCCATGCGGTAGGAAAATTTTCGACAGCATTTCCCCAGGAAATGGAATCCCAAAAACAATTTAACCATAAGCTCAGTGGCACACATGCCACCCAACAACATAGGGCTTGACAGGCCCATGGCATGCGAAAACATAAAGGCAAATGCTAGCAACCATTCTCCATGTTGCATAGCCATTCTGCAATCCTCTTTCCTGCAAACAATTAAGAAGTTTACTTCTCGCATGTTGATCTATACTTTAAAAATTTAAACAATGATCAATGTTTGATGTATGCAATCCAATTTATGCATGTACATATAGAATATTCCATAACATAAAGTAAAATGCCTGAAGCATAAAGCATATGTCCCTGAATAGTTTAGTTTTGGAATTGCATGCATCCAATCCTTCTCGACTAGCTTCGAGACCTCTGAACCTTCCTCCTCAGGTCTTAACACGGAGCACTCCCCAAAACATAAAGCATGGTCAGATGATTACTAAAACAATGCAAGTTTACAAAAAAAAATGCATTTGTAATCCCTCCTTAGACCTAGAAAAATCATTTTAGGACCTGTAAATGTTCATGGATGGGTTGGATAGGGATAATGGGGTCGAGTGGCGGCTCCGGTGGGGGAGTGGGAAGGACAGTATGAGATTGTGTTACCTTATCTATGGTTTGTTGTGCAATGTCGGCGGTCTCAGCAATAGTGGATTCTACTGCTCTGAGCAGTTCGTCGAAAATATCCTTAGCTACATGTTCTTCATCTGTTTGTTTTTCCGGCTCCGATTGTTGTTGTGATGCCTCTTCTAACGAGCTTGTGTCGGTTTTAGTGTGATCCTCCTATTCTTGTTGCCCTTGTGAAGATGATTGCGCGGAGGATTCATGCTGCATCGACGTGGCGGTGTCGTGGAAGGTTTCTTCGTCATGCTTTTGTTCTTCCTTGTCATCATCTTTGTTTCCTTCGGCTGATCCCTGTGCTTCACTTTCAGAAGAACTAATTCTGATTCTCTTCCAGCGGAAGAGTTGATTTAACTCCTCTTCATCTTCTTCATCATCGTCCCATAATTGCACAGATTCTTCATGTCGTAGGACCGGACCTCTGGGTGGTGGTTGTGCTGCAAGGATGGCCGGAAACAGGAAGGATATGATATGAGGGAGTCTCGATCTTGGCATTCCTCCCTTGTTTACCTGTTTGATGATTGCTACGCATTCTTTGTGAATGCGGTGGAAGAAATAGGACGCGAAATTTATTGGTTCTCGGGCGGCTAAGTCTATGGCGGAGTAGAAGGGATGAGATATTCCATAAGTTCGTTTCTGCAGGTTGAGGATGGCTACTAAGAATTGGAGGGCGGATCTCTCTGGTTCCGGTCGACAAAGGATCGCGTATTCGTTTGATGAATACCTAGGAAATAATTGGGTCATTGTTGCTACGGGGAGGTTCGGGCCATTTTCCCGACCTTGCGAAGGGAGTCGGAATGACTCAGCGAATGTTTGGAAGGTGATCAGTGTACGGGATGCGAGGGAGGTGATCGGCCAACTCTGCTCGGTGGCAGGTGTGTTGGCGATGGCGGAGATGATCTGGGCAAAGAATGGGTGGGATTCCACTGAATGCCAAGGCAGTTCAGCAAAATTGGATAGCCCACGAATGCGCAGGAACTCTCCTATGTCGGCAGGGAGTCCATCACGGAAGGCAGCATAGTTAGCCAAAGCTTCCATGGCGCACACTGAGATAGCAATCACAAGTACACAGAGCACAGGGTACGCACAATGACACAAATCACACAAACACAATAACGATTTTCGACGAAACAGAAAAGGTTAAGTAGATGCATTGCAGTGGAGAGCAATCAAGAATGACTAATCATCGCGCGGTATTGAGATGATAATTCTTAACTTCGGTATGCATGCGTGAGTAGCTGGCAAGGGCAGAGCGGCTGTGGACATAATTAGGTATCAAAACGCGGATATTTACAGACTTATTTTATTAAGCACGCCAAAAAAAGAAAAGAAAATAAAATAAAGAAAAGAGGACGCCAAAAGACGCGGCCAACCGCGAAACGTTTCAGTGTGGATTAGATGCTTGTTGATACGGCCGCAGCTTTGATCCATTTATCACCTTTGGAAGAGGAATTATGGTCAAAGTGGTCAACCGAAAAGTTGCTGGGCCCACTTGTTCAGCGATCCGATAGGGACCAAACCATCGTAACTTGAATTTGCCAGCAGAGCGATTCGACTTTGCATTGTAAAAGAGTACAAGTTGTCCCACCAAAAAAATTGGAATCTTTAGATATCGATCATGTGCTTGTCTTAGCTATACTTCCTGCATAGTCAAAAAACTGTGCCATCGATGCTTGTCTAATTCTCTAAGTGTATCCAACCGAAATGACAGAGATTCTTCAGGTAGCAGTTTCTGAGTGATTGCTACTCGTAAACTTGGTATCACTATTTCCATCGGTGCTATAGTTTCCAATCCATAAGCTAGTTTGAAAGGGGTTAATCCTGTTGCTACCTTGTATGTAGTCCGATATGCCCATAATACTGCAGGTAACAGTTGACCCCATCTTTCCGGTGCTTCCAAAATGAGTTTTCGAAGCATATTCAACAAAGTTTTGTTTGTACTCTCAGCCAAACCATTTGCACGAGGATAATATGGTGAACTAAATTTATGCGTGACTTGAAACGAATGTGTGAGTACTTTCATTATATTGTTGACAAAATGAGTGCCTTGATCTGTAACAAGTTCCAGTGGTAAGCCAAAACGTGGAAAGACATCCTTCAGTAGACACTTAGCTACCGCAACAGCTGTGGCAGAACGTAAAGCCCAGGCTTCTGCCCATCTGGTAGCATAATCAGTACATGTCAACATATAACGATTATTACTGAGGATTGTTGGTGGTGTAATAGGGCCAATGAAATCTAGACCCCACTTTTGAAAAGGCTCTAATGGCAAGACAAGTTGTAGAGGGAAAAGATGACGTTGCAGGGGCTGTCCAGATCTCTGACAATTATCACATTGTTTGACAAACTGTGATACATCCCTGTACATAGTAGGCCACCAGAGACCACTTTGCAAAATTTTCCGGTGTGTTAAGTTTGCAGCAAAATGGCCACCGGAAGGAATTGAGTGAGTCAAATTAATGACTGAGTTAACTTCATGTGGTGGAATACAACGAAGTAAAACTCCAGTGTGATCCATATAGTATGATTCCCCAGCAATCAGCCGAAATCGGCGACTTAAAACTGAAATTTTTCTTCGTATTGAAGGAGAAATCTGAGAGGGAAGGTATCCATCAGTGAGGAAGGTCAAGATCTGATCATAGTATGTAGATGGCATAGGTGGGTCTCTAATTTCATAATTAGTCGGTTCAGAGACTTAAATTGCCGGTGTTGTGTCATCTACACCGACCGGAGCTTCACCGGAATCTAAGCGAGAGAGAAAATCTGCTAAGGCATGTGAACTGCCTGGCCTATGAATAACTTCGTAGTCAAATTCTTGTAAAAGCAGAACCCATCGTGCTAACCGACCACCTAGATGCTGTTGCCGAACTAGATAGACAAGTGCAACATGATCTATATGAAAAGTAAATTTACGGCCCAACAAATAATGTCTGAATTTCTTGACAGAATATACTAGACCTAGACATTCTCTCTCTGTTACAGAGTAATTCTTTTCAGCAGGGGCTAATCTTCGACTCGCATAGTACACTGGTCTGAACCACTTATCGGTTTGTTGCATTAGAACGCTCCCTATTGCTATATCTGAAGCATCAACAAATACATGAAATGGGCGATCCCAGTCAGGAGGCTGTAAGATTGGAACCTGTGTTAGTAATCCCTTTAGACGATCAAAAGCAGTTTGACAGTCCGGGGTCCAGTCAAATTGTCGAGGAGTCTTGGTTATTAATTTGTTCAATGGTATTGCCAAATGAGCAAGCCACCGTAAATGCCGACCATGCCATCTTACTTGGCCCATGAAGCGTATTACTTCCTTAGGTGTAGTGGGTACAGGTGCTTCTAACACAGTTGTGATTTTATCTGGATCCACCTGTATACCCTATGCAAATACAATGTGACCAAGTAGCTTTCCACATGAAACCGCAAACACAGATTTGTTTGGGTTCAAACAGAGTCTGTATTCTCTGCACTTTTCAAAGCAGCACCGTAAATGGAACAGGTGTGCTATCATCTTACCGAAAATCGAAAAATCATCAAGATATACTTGCATAAAAGAAAGGTAAGGAGAAAATATTTCTTGCATACACCTTTGGAATGTACTTGGGGCATTTCTTAATCCAAACCACATAACAGTACATGCGGAAACACCCCAGTTGGTAATGAAGGCGGTCTTCCGTATATCCTGTTCAGCCATTCTAACTTGATTATACCCACTGTACCCATCTAAGAATGAATACATTTCATGTCCTGCTACTCTATCAAGCATTGTGTCAAGAAAAGGTAGTGGAAATGGATCAGGCACCGTAGCTGCGTTCAGTTTCCGGTAATCTACACATATTTGTAACTGCTTATTCTTTTTAGGGACAATAACAATGGGTGAGATCCATTCAGCATGCTCCACTGGTACAATAAATCCGTCTTTGAGTAGCCTATCAAGTTCTGCCTTTACCTGTGATGCATAGTTTGGATATAACATGAATTTGAGGTGGATTCCTTTGTATCCATGACATCAGCTCCCTGTCAAGAGATGAGTTCCATGAGGAGTGATTACTTTAAGATCTTTGAGGACCTGATTTTTCATAGCTCTTTGTCTTTGTAGTGTTCCTAGTATGTGGTATTAGACACAGTGATAATGGATATTCATGACAAAATTGGAAAGGGTGATAGCATATGTAGTCATGGAATCCCATGCATGATGAAATATATTTGACATGTGACTCTAATAATGATTCTTTTGATATGGAATGGTGATTGTGATAGCATTAAATCCAACTTGTTTTCTATTCTTAGGATATTTGAATACCATATGATCACAATCTCCATAATAAAAGCTTAGTACAATGTCTTCTTCATGATTTCTTTCCTTTGTTCTAAGTTGTTTGGTCCTATTGTTATCCAATTGCATGGGTTCCTATTGAGATTCTTCCAAAAAAGTTGAGGAATTGAATTAAACTTGTATTCCCAATTTCGAATATAGATTTTTTTCTCTTGTTTCCTCTCAAATAGATTGTTATGACATCCAATTTCTTGATTTGGAAATTCATCGACATATTTACCTTAGCATAGTTAACATGAGGTCCTTCACATCATTGCGTAAGCCCATTGAAACTATTTGATCAATAGTCATCATGTCATGTAAGATCACAAATGATTTGTGCACATTTTGATGCATAAATAAAAGTGGAACTATTTTCTTGATTTAGCTTCCTTCGCTTTGTTTAAGCAACATGCGAACAATTGATATATCCAAATGAAGGTGTGAAGCCTCTACTTAAAGTCTTGAAATCATACAAAATGTCCATGTCCTTCTCAGGGATAGGTGCAAATCATGAAAGAGTGGGGACACATAATAGAGTTCTTATGAGATATAATTGAGAAGCATCATTTGGGTACATGTCTGGTTGCATTCTTATTAAGAGCTTAACTTGTTGCAGAAATCCATCAAGATACTTGAAGAAGATTGATTCGTTGTGGTTTCTAACTCCTAGATTTACCTTTGTAGCTCTTTGATTACATTTTGAATATTTTGGTGTTGAATCCTTTCTTGGTTTTATTGTATCTCTTGGCTATTTCTTCATGTTAGAATCCATCAAGATACTTGGAGAAGATTGACTCACTATGGTTTCTAACTCCTAGATTTACCTTTGTAGCTCTTTGATTACATTTTGAATATTTTGGTGTTGACTCCTTTCTTGGTTTTACTGTATCTCTTGATTTTGTTGCACTCACAATCTCATGGTTACTCATGTCAAGCTTTGGAATGTTGATGTGGATGATTCTCTTGTGCCCCAAATCTAGCTTTGTTATGTTCTTGCTTCCAACTTACATACATTACCTTCCCATTGGAAGCTTATACATCTAGGGTAAACACCCTACCCTCCTTTCTTCCATATGCTATTACCTTGAAGCCATCCTTTGAATGTTTAATAAAGCAAATCTTTCAATTGAATATGACATGATTCCCTTTCTCTACCCATCTATCCTATTGAAAGTAGATTTTTGTTAATAGAGGGAACATGTAAAACATGAGAGAGTACCTTGGTGTCTCCACCCCTTATGTCTCCGATTTGATCTATGGGATGTTCTATATCATTCCATATCTCAACACATCCTTTCCCTTTGGGTACCTAAATTTGGTGAATATTTTACCTTGGCATGATATGTGGTTGATGAAACCTGAGTCAATGTACCACTTCTGATCCACACAACTTGAGTTGGAATACTCATGTCACATTGCTAACAGAGTATCATTGCCTCCCTTGATTGAAGTGTTTGCATAGTTACTTCTTTGGTTGTTAGAACAACTTTTCCATTCTTGTACAAACAATCTATAGCTCAATGATCTATCTTCCTAAAACTAGCTTGGGTAGAAGAAGCTTCTAGCTTGCCCCAAAGTCGAGGTTTGAATTGCAATAGCTCATCTAAGGTGAGTGCACATCAAATCTCACTTGAGTTTTTCCATTGTGAATGGTGATGGCTCATTCTTTGTGACACAATTTCTTCTAACCATACGTTCACTTTTGTACTCCATCTTGGCTTCATACTTACCCATTAGGAAGGGTGTGAAGACTCATGTTCTCTTCATTAGGGATACTAAAATTTGAGCATCGTCATAATAAGGACCCCTCAAGAATCAATATTCTTACCCACAACTATTTCAAGATTAGTTTAATTTTCGTGCTCATTTTTATTATATCATGTTTCATTAGCTCTCTCCTAGATTTCTTGAGGCCAATTTTTTCTTCCATATTTGGTATGGAAATATCTATATCTACTTTTATTCTTGGCACTCTAGGTATCTGAGAGTATCTCTTAAAGATCTTGAACTGAGTATAGGTGGATCTTTAGGTGCCATTCTTTGGGTGAATTCTTGAAATTGAGGTTGTAGAATTCTCATGTTTGGTATAGGGATAACTACTCTCTCTAGCATAGCTTGAGTGACTTCAACCATCTTCATGCATAGTGCTAACCTTTCCTATTCTAAATTTCCTCTAAGGTAGAATTTCTTGCGGTGCTCTAAGCTAGGTGCAATGGAAAATTTTGTATGATAAGATTTCAATATCTTGAACCTCTTCAAGCATACATCCACTAGAACCAATCATGCTTATTGCTTTGTTTCATTCCTTTCAAGTTCATATGAAAAGCATCTTATTTGCATAACTAATTGCTCTCTTACCTAGAGACATTGACTCAATGCATTGTTCCTCTCTTTCTCTTGTTGCAATTATCCTTGAGATTATTAACTCATATACTTCTTTTTAAGTTTCACCTTTCTTGCTTTCCATGCATGTGCTCACTTCTTACTTGGGTACTCACTCTTATCCATGATTTTTTCAATAGCCTAGGATCTCTTTCATTCTCATATGATGAACTTGTTCAATTTTCGTGTAGAATTCTCTATGTTGGGATTGATCTCTCATGACTGCTTGAACAAGTACTGATGTATAGCCTGTGTATGTTGGTCCCACAATTTCAATGATTTTGATTTGAGTGATTTTACCATTCTTGGCTAAAATTTTAGGACAATATCTAACGTGATTCTCTTCCCCATAGTCAAAGAAATATCCACACTCGATTCTAGCATTGGTTTGGTAGTTGGGAGGATGAGAATAGTCAAGAATAAAGTGATCCCATTACATGGGTAAAAAGGCCCTCTCATTGGTGGTGCCTTAGTGTACCTTATAGATGATCTAATTGTGGTGTACCACACATTGGCGTAGTCTTGTACTTGGCCTTTATTTTAATAGGCATGTAGAGTATAGTAATGAGCATCATATGACAGATGACAATCAGCATTTGGATTCTCATAGTAACTTTGATATCTGATCATGTAGTCACATGATGGCTCATGCACTTCTGGTGGTGGTGTCAAAGAGATATAAACTATGTCCTCTTCTTGTTTCTACGTTGAGTTGCATACTTAATAGGAAGTAGATTATGAGATGGTGGTGTTTGTTGCCCCAAAGTAGATTATGGTGCACTAAGATCTTGTTGCTCCATCCTTGGTCTAGGTTATTGATAGTATTCCCTATGATTAATCTTTCTTGGAAGTCTGCAAGGCACATATGGGTACGATCTTGATGGATACCTATGAGTCTATCACACATGTGGTCCATTCTGATGAAATTCCTTCATGTTATGGTTAATGATGTTATGGTGATACTAACAATATTGAGGTTCTCTCCTCTTTATAGATGGTGGTTGTACTTTTCCAAAAGTACGAGCTTAAATAGTATGATCCCCTCTACATGGATAAAATATATGAGGTGGTTGACCATGCTAAGGTGCATTTTAGAAAGCATAGTTGCTGGATAGCTATTGAGCTCATATTTTTTTGCCACCATATCTACTAATTCCTTGATGGATTGTAAATGTGATCCACTTTGTGGATAAGATCCTTTGGTAAGTTGTCTCCCTTTTAGATTTACATCAAGAATCTACAAGCCCTTGACATAGACAAATGATATTATTTCACTTCTAAGAAACCCATCCAAGAAGAGAGAAATCATTTTTCCTTGGGAAGGAAGCTCTTGATTAGGGCATTGTTCAACATATTCCTTGAATCTACAAGAGAGAAGTCGAAGTATTTCATGATTGCTTTGTTCAAAGCTATCTATCAAAGAAGATGTTTCATGCCTACCTACCTTCTTTGAAAACTCACCAACTCTTGAAAGGTCTATCTATCCAATGCTTGGAGCCATGTCAACATCATTCCAGTTAAGGTGATTCCAAAAACTTTGTATTGAGTGAATAAGTCTTTCACGTGCTTCCTTGAATTCAATCACATGATTGGATGGATCAATGGTTCCACCGTAATGATTCTCATACAGTTGACAACTTGAGAAGATCAAAGCCTTCATCTAATTTCTCATGGACATGGAAATGGAAAGACAAAATTCTTTCTTGGTTGAAAATTAGGAAGCCCAAATTGAAACCTACAATTTGGATTTCCTCCTCTTGATCCTGCATCATCTAAATTATCTCATATAATTGGTAATTCGGGATTACTCCCCATCCAATTCCTTCTATCCTAGGAATCTCTAATAGTTCCTACTCTCTTTGGGGTCTTCATCCATCAATTTCTAGTATTCTCTTTGGTCTTGATCTATATGTGTCACCAAGAGTTCATTTTCCAAATCTTTCATCTCTTGGATGAAAACAAAGCTAGGTGCTAAATCATTAAGAGATTCAAATATCCAAATAGCTAGGACGATTCCCATGACAAGGTAGACTTTTCTTAACTTAGAATTAGTCTGAATACAATTTGCACATAGTATCCTACTCAAGGTGGACTTTTAGTGTGGAGTTGTGACCAAGTCCTCAACGGAAGCCAACTTCTTTCCTTCTAACTCTCCCAAATGATTGGTCCAATTGGGATTGTCATAAACCATGTACATGGTGGGTTGTTTGTCTAGGAAATGAACTTCTCCAAACTTGGTAGCTTGTTTCTGCCACAAAGAGTGTCCGTTAGAAGTTTTCAAACATATGGAGTTGTGATTTAATCCATGTAGGTATAACAATGCTCCTTAGAGCATTGGTGTACATGTACTTAATATTGCTATGATAACCATTCTCAATCTCCAGTAAAAGTTAATGTTCTATTTGAAAAAAGAGTTACTACTTTGAGAAGATGCTACATGTCATTTTAATGAGTTTCCCTAGTGTAAGACTCGATCTTGAGTGCATATGTCAATTTTCATTTTGTTTGGAGCTATAGTTCCCTAGATATCAAGGTTTTAGGGTTTAAAGTGTCTATTTTTTCCCTATGTTTTAAGTGCCAAAATTAAGTGACGTTTGTTCCTCTAATTTCAAGAGTATGTGGAGATTTGCTTTTAACTTTGAAGTCATGAGAAGTTCTAGGTGAGTTGAGGCCTCCTCAATAAACCCAATCTAAATTTTACTCTTCCATGTACTGCACTCAAAAGCTAAAGTTTAAAGATTGTAAAGAGAAGGTTAGGATCAAAAAATGCCAAAAGCTACAAAAAAATCTCAGAAAAACATGATTTTCCTAACTAAGAGATTTTCTACGGAAATCATGATGTCTCTATAGCGATTGTGATGGTTGGTGAGCAATCATGATGTCCCAAGGTGGCACTCATGTATGGGTAATTGAATAGTCCTTGAACAATAGTGATGCTCCTAATTCGATGTCCTTGAGTGCTCTTGATTTCTCAATCATGATGGCAATGTCTCGATGGAGAGTGTTTAGAGAAATCATGATTTCTCTACGTGATGGTTTCCTTCATGTTATTTCCTAGCACCAATTTATGTGGAACAATCATGATGTCTATGTTGATGGCATTGCAAGTGATGCAATGGAATGAAGCTCAATGCAATGTCCCATGTGTGACCTTCATGATGGCCCATCAGCAATTGCAATAGCTGTTGGGAAGTCGTGATGCCTCCACATCAAATGATTTCTCATGCAATGTGCAAACAATTTTTTTAGTTTTTAGCAAAAAATTCATCCCTTTTTTTTGTGATTGTGGGATCCTTTCCTAGGTTTTGGCATGTTTAGAACAAGAATTCATAAAAAAATTCCAACAAAATAAAACGATTTCTCTGACCGTGACATCCCATAAACTTTGAATGCTTACATCTTCATGCACACACATCCAAATAGAATGAAACTTGCAAGGAGAATAGTTTTACTCAAAGCATTCTATAATAATTTTCAAGTCAAATGGCTGCTCAAGCAAGGCGTATCAAAGCTTCTAAAGTTCCACTCTCTCCCCTCTCTCTAATGTCATACCCTTTGAGTAAGAAATGGTGCAAATGGAGACAAATTTTAGGTACCGGAGACTAAGGGGAAGTTTACAAACTATAAAACTAGCTTTGTGAAGCATATGATTTCCTTCTTTACCTCTTTCAAGCTCCCCATTTCACTTCCAAGCTTCCTCTTCACCTAATCTAGATTTTAAAACTAGAAAATGAACCAGAAATATAAGTTTTGATGAAAGATGATGGCAATTTATCATGTAAATGGAGAATTTTTGAAAATAAGCAAGCTTTGATCCCTCCAAGCACTTCCTTTGCTTCAAGTTCAAGCTCCAATCAGGTCTTCTCCATCGACTTAAGTTTTGATCCCCCACAATGGTGCCAAGGGTGTGAGAGTTGTAGACCTACAAGTCTAAAAGAGGTGCTTACTAGCTTCAAGTGGACGAATGATTGAGATCAAATTGTCAACCAAGTATCTCACTCGGTTTGGGGCATCAAAACCTATGATAAGATCCTACAGAAAAGAAATGGAGAAGAAAATGGGAAGTCTCGAATATGATAGGTTTCCATACTTGGAACAACTATATCTCTCAACGCATAGGAGATACTAGCCCTTATCACATATCAAAACGTTTGGAAGGAAATTTTATACATTTTAATAGATAAACATACATTTTTACAGGAAGAAAACTACTTCTATGTAAATTTTGAAAATTATTTTACCTTCTTTTGAAGTTCCCTACATGTGCATGGGGCTTTGAGCACATAAAAAAGGATGCACTCCACCTATATATGCTTTTCAGACACACATTTCTCATCAAAAATATATCTAAGGGAGCAAGAATGAGAAGAAAAATGAGCAAGAAGACCATGTTACAAGATTTCACTCAAGAGAACTCTGTTCACAGTGGCAAAAGTGTACAAAAATAAGCTCTCATTGAGATTTACACAAATTTGGGCAATCTCGTTCACACTAAAATAATTGGGCTAGTTAAAAATATTCCTAAACTATTTACATGGCTATTTTAACTAGGTTATTGAGATAATTAAGCTATCAAAAAATGATATAATTACATTCAAATGTCTTTTCATGATCTGGGGAATTAGAAAATTTTTATCTGTTATAAAAATGGTTCTATCCTAAAAAGGAAGTTAACTACAAAAATGATGGATGCTTTCCAAAAAGATTTAGAGCTTGCTTTGCCTTCAACCTTTCATGTTCTTCTCATTCTCTCTTTAATCCATTGTTGTCTTCTCTACAACTTGCCTTCTTGCCATATACACATAACAATGCCTTGTAAGTTAATGACAATCAACTTCTTGTCGACTTAAAAGTCATTTTGATAGTAGTCCCTTGCAAAATGGTTGGTACATCTCTAGTTATGGGGATGGGTTGTACATGGGATTTATAGAAGTTCTCCAAAGGAATTTGGATAGGGGCCTGGACAATGGTCTGAAGAGTGATATAACGAGTTTTTGAGACTTTATAGTAAACTTCAATAGTCTTCAGGATTTATGTTGGTACTTTTATTGGGGTAACAATCAATTCTAGTTCGAGGGAACTAGATCCTCCTTCTCTTTTTCAAATTCTTTGAGCCTCAAATGCTCTTTCAACAGTAATCTAGGTAAAACAAGTTGTGACTCTTTCCCTTGCAACCATATTGCTGCCTTGTGGCATACTGTTTTCTACTTGTTTATGATTGGTTTTAGCTATTATTCTATTTTTGTTTAAATTGTATGAGATCACATTTGAACTACAAAGATCTATGGTTCCAAAAAGGTCAATTTTACCATATTGGCATAAGGATCTTGCTTTGGTAATAAAATTTGATCAAACTCCTAGGTATGCCATAATTAGCGTTAATATGTCCTTACAAGCAAAAATTACATTGGGAAAGTCATCGGTACTATTGATTCATGTTCTTAGCATTATCTCTATTTAAAAAATCTTAATTTTGATTATTTTGAAAAAGACCATGAGGAAAATTCAATCATTGGCATTGAGGTTGTTGTTGTCACTTGCCCCATTGTTGTAGTAGTAGATTAGGTCAATTTAGAGGTGATTGACCATATTGCATTTGTTGATATTGCATGTTATGCTCAACTAGAGGATAGTAAGGTTTGGGTATGGGTTGGGTGTACCATGGTCGAGGTATATAAGGCTGATAGAGATTGTGAGGGGGATAACTCGATGGAAGGAGATAGTAATTCTGAGGGATTCCTTGACGGCACTATAGTGTGCTATTTAAAAACCATTGTGATCCTCCTGGTTGTGATTGGATTGGTAATTTGAATAATAGTACTTTAAAATTTAGTACCTACTTGATGAGAAGCTAAGAATCTGTCTTGCAACCATCCATTATGAACACAATTGATCATAGAATGATTTGTTACATCACAATTTTCATAGTATATCTTGTTTAAGGCACATGATGTTGCTATATGTCTAGAATTCGTACATCAATATATCTTCCAAAGATGTTTTACAGATTCTAACTACATATTGTCTAGTTGTCATTTCATAAGATCTAGATATTTAGTGAAGTCATTGGTTTTTCCCTTAACAAAATCGGGGATAACATCATCCATAGTAATGTTTCCTACCCCATAGATCCATATAATATCATGAAATCTCAAGAAAAGACCATGGATGAATAGGTTGCATAGCTCTACACAGGGTGATGGGGTTGTTACCTAATAACCTACAAAATGTCATAAAATTTTGAACTACATTTGGTGCGTATAAATCCATTTAAAAGTTCTTGCATTAACACTTTATAATCCCTAAAGTGGTGGGTCAAATTCAGTTAACCATTTTACACCTTCAATTAGAGTGGCTCAAAAAACTCTACACTTATGTATTCGATCTCTATTTTCATGTACAATACTAAATGATTCTCAAACATCCAAATATGCACATCTAGATCATTGTTATGATGGTCAATGAAGTTAGTGTAGTGCAACCCAATGATACAACTATGAGGAGATTCCTCGTGATTTTCTCCTCCATTCTCTCCATGAATACTACTTCCTCTTCAGGCAACCATATAAAAATCTCTATTCTAAGAAGTTCGATAATACTTGGTGCATGGGAGGGACTAATGGTAATTAGTGTTGATCTAAATAAAATCCCACCAGGTAATTTTAAAAGAAGTGGTGGAAAGAAGCTTTTGGTACACTATTCTATCATTCTATTATGAAGCCCTCAGACTCATCACTGAGGTTAGACTTTGTGAGCTTCAAAATCCTTTGATTTTGTTGTTAGAGTTTTATCATATTTTAATTTGTTAACAGTGAACAAGAAGGCCGATGTTCCTTCATAAAAACACTAAATCAAGGTTGGCATTAAGTTTTTTAGCTTCTCACTATTACTTAATTTGGGCTTTGGTGGAGGTCGGTTCAGGTTTGATGTGGGGTAGTGTGGATGATTCATCAGATGGTCGAATAGTGGGTACCACTTCTATCCTTCCTATTACCAAATTAAAAATTGATGGTGTACTCTTTTTTTGGTAAAAGGGATGCTAAAACTTCCATGTCCTTACTTCCTCCTTTATTTGGAATCTTGGATTGTTCTCTATGTGCAATAAATGCATCTAGCCATAATGTGTCGTGGGCATTCTGCAACCTCCATCGAGCTTTCCCTATCCTAATGTCTCACCTAGTCCTTTTTGGGTGCCACTTATGTTGCTTCTAAGGCAAGCCAATCCTATCATGGTCAACAAATTGTTAGTCCTTTTTGTACTCTATATATTTTGTTGGTGACTAATCTAGGGGCCTATGGGAGTTAAGGATGTAGAAACCAGTTATGCAACATCATACAAAATTTGTTTAGCTTCTCCAATTGCTAACGTCTCCTAGAATTCGGCTAACACATTATATTTGGTGACTTCATTCATACAAACTTGTAGGACTTTCATTTTAATGAACTTTTATTTAGGTGCCTCGTTTAACTCTTAGATGTGCTTTATGAGATTATTTAACATCGACTCGAACATTTTAATGCATTTTTGGATGAGCATGGGATAAAACATCAAGTATATTTCCATATACACCACAAGAAAAATGGAGTTGCTAAAAGAAAAAATAGGTCCCTCATTGAGATAATGAGGTGTATGGTCAAAAGTCAAGCTTTACCATAGAGCTTCTTGCTTGAGGGAAAATTTGGGGCATAAGCAACATTATTTGGGCATTCAGTTCATGCAAGTTGATGGAGGAATAGATTTCTGCCAAACAAGATACATTGACAGATTATTGCAATGTTTTGGCCTTGAGTGGCTTTTGCTGAGTCTTTTCCCACCACCATCTTCATTGACAACCAAAGAAAATTGGCAGTTGCGAGGAAGCCTATGTTCCATCCTCGCACAAAGCACATTGAGGTGCATTATCATTATGTTAGGGAGAGGTTCTTTGATGGAGAGATTAGGTTGGCTTCTATGCCCACACATGATAATGTTGCTGATCTTTTCACAGAGGCTCTACCTAGGGAGAATTTTGAAGTTTTTCACAAAGCTTTCGGCTATTTCATATTGTGGATTGATCTCCACATAGCTTTGCACATCCTTATACAAGAGTGTCAGCTCCTTGTTCACCACATCACTCCTGGTAGGATTTGTTGATATATTTTACTAGTGATATGTGAACACACTTAGGAACATTGGGGTATTTTTTTCCCTCTTTAGGAGGTTTTTTTCCTCTGGCTTATATATATATGCCTATAGAACTAACGAATCATTTATATTTGTACATTTACTTAGTAATACATTTTGTATTTTTTTTGTTCTCCAAGCTTCTTCATCTTCCTCGTGTTGTTTGTGTGCTTCTGTAGACCTTGAACTCCAACACATGTTCAATCTCCACCACTACTTTTTCACCTTCCATTAAAGTCTACTAGTGTTAGTTGTACATACCACTTGAGTTAAGTCATTCTAAACTCAAGACAACTCATATTAACTTGAGTGGATGCTTCTAGAAAGGCTCTAGAGCTCTTCGGGAAAAAGTCTCTATATGCTCCCCATGGTGATTGTACCTATGACCTCCTCATTCTCATCCTTGAAACTTAACCACTAAGCTAAGTGTGTCTTTTTTTTAATAACCTAGAAGTACCTATGTATCATACTTTTAAAAATTTTCCAAGATAATTTATAACATTCACTTAGCCCGACCCCTTTGAAGAATCATTGAAATCATCCACTCTAGCGAAGAGTAGCACACATCTAAAGCTGACTAGGACTAAGTGATCACCGACTAAAAAGAATGACTAAATGTGCCACTTTGGAGGCTTCCAAAATGGCTTTGTGAGGTATTTTGTTGATACTTGAGATATGTACCTAGTATACAAACTCCATACAAAAAAATTAAACAAAAAAAAAATGAATTCTGATAACAAATGGTACCCTAAATTGATGAGAAAAAAATGCCATTTAACATGATTTCGGCTCTACTAATAAATGCACATCTGTTTGCATGTTAATAGAACATCTTCATGTGTTCTTGCTATCCTTCAAATTCCAAGAATCATGCATAGATTATCCTTTCATTTTGTGCCTCTTCTATGCATAGACCCCTTAGGATTCATGTGTATGACCATTATATACCATGATAAAATTCATGCAAGGGTATTCTTGCCTCGTTCATGTATAATGAAAAACAAAAACGACTATTTTACCATGTATAAATCTTAAAAATTCATTACATTTTACCTATGATGGATATGAAAATAAAACATATGCAAGGAATAGATGGATGACTTGGATTTTTTCTTCACGGTATTTGGGTTGCCTCGATTTGATGTGGATATAATTCTCCAAAATAGACTTTTGAACGTCTTTGCTCTTCTAACTCGATGCACTTTGATGCTTCCATCATAAAACATAAAATCCTTCCTGTCCTTTCTCTCCCTCTCTCTTACTCTCTTCTTCATCCCATTGAATGCTCCCACCAATGTAAAGAGAAAGGATTCTTCTCCTTTCTCTTTCATAAGATCGAAGCTGTATATGTGAAAAGATTAAGGAGCATTGCTTTTCTTCCCATCCATAATGCCCAACCCATATCTAGGAGAGATGAGAGAGGTAACACTACCCCATAGGTGAGGGAGATCCACATCATGGTTATGGAAACTCGGGCTCAAATCCTAGTAGCTACACTTAGAGACACATCCATACAACAACCAAGATGAAATCCGTAGATTAAATTAAAAGAGCATACAAATTGTATGATGTTGATGGTCGACGTGCAAAACTATACAAAGAGAGTGTGGACTTTCCATGAACATGTTCTCAAAAGAAATACCTAAAGAAAGCTTTTTGTAGAGATGTTTTCAGAAGAATTACCTAAAGAGTGCTGCATAGCTGTTTAGGAAGGTAAACAAAACATGGTGAAAAATCTCTGAAAGTAAGGACCTTTCCAATAGTTTAAGTAGACATGCCCAACCCATAATCGATAGATATACCTATCACACCATCAGTCATATGACATGCTTGAGGTTACCCATTTTTGTTAGTGAGTTGTGGTGTATTAAACAACCATCATCATAATTGTTAGACATACATAAAAAGCAAAAATGTGTAACTTCAAAAACAGGACGATAGAGTAACCAAAGAAAGCCCTTTAAGACCAGAATGTGTAATGTTCTTTCTGTGATAGATATAGACAAGTATCAAAGTCGATATCAATGAAATCTTGAGTGTATACTCACATAGAAAATTGTGGCATGAATAGCAATAACTTGTGAATAATAAAAAGTATAGTTGTTCCTTTTAATTGAAGAATACATATGATGGTTTCTTTTTGCTTAGCAAAGTGTAAAAAAGTTACTTTGACACAAAAGCGATAAAATTAGTTCACAAAAGAGGCCCTAAAGAGGATCGCAACAATTGGAGACCTATCTCTTGACTCACCACTATCTATAAAATCTTCTCCTCCACCCTTGTTAGGAGACTTAGTCCCATTATGAAGAATATTATCCTCCCTGAGCAAAAAGGCTTCATTAAGGGTAGATACATTCTTGATGCCATTATTTCCCTTTGTGAGGGTTTTGAGCATGCTAAAGGAAGTAAGCAAGACTTTTACTTCTTCAAGATTGACTTTGAAAAGGCTTATGATAGGATTGAATGGGATTTTTCCCTTCAATCTAATCATGATATAGGTTCCGAAAAAAAAATCATCAAGTTTGTTAGCATTATTTTTGTTAATGCGTACTCTGGGGTTTCCATTAATGGTTCCTTGTCTCATATTTCAAGCTTGCTAGATCTATAAGACAAGGTTGTCCCCTTGCTCCTTTGCTATTTGGGATAGCTAGTGATGCTTTATGTTGGTTGGTCAAAGATGCCATGGATAACCAACTTGTGAAAGGTCTATCTATCCCCAACTCTCCTTCCCTCTTAGGACTTCAAATGTTTGTTGATGACACTAACATGGTTCTCCTTCCCTCTCAGGACTTCAAATGTTTGTTGATGACACTAACATGGTTCTAAAAGCTGATAATAATTCTACCATCTATTTCTTAAACTGTTTGGACATTTTCTATATTGCTAGTTGCTCTCAAATCAATCACAATAAAACTTCCTTCAATTCCTCTAATAATGTGATCCCTGACTACATAAACAAAAAAGGTTGTCAAGTTATTAAAGAAGGTGAAGTGTACTTGGTATACACATGGGGTTGAATATTTCTTTTAATCAAAGATGGGAATGGGTTTTGTATAAGTTTAGGGATAAAATGCTCGTATGCTTGCCAAAGTTCTTTATCTCATAGAATTTTTGTGCTTAATAAATATGTTTTGTCATGTCTCACTTATTTCTTGGCTTGTTGGATGCCTTAAAAAAAAAACTCAGATCATTGATCTTGCTACAAGCTTTCTCTAGGGAGGAGACTTTCAAAGATGTAAAATCAAAGTTGCTTGGGAAATTTGTTGTCTGCCTAAATGTGAGGAAGAATTAGGTATCTTGTGCCCAATAAAAATGTCTCAAAATCTAGTTTCTAAGTGGATTTTTAGAGATTCTAACTCCTCTAACATTTGGGCTTGTCTTTTGAAAATGAATATTCAAAATTTTAGTTTGAATAACTATAAATCTTGGAAAGTTAATTCTTTATGGGACAAAATGATTTCTCTTAAGAAATTTACTCATTTTGGAAGCCTTCTCTATTGCAGGATGTGGGAGTGCTTGTATGTAAAATATACTCTTTGAACCCTAGTTAGTCTAGTAATGCTGATTTTGTTTTGCAAGACTCCATCTATATTGGTTGGCTATCTCTGTGGAGAAACTATCAGTTTGGAATAAGAGAGCATAAATGCAACAAATCTAGGTTCTCTTGTTGGAAATACCTACCAGTAATGGTAATGTGGTGTATCATGAATCTATTATATCCTTAACTAATTTATCTTCTAGTTGCAAACATGTGTTGATGCACTATAAAGCTATCCTTCAAAACCACTTGCAGTGCTGCCACTTCAACAAACCTACTTTGGCTATTGACATCACTAAAGAGATGCTACATCATTTCAAAAATAAAAGAGGATCTATAGTTGTAATAGCATAGATATTGTCCTTAGGGATATGTGGGGAGCTCACACGCTATGGTACATATGGAACAATAGAAATCATCATTTATTTACAGTTGGAAAGAAGAAATTATGGTATTAATTTACGAGTGCTTTAGAAGAATTAGCTTTGATTGTCTTAAACCATCAAGGATGTATTGCCTCAAGTGTATCCCCTGTCTCTTCTACTCAAAGAGGATCCCAAGAATAAGTAGAGAGACATGATCATCCCTATATTCTCTTGAGATATTCCACATCCTTATGTTATGTACTTGAATTATCTGTTGGTTGCTATGTACTTGTTGTTTGGGGGAGTTCCCTTGTTTGGGGATCCTGCCTCTTGCACACTTGTAATCTACCTCTTTAATTTATTCATATTTTGTATTGACTAAGAAAAAAGTTAACTCAAAGGTACAAATTGGAGTAAAGAGTGACCGTCTTGATTAATTAGATAAGATTTGAATCCCTAATTTTTTCAAACATAAACAACATGCAAAAATACTTACAAAATTTGAAGAATTCACATCCACCAAGTTCTTCATATATCAATCCACATAATTTCTTATTCATAGATCCATCTAAAATACTGTTAGAGTTCACAACATGGGATCTTTATAAACTAAAGATAACAAAGTTTCGGTCCTTATAAGATAATAGGGTTTGGCTATGGAGGTTAAGTACAATTTGATAGATATAGGTAATTTTCTTTATATATATATATATATGTGTGTGTGTGTGTTGATCCATAAATATTGAAGCTTTTAGTTGATGTTGATAAGAAGGAACACCTTGCCAGTGAGACTAATGACATGCCAAAATAAAAAAAAAATTGAGCATCACTATATTTCGAAACCGAATGGGTTAACGTATTATACTACATTGATTGAAGGTTAAAATAGATTCCCATCTTCTTGTTGACATAGCCATATCACTATTTCCCAAAATGCCATTGTATCTAGCTGACTTTAAGTAAAAACACATCCTTGGTCATAGAGTTGAAACATCCAATGGTCGTATAAGTCATGTCACTGGCCATTCTCATTTCCTTATGCTGACCACTAGGAGTAAATAATATTCCTTATTTATTCGGAATAATTCATTTGTACTTGGTTGTTCATCATTAGTTTTTAACATAAAGGGTAACAACCAACCAAAAAATGAGACAAGACCTCCAAATTAACCAGCATTTAGTATGAACAAATCTACTTTAAAGTGCATTAAAAAAATCAGTTAAAACGCGTGATCAACATACTAAATGAAGCATTTAGTATGAACAAATCTACTTTAAAGTGCATTAAAAAAATCAGTTCAAACGCGTGATCAACATGATATCGTGAACATACGCATGTAAGCTCCTATCCTGTTTATTAACTTTTATCGATCAAGTTTTTGCAATGACCATTCTATGTTGTAGTGCAAAGATCTAGACAATTAAGTATATATATGTTTCCCAAATCTGTCTGTTTTGAGCTAATGCTTATCTCCTCAGGAGCAAAAACTCAACCCAATTATTGTTCGTTCGTGGATATAATATCATTGGGATTATATCTGATTCCCTTTAGTATGTTTGGTCAATATAATATGAGGACACTACATGTAAGCAATCTCTTGATTGTGTAAACAATGTAATGAAGTACATCTTAAAATAGTTTGCCTCAACATGTACCTCGTTTGCTCAGTGATAGTCAGAGTGCCATTGCTTTGGCTAAGAATCCAATCTATCATGCAAAGACCAAGCACATTAAGGTGAGGTACCACTTCATTCAAGATTCATTAGCCACTGAGTGCATTATTCTTGAGAAGGTTCACACTCGAGATAATGTTGCAGATGCTTTGACTAAAGCTCTACCACAGGATAGCTTTTGACACTGTTGTCACTTGATGGGGGTTACTTGATTCTTGATCTTACACAGTCACTTGTATACTGTGTAACATGCCCATCACGTGGGAGGTATAGTTTGTATACTTACACTCAGGTTTTCTTTATGATTCTTTATTTTTCCCCCATAGTTACTTTGGCCATATTGGCCTTTAGTGGGAGAATAATACTGTTAGTGTCCATGTGAAAGGCCAAATGGCCATTGGACACTTCTTTGTATATGTTCTTTAATAAAACATATAGTGGCTTGGTCAGTCACAGTCTGTAAGTTGGACCGCATTTTGTAAGGCCTAAGAAGTCTGTCTTCGTGCTCCCAGTGTACTGCGTTTTTTGTATATGGATATGTATATGTATATGTATATGTATGTATATGTATATGTATATGTATATGTATATGTATATGTATATGCATATGTATATGTATATGTATATGTATATGTATATGTATATGTATATGTATATGTATATGTATATGTATATGTATATGTGTATGTGTATATATATATATGTATATGTATATGTATATGTATATGTATATGTATATGTATATGTATATGTATGTGCCTATGTATATGTATATGTATATGTATATGTATATGTATATGTATATGTATATGTATATGTATATGCATATGTATATGTATATGTATATGTATATGTATATGTATATGTATATGTATATGTATATGTATATGTATATGTATATGTATATGTGTATGTGTATATATATATGTATATGTATATGTATATGTATATGTATATGTATATGTGTATGTGTATATATATATGTATATGTATATGTATATGTATATGTCTATGTCTATGTATGTGCCTATGTATATGTATATGTATATGTATATGTATATGTATATGTATATGTATATGTATATGTATATGTATATGTATATGTATATGTATATGTATATGTATATGTATATGTATATGTATATGTATATGTATATGTATATGTATATGTATATGTATATGTATATGTATATGTATATGTATATGTTTATGTACATGTATATGTACATGTGGTGTAGGTCAAGCGTAAGCACCACCTCCTTTACTTGTCAATCCGCGGAGACGTGAGTACTGGTATGAAGACCACGAGCAAGTGAAGGCACAAGTGTGTGAGTGGAAGCACACAAACATGCACACACATACACACACACACGCACAAGGCAAGATCAAAGAGAGGAACAATGGAAGGACTTTGATTACACAAGAGTTCTCTTACGAAAGCTCTATTCTCTAACAAGCTAACCTCCAAAATGAGCTCTCTAGCTCTTTTTATAGTTTTTTTATTAGTTTTGGCCTTGTCCAGACGTTGTGTCCGGCCTAGTTAAAAATTAGGTTCCAAGGCTTATTTGAGGGCTCAAACAAAGTCTAAAAATTATGAAAATTGGTAGGATGATACTTCTAATACTCCTCAAGCTTGAGTTCTCCTCGGCTTGAAGAAAATGGAGTTAGAAGAATGGAAAATGGTATTTATAATGGTTTTTAGTGATGAAAATCACTATTTTTGTAGGGGATTCTTCGAAAAAATTGACATGTACTTCTTGGAGCTCCCTACTTGCTCTTTCTTCTTATGTGTGTCCACCTTTTTGATGTGCTTCGATGTTTTTGCTTGACCTTGAGTTCCAACACTCCCCCCCTCTCGAGTCTGTCGTCCCTGACAGACCCTTGTTGTAAATACTTTGTAGGGCCATGTAACGTGGCCCTCTATTAATGCATACTTTGGAAATGCATGACCTGAATTGTGCAAAAAATAGGGTTGTGCAAGGAGCACATGGTTGTCGCGTCGAGGCTTTCGATGTTACTTGCGGATGTTGATGCCATCTTCCTCGGAGGTATCCATTGGATCTCGAGATGAAAAGTGATCATTCCTCCTTATAGGGGTCCATTTGAGAACCATGGTCAGTTGCGTCGAGATCACCTTGGGCATCTTCATATCTGAATGGTTTCTTAAATTTTGTATCCCACATGGTTGGTTCTTTGGTTCTGTGGGGGCTACTAGTGCTTTTGGCTTCCATAACCATACCATTGTTGATGGTCTTCTGACTCTTGTTGAAGAGGTGAGTTGGTCTACTTTTGGTCTTGGTGTTTGGTTCTTACCCTTGCCTCGCCTTGGCTTCTTTGTTGAGACTTTTTTCATGTGGGAGAGCATAGGTTGTTGTGTATGTAAGAGCTTCTTGGGTACCCATATTTGTAATTATTCTTGTTGAGCTGCAGCTAATTTCTTAGGCACCCAAACTTGTCGGATACCTTGTGGTTGAGCTTGTCCTAGCTTCTTCATTCATCTTCTGGCCTGGTTGGCATGCCTATATGGGAATTGTTGTGGCAAGACTAGTGGTTGCTCTCCTTTTTGTATCCAGATCTGCTTCATGCCTGACACTACTTTCTTCTTGAAATCCCGTTGTCTATTTGATACGGCAGTTGTCATGTACTATTTCATATATATATACACACAATTTTCTAACTCTAATGTAATGCATTGTTCATGAACCCAAACTTGAAGCTATTGACTTCTTAGGTTTAAATTGACTGCATGGTCATAGATCCAGTCTTGACCCAAGACAAGTGGTTCTGTGAGATCCTCATCTTGACACACTAACATTTGACACTCATTGGGATGTCTTGAAGGTAGATGGGAAGTTCCACCTCGACCAAACAAGGGGTTTCCACACCTCCCAATCCTATGAGATAGGCTTCTATGGGATTGATGTTCAATTGCAAGTCTTGGTAATAGGAAAGACTAACTACACTAGTTGTTGGACTTGAGTCAATCAATGCTCTCACAGTCCTTGCATTCATTCCTTGTCATATCTCTATGGTCACAAAGGGATGTTGATCGATTATTCGAGAAGTAATTATGCCCGATTTTTGGCACATGTCCATGTGATATTTTGGGGCTTTCAGGTTGACATCTAGGCCTAGTCGCCTTAACTTATTTGGCCTTATGTGCTCTATAGCCTCTGCATGTGCATCTTCTCTAACTCTCAACTCTTCTTCTTTTCACTTCTTAGCAGTGTTGAGTCTCATTAACATATCCTCTGTCAGAGGTTCTTGATACAATTTGTCTCTACATCCACTAATATAGTTCAGCAAAATGTCACCCTCCAAAGTGGCCAATTGAACCGCACCACTCGTGGAAATTCTATTAATGATCATGGGTCCATATCCTCTTTTTTCCAACTTACGAGCATGTTTTTTTAGTGTATAAACCAACATGAGGTCTCCCTCCTTCAATCCTTTATCCTTGATGTGTGCATCAAAATAAGCCTTTTGCCATTTCTTTGCAGCATAAATGCCTGCAGCCGCTCGTAGCCTCGTCTCACCTAAGAATTCTAGATCAAAGATCCTAGAGGACAATTCATGTCCATTCCACTCATGCTCTTGTGCTACTTTTAAAGAAGGAATTAGGAAATCTAATGGTAGCACCACATTCTGTTCGAAGACCATCTGAAATGGGGTGGCATTGAGTACTGTTATATAGGCAACTTGATAAGCCCAAACAACATGATGAAGCTGTTTGTCCCCATCAGAGCATTTATTATTTACCAGTTTAGTCAAGACATTACATAGGATCTTGTTTGTGCTCTCGGCCTAGCCGTTAGCTTGGGGATGATAGGGGCAGACTTCTTATGTATCAACAAGAATTCTTGGAGAAGATTTCCAATGACTTCATTCAAGAAGTGTGTGCCTCTATCACTCACTAACTCTATTGGTACTCCATATCTCGTGAACACGTTCTCAAATAAGAACTTTGCCATTGTCTGAGCATCATTCTTTGTAGTGGCTTTGACTTCTACCCACTTTGTAAGGTAATATGTGGCTACAATAATGTACTCTACATGGGAGTTTATGGCTGGGGGATTAATAGGACCTATGAAGTCTATGCCCCACCTTGAGAATGCATGTCCTCCCATCATTGGTCCCAAAGGTATCTCATCTTTCCTGATAGGATATTGTGCACGTTGGCATGTGTTGCATTTCTTCACATAGGTATGTGCATCCATATGAAGAGTTGGTCACCAAAGTCTTGAAAATAGAATGGTCTTAATTACTGGGTCAGGACCAAAGTGTCCACTTGCAACACCACTATGTGTAGTTTCTAAGACTTTCAAGTAGTCTGACTCATGCATGCATATTCTTAAGTAACCATCTTTGCCTCTTTGGTAAAGGTTTTCTCCAACTAAGGCATAGTCCTTAGCCTCTTGCTCCATGCTTCGTCTTCTTGCTAGACTAGCCTCACTAGGTAGTGCTCCCGATCTCATAAATTCTACCAATGGAGCACTCCAATCTAGAATTAATGACACGTGATAAAGAGTGGCATGCCCCACTGGGGTTTTTCCTGGCACACTGGAAAATTCTTAATCCACTCATGTATTTCCTTGTCCATGCTAGGCCAATACACTCCTAAATGCTTCAAATTCTGCAATGTTTGTTGTTTAGAATAATGATTTCCTAGCAATCCTTCATGAACTTATTGCAACCAAGTACTATGTTCATCATCCTCAACACAACAAGCTGATACACCCTCAATATCTTGTTTGTACATGTTTCTTGCGACTATGTGATATTTTTGTGATTTTACAATTTCTTCTTGTGATGTTTTCACATTCTTATTTTGCAGGTTTGAAGGTTAGGACTGGTACCAACTTATTTGCCCATTTAGGAACAACTTCTAAGTTGAACAGATAAGCGTCAGGTAATTCATCAGACACTCCTTGTGGTGACTCTCCTGAAGTGATGCGAGAAAGGTGGTCTGCCTTGACGTGGGTTCTACCTTTCCTAACGACCTCTTCAAAGTCATATTCCATTAGTAAGAGGAACCATCTTACTAAGCATCCTATATTGCAAGGTTTATTGACCAAATATAACAAAGCTTGATGATCGGTGAAAAACTTGAACTTGTTGGCCAATAAATAGTGTCTAAACTTCTTCACATCATATACCATGCCTAAGTCCTCTTGCTCAGTTGTGGTATAGTTTCATTGAGCTGCGGTTACCTGTCTGTTAGCATATGCTATGGATAAATCTAAATTTCTTTCACCTGTGGGTTGTGCTAGCATACATCCTATGGCATGATTGGATGCATCCACATGGACATGAAATGGTTTATTCCAATCAGGAGTGGTCAGTATTGGTGCTGTGCACAAACATCTATTCATCTCATCGAAGGAATTTTCACATTCGTTATTCCACTCAAAATTTATCAACAAGGCGTAAAGAGGCTTAGCTATGATTGCATACATGTGGATAAACCTACGGTAGTATCCACAATGGCCCATAAAGGCTTGTATCTCTTTTACATTCATAGGCCTTGGTAGCTCCGCTATGGCTCATACTTTGTCTTCATGTGTTGAGATTCCATTCTTAGAAACAATATGACCTAAGATCTTACCTTGTCGTACCATGGACACACACTTTTTTGGGTTGAGACACACTCAATATTCTCTACACTTGTTGAAGATCTATCTGAGCTCAGGGATGTGGTATCTTCTTTCTTGGGAATGAGCACATAAATCATCCACATATACTTCTAAGCTCTTTCGCAAGAACTCTTTGAAGACATGACACATAAGCCTCTCGAATGTTGTAGGGACATTGGTGAGGCCAAAGCGCATCACACAAAATGAAAATATTCCCCATTCTGTGGCAAAAGAAATCTTATGTCGATCTTCTAGGGCAATGGCTACCTGGTTGTAACGAGAAAATCCATCAAGGAAGCTATAAACTTCCTTGCTTGCAACACACTCCAATAAATGTTCAGTGATTGGAAGTGGATAGCTATCTCTCATGGTAGGGGCATTAACTGCTTTAAGGTTAATACACACTCGTAAATTCCCATTCTTCTTGGGCACCACTACAATGGGGGACACCCATTCAGTATGCTCAATCTCATAGATAAATCCAGCTTCAATCAGCCTATCGATTTCTTCTTTTATTTTAGCTGCATAAGTGTCATTATATGTGTAGGGTTTTTGTTTGGTGGGCTTGGTGTCAGCAATCATGGGGATCGTATGAGAGCATATTCTTGGATCTACCCCCTTCAAGTCTCTATAGTGCCATGCAAACACATCTCTATATTCCCTTAATAGAGCTACGAGCTCCATTTCTTCTTCTGCACTTAGGTCATCTCCTATGTAGGTACATCTCTCTTCATTCTCCTCGATGGTTACGATCTCCTATGATGGCCTCTCTCTTAGGCATTCGTACCAAAATTTTTCAATCTTCCACTTGGTATTTCTTGAATTTTTTTGGTACTTCGAACAATGATTCCTCCTCTTCTTGTTTCACTGGTTTTCGTTTCTTTTTCTTTTGACCTCCTTCACATCCTTCCTTTGAATTTACCGTTTTGATGCTTGTGAGAGGTTCTTCTTCTTTTTGGTTAAATACTCCTACATCTTCTAGATAATGCCTTTCTGAATTAAAGCAACTATCCATTACAATGGACTCGAGATCATCATCGTTTTCTTCATCTTCAATGACATCACTAGGGTCACATTCTTCCAACAAGGGCTGACACATGAACACTGAAATATCATAACCCTCCTCATCACAATGAGGTGTCCATTGTTCTTCATTGACAACAATGTCCATGGTGGCTAAGATTTTTGCCCAACCATGAGGCTCAAATTCCTCATCTGGAAAGATCATCGGTGTATAGGCTGGGTCTTTAACTGGTTTTTCTCCTTGAGAAGTTCCTTCTCCTCTCACTTTTAGGCATCTTTCCTCTTCCTCTACGACCTTGCACATCCACAAATGAGTATCTTCATGCATCCAAGATGGATCAAGTGAACTTCCAGAATGCACAGATATAGAATCTTCTTTTTCTTTGTGGACAAGATTCCACTGTAAGGGTGGTACATCTCTGAAGGTATAATCCTTTAGATTGACCTTGGTGGTGACCCCTAAGTGCTGCAAGTACAAGGATTTGGTACCCCAATCTTGCACTATTTGCAGTTGTCGTAGGAAGGGTCCTCTTGGGATCATCTCATAGACATTATTTTTTTCAAAGTCACATATAGCAAAAGTGTGTTCAAACTCTACACCACAAGTGGTTAGAGTTATCCCTTCGAGCAATCCTAGAGATCTTTCAACATGGCCGTCCACCGTTTGAAGCTTCATTCTAGTTGGTCTTAATGTGGGTTTGCCCCATTGCTTCCACAAGGACGTGGTCACAATTGCAACACCTACACCTGAATCTATGATTGCTTTGGTTGTGTAACCTTGGTAGGTGATTGGAAGATAAGTATTATCCTCTTCACCTTCACTCATGTCTCCTATTTTGCCGAGAGGTATCTCTGGAACTTTCTTATTAGAGCCTGCTTTTGTCATATGGGAATCGAGTTCAGGAACTTGATTCGCCACATGCTTCCATAGTTCAAGTTTTACTTTTGGCAGCTCTTCAATTGTAAGATCACATCGAACCTTAGTATTCTTCATGACATCAATGTTTCTTGGAACCACTAAGTCTTCATGTCTTACCAATATTGTGGGAGCTCTGATATGAAGAGACTCAAATTCCCATGGGCCTATGAATTGTGGTAGTTCTTCTAAAGTATTAGACTCAAAATCTAATCTTTCTTCTTCTTGTTGTTCTGCTTGATCTCCGTAAATAGATGGAATGTCTTGGGGAAATTGATCATGAAGGTCATCGATCTCACGAATAGGAGGGGGATTACCCTTCTCCTTGGCCCATTTCTCTTCTTGTATTTCTTGCAAGAACTCTTGAGAGTACTCTTGAATTGAAAGAGGTGTTCCAACATCCGTGGAATTAGGAACATAAGCTTTCATTGGTGGTGAGCTTTCTCTTTCAACAACTGGTTGAGCCTATGGAGGTAAAGAAACCTGCAGCTTGTTTACCAACTGATCTAATCTTTCTATTAAGCCCTCGAAATGCAAATCCGATTTGACAGAGTTTGTCTGATTGAACGATTGACTGGTCTCCAGCATAACCTGAGCTAGATCTACCATTTTCATGCACATT
>CM035439.1:36461988-36484488 GCA_020310875.1 Ceratopteris richardii | reverse complement strand
ATAAATTTGATTTCTTTGTTTTCTACATGGAGGAGGTATGTGCATGGTCTATGATTGCTATACAAAATATGTTAAGTATTGTCTTGCTAGAATGTTATGCGGTGAAGCCACAGGAGATCTACATTTGCAGCATGGCACACACTTCTGTAGATTGCGAGGAGCCAATTTACGCCTTCTGAAGATCCATGCTTGCTTTTCCTTGCGTCTGTTATTGAAGCCCAGAATTTTATTGCATGAATACAGGGTTGCAGATCGCTCGCAATAATCATTTGGCACTCAAAGGCTGCTATCTATGCTTCTGAGTACTCATTGATGTTAATGCCACTATTGCCTGCCTTATTACTCTAGTTGTGGTGATAAAGATTGAGCAATAATTCACCTGTCCAGTTCCTGGTTGGAGGATGTCCGAGGCAAACTGTTGTGCTCTACAAAATTGTTTTGGGGTCGAGCTATGTGGCTTCTCTTGCCTAGTTCCTGACTCCCACCATTTTCTATTGTGCATAGGCAAGCTTCCTGTGTGGACCCCTCCTAGTGCAACAAGCTTGACTCTAAGATGGCGTCTTGCGAGTTTGAGAAAATTCTTGCCCCTCTTTCAAGTTGCCTACTACATTGAATAGGCATTGATAGTTTCTCTTTTTAAAGTTAGGATGTGAATAATTCTGCCCTTGGCCTTCCATTACTACAACGATGTGGTGTTGATGTAGCTTTCCCCACCATTCAGCTCACCAATGAAGCGTAGGAGTGGCTACTGGGAACATATGGGCACTGAGATTGAAACCGAATGTGGAGAATGCAAACATCTTCGCCTACCAATAATGGAACTAGTGCCCTAGGACACTCATGGTTGAAAACTTGGTCTTTGTATAACATCTGTTGGACACGTTGTTTGGAGTTATCCCTTCACTTCAGGAAAGATTCACATGCTCGAACCCCATTACAAAGCACAAGGTTGGGTCACTACTAGGATGGAGTTGGAATGAGGCCTTTCATGCATCACAACTCGGAAGTATTGTAACTCTTAACTATAGCCCTAAAATATTAAGAGGTGCGAACTTGTTCACAAACCAATTAACTTTGTTTTGAAGATGAATAAAAGTAGTGGCTCGTTACGGTTAACTGTTCCTCCACAAGACTGCTCATGCTTGTGTGTTGATTGGTCTATGTTCTCCATAATTGATGGTTGCATTTGTGAATTTTTGCTTTTTTCTTTTTAACATTAGTAAGGATGATAAACACAGAAATTGCACCATCATTACTATTATGTCACTGTGCAAGGGCTTCTTGAGAGGGCATTGCTTTAGTAGGGTTCATGAATGAAAGGTTGACATAATCTCATTGACTTTTGGTTTTGATTCATTTCACCTTTTATTATGGGCCCTATGGTTATACATGGTTACCTGATGATTTAAGTTTAACCCACAGATCTATATAGTTAGAACCACGAGTCTCCATGTTCCCTTGGCATGCCTTATTGAATGGATCAGTAGCGAATTAATGAATATCAATGTTATCTTGTGCAATATTGGGAGAACCATCATGGTAGATCTTAGAAGACTTGTGCTATCTGAAGCTTGTGCTTATGTAGAACTGTTGTGAGGATGAATCCTTGATTCTGAGCTAGTCAATCCACAGATAGGGCACACTATGATAAAGATATGCAAGAATGTGTTCTAACGACGGTTTCAAACTCTAAAAGTCATATCTTGCACGTTACTTGTAGCTTAATAAATCTTGAAGATTGCTTCTTGAAGGGTGTTTTCTTTCGGTGTCTCTCCTGAAAGGTATAAGAACAGATTTGAAAGGACGGCATACAATGTTGTCGATGGGAAGTCTCTTTGACTTATCAATATCGGATTGGTTCAGACTACACAGAAATTTCTCTACATTGAGCTTTTTCATGCTTAGAAATCTGTCAATTTGGGGGCATAGGAATGTCATGATTTCCTTTATTTTTTGATGAATTGCCTCTATGCTTCATTGTCATTTTTTTCAAATGATGTTTTTCTCAGTTGATATGCTTATCGATGGGAGGTTCTATGATTGTGCTACACACAGTCTAAGGCTTACTGCTCTTATACTACATGATTACTCCTAATCTTGTATATAGCAGGCGTGTAGGATTAATCTCACCTTGCAAAACATGGCATCTGGTGATGGCTGGTTCTGAATATCTCTTCTCTATATGCCACTACAATGACAAGTGAAAGTTTTGAAGTTTTGTGTAATCACCTTTTTTCTTGGAAGAAGAGTAGATTGGTGCATCATTTGTTGAAGGCGTGCACTATCCTATTTAGAAATGGTGTCCATAGGAAGTGTCATCTTTCAAAAAGAATATTATCTTCATTATATGGTACCATGCTGTGCATAGGGAAAATCAAGTGCATATTTTTGAATAATTGACTTTGTGTACCTTTCGGTACTGGCTTAGGGTGCAGAATGCTAGTACTTCAAGAATGTTCACTGTAATATGAGCATGTATTCATCAAAGGAAAGTTACAGGCACGTAGGGGTAACTTTGTTGATTCTGACCTATTTGGGATTGTTTAATTGTAAAGGTTATGAGTGTTTGTTTTTTGCTAGGGAAGTAACTCCCTAGTTTCACAATGCTCCATTAAGGCTTAATTTCTCATAATACAGTTTGGGTCAACACCTACAGACCTTCAACAATGATCCTTCTTGACTCCTATAGATGATTTACAGGAGTAGATTTGGATAAGCTGTTTGAATTTCATAAATGCTTGGAGTCATTACATTGCACTATTGTCTAATCATTTTGTGAGCACATATCACTTATGTTAATTTGCAAGCTTGTTGACTAGGAGCATAGTATAAATGATGGCAGGACCATAGGCTACATTCATCTCATGCTTTACATTGCAAAATGTCACACTCCCTCTTGAAAATAACAGAGTATGGAATCATTGAGACATAAGAGATAGGCACTCCTTGTCTTGACTAGGCTCCTTGTTTTTTTTGGGCTATCGTTTTTGTTGGATTGCAGGAGAAAGAAGATTTTCATGCAGAATTCTCTCTAGTAGAGCAAGTCTTGTAGCAATGGATGCTCCCTGAGTGGAAACTAAATTTGAAGTGAATGTTTATCTCATTACTAGATGCAGCCTACTTGCTCTTTTGTATGTCATTTCAGGTTTGGGAGCTTCTGGTGAAGGCATTTCCAGCCTTACCAAAGACTGCTTAGTGGGAGGAATGCTGGGCTGACTGCCCCCCAAGGGGATTGTGTCGCTCAGCTTTGAAGATTAAAGATTTGCAGCTTTAAGCTTTGAAGATTGAAGATTTGCAGATTGAAGTAAAGACTGAAGACTGTTGTGTGAAGCTTTGCAGATTGAAGGATTGCAGAATTTTGAAGATCTGAAGAATTTCCAGACTTGACTCCAACTTGGAACAATTCAGTTATGTATAATCTTCTTCCCTTAGCTTTGTGGAGGACGACAAAGTCTAGGGGGGGGGGAGAGTGTTGGGTTGTAGGGTATGCACACACCCTCAATGGTGCATGGGAACCCTCTCTAGACCATGAGAAATAACCTTTTTTTGTATATATGTGAGTGTCACATATGAACACTCTCCTAGAGCACTTTTTAATATTATCTTATATACCATAGTGAAGAGGTCTCTCATATTTCACCTTTTTGGCTCTCTAGAAAATCCCACGTATAAATATTCTCACGCATGCCCTTCATTGGGATTTGGTAGTTACATATTTGATCTTGGAATATCCTAGAAGATTGGCACTTAGAGAGAGAATCACGTTTTTGACTTTTCAAAGAGGCACATGGGGAATAGAGCTTAGCCTATAAATAGAAGCTCATTTTTGTAAAGAGGGAGCTTTTGGTCGATGTGCTCTCATGTAATATCTCTTATCAATGGAAGATGCTCTCATTTACTCCAAGAAGACTATTTATATTTACATGTATTGTGTCTTGTGAGTGTGTGAGAGTGGTGTGTATGTGCCTATGCATGTCTCTCCTTTGTGTGAGTGGAGTAGTTGCATTTACTTGTATTTTCCTCATGGACTAGGATCCTTGACTCCCTATTCTCCTTGTTTTCAAGCATGTGGCAAATCATGGGGCTGTTGCCAATGGCTTGAACATGTGGGAGGTAGGGGTGGATGAGAGGAGAGTCACTCTTGAGCTTTCCTTCTTGCTTCCATGCAAGGTGGTGAGGGTTCTTGGTCATTCCTTGCTACAACCTCAACAATATGTATATGTATATGTATATGTATATGTATATGTATATGTATATGTATATGTATATGTATACGTATACGTATATGTTTACGTATACGTATATGTTTACGTATACGTATATGTATACGTATACGTATATGTATACGTATACGTATATGTATACGTATACGTATATGTATACGTATACGTATATGTATACGTATACGTATATGTATACGTATACGTATATGTATACGTATACGTATATGTATACGTATACGTATATGTATACGTATACGTATATGTATACGTATACGTATATGTATACGTATACGTATATGTATACGTATATGTATACGTATATGTATATGTATACATATACGTATATGTATATGTATATGTATATGTATACGTATATGTATATGTATATGTATATGTATATGTATATGTATAGGTATATGTATATGTATATGTATATGTATATATATATATATGTATATGTATATGTATATGTATACGTATTTGTATATGTATATGTATATGTATGTGTATATGTATATGTATATGTATGTGTATATGTATATGTATATGTATGTGTATATGTATATGTATATGTATGTGTATATGTATATGTATATGTATGTGTATATGTATATGTATATGTATTTGTATATGTATATGTATGTGTATATGTATATGTATATGTATGTGTATATGTATATGTATATGTATATGTATATGTATATGTATATGTATATGTATATGTATATGTATATGTATATGTATATGTATATGTGTTGGCATCATCTTAGAAGAAGCACGGGCATACATGCAGATCTAGCACTGAGGCAACCCATCAAAGTTTTTCAATCTTTACATTATTTTAAAAAGTGATTCTCATCACTGAAGACCATTGTAAATACAGTTTCACCTTTTTGTAGCTCCATTTTGTGCAAGCCGAGGAGTCTTCAAGCTTGAGGAGCTTTAGTAGTATTTGCCTACCAAGTTTCATAATTTTCAGAGCTCGTTTGAGCCTCCAAAATAGCTTAGGGACCTAATTTTTAACTAGGCTGGACACTAGGTTTGGACAGGGCCAAAGCTAGTAAAAAACTATAAAAAGAGCTAGAGAGCTCATTTTTGGGGGCTAGCTTGTTGTAGTTTTGAACTTGTATGAGAACTTTGTTGTAATAGAAGTGATTCCATTGTCTTGCCCTCTTTTTTCTTGCCGTGTGTGCACGTGTGTGTGTATGTGTGTGCATGTTTGTGTGCTTCTCACTCACACACTTGTGCCTTCACTTGCTGGAGGTCTCCATACCATCCTCATGTCTTCCCGAATTGACATTAAAGGAGGTGTTACTCATCAATGAGCTACACCAAATTTTGGCGCCGTTGTCGAGGATCGAGCTTTGAGGACGAGCGTCTGATGGTAAGACATAGAGAGAACGCGTTGGAATGGTAAGTAGTAGGTAATTTTCTTGTTTTTCACCATTTCCCCATCTCCATCTCCATCTCCATCTCCATCTCCATCTCCATCTCCATCTCCATCTCCATCTCCATCTCCATCTCCATCTCCATCTCCATCTCCATCTCCATCTCCATCTCCATCTCCATCTCCACCTCCATCTTCCTTTCATATTCCCATTCCCCTTTCCTTCACTTCATTTGCATGGAGAGAGTTTGAGAGAGAGTGAGAGTGCATAGTTGTTTTTGTGTGTTTTTTGCATGATTCTTGTAGGTGTCAGTAGCATCACCATCCCCAGCAGGCTCTGCAGGTACGGAATTCTTCTGCGCAAGCCCCGAGGCATCGACCTCGAGTTATCGTGACACCAAAAAATTGACCCTATCGCAAATCTGAGTGCACCACGACACAACGCAGCCTGAGAGCTCCTAGAATCACTAGATAGATCAGTAAAATTCACCATATCCCAGTCTATCGCGACACACCGAGGTATCGCGACACACCGAGGTATCGCGACACACTGAGGTATCGCTTTTTCATATTCCCATTCCCCTTTCCTTCACTTCATTTGCATGGAGAGAGTTTGAGAGAGAGTGAGAGTGCATAGTTGTTTTTGTGTGTTTTTTGCATGATTCTTGCAGGTGTCAGCAACATCACCATCCCCAGCAGGCTCTGCAAGTATGGAATTCTTCTACACAAGCCCCGAGGCATCGACCTTGAGTTATCGCGACACACCAAAAAATTGACCCTATCACAAATCTGAGTGCACCACGACACAGCGCAGCCTGAGAGCTCCTAGAATCACTAGATAGATTAGTAAAATTCACCATATCCCAGTCTATTGTGACACACCGAGGTGTCGCGACACACCGAGGTATCGTGACACTCCCACCTATCGCAGCACACTGACCTATCGCGACACATCCCACCTATCGCGACACACCGAGGTATCGTGACACTCTCACCTATCACGACACATCGACCTATCATGACACTCCCACCTATCGCGACACATCGAGGTATCGCAAAACACCCATCTATCGCGACACACCGACCCGAGCTATCGTGATACACCGACTCAACGTATAAATTTCTAAGGGGTATAATTTGTGTAATTGTGGTAATTTTGGGATTAAATTTTGACAAGTTGGGGTCTTTTAGAGTCTTAGAAGGGGAAAGAACAACTAGAAAACCATAGAAAAATTCTTGAACCCTGAGAGCCTGGTTTGAACCCTAAGTGCCTGAATGGTCATAACTTCACCATATGAACTCCGATTGATGAGATTTTGGTCTCGTTGGAAAGCTGGTTGAGAATCCTATGTGGACCTCAGCTGGTTTTCGAAAGAATCATACATGGAGTTTTAGAACATGTATTTTTAAGTTTGCCATTCAGTAGGATTAGGGGGTCATAAGATTTTGGGGGTACAGGGAGCTACTCCAAGGGGGGATCATATTTGTTGATGTGTGTCCATCAATTCATTGTAATGTAAGGAAATATTAACTTGTGAACTTTGCAGGAACGTTGTGAGCAATCAAGGCATCCAAAGCAAGCTAGCAAGGGTGAGTACCAAGCTTGGGAAAATGCTACCTGAGCTTGTGCAACAGTTTGAGCAACAAGTGAATTGAGGTTGGAAGTTCTCTCAACACTTCTTCGTCAATTCCTAGCTTAGGCTAAGTACGACTTAGATGTGGTGATTAATTAGAGTGACCCTAGGCACGAATCAAGTCCAAGAGATCTAATCAACTAAGTACAAGCATTAAGTAGATCTTAAGTGCAAAAATTTGAAGGAACAAAAGTAAACTTGAATCGGTCAAATATCAAAGACGAAATTCACTCAAGTAATCCTGATGATGTGATTCCAAACAAGGGCTTAACACAATATTCAACTAAAAAGAACGAAGTGATTGGTACAAATTAACCTGCAACGAGAGTGTACTTGGGACCAAGGGGGTAGAGAAACCAGGCATATGAACCTTAGGTCAGGAAGACACTTAGGCCGAGACAGACAAAGCCTCAGATCTTGTGAAGCTAGTGTCAATCACACTGCTAGGTCTTGGGCCCAGCAGTTGAGTGATTACCCATACACTCCCAGATCAGAAACAAGTGATTCTGAGATGTACTATGACATGGAGAGACAAGTAGATAGTTCAGGGGTGGCATACCTAGAAAAACTAGAAGGACCTTACAAGACTCAATTGGAATACATCAGGACTAATCGTCTAGGTGCTCGCATCTATGAAGACAGCATGAGAAGATCTGTGGTCCAGATTAAGAACCCCGATCAGCCCCATGGACTAGAACATCCGGTAGTCAAGTTCGAGAATGAAGCATACCTAGATAAAGAAGGGACTATTTATGTAGTCACCACCCTTCCAAATAGAATAGACGAGTTCGGCAATGTGATCGCAGAGACTGACATGGGTGACATAGAGCAAGGGAACTTAGGGAGAGAGTCGAGAACTCCCCGTGGCAAATCAGTCCTGACCAGAATCATGACTCCAGAGTGGGTTCCCCAAGACAATAAAAGTATAGATTTGCTTTTAAACTGAGAAACCGATGAGGCGTTTTGGAGGTATAAGCCTAATCAGCCTCATGAAGTAGGAGCTCTCACAATCTATGAGTTTAAAGATCCCGAGAGCCCAGGCAAAGTGACCTACTTAGACAATATATCAGAGAGGATCTTCGTAGTCTCAGAGCATGGTAGACATGCCTACACTTGGAAGGGTGAATTTTTTTTTCCCCAACCTTGGTCCAATGTGTCCTACAGCCACCAAGGAGCTGGGACCTCCCAAGCTCATGGAGCTCAAAGGGACAAAAGTAGAGACAAACCCGAGGTAAGCTTTGCCAACCCCCTAGGAAGAGAAAGGATGAGAATAGAAATGGATAGAGAAGAAACCGAGAGACCTAGAGCCCCAACGAACCAAAGAAATGTTGATGATCTCCCTTTGCCAAGGCCGAGAGAACACACTAGGACCCTGAGGCCAACCCAGCTGGTGAAGTCCATGAAGAATTACTTTGATGGCACTGGAGACCCTTACGACCATGTTGCAGAATTTAGGCAAGTCTTGAGAGCTGAACAAGTTGAGGATCTATTCACGCAGTACAATGCTTTTGGTCTAACCCTTAGAAACACAGCTCTTACGTGGTTTCAACCACTACATGAGAGGCAGTTTAGGAGCATAGACCAACTTTTAGAAGCTTTCGTCACTGAGTTTTCTAAGAGTGGCATATGGCATAATACTTCCTCCCAGATTCATAGCTTCAAGCAAACACCTCAAGAGACGGTCCGACTGGCAGGAAGACGGTTTAGGCAATACCTAGAGAGGTGTTCGATGCCTGAGTTACCCACACTAGCCAAGCAAGTGGCTTTGTTTTTAGATAGATTGTTGAGTACTAAGCTTAGATCATATGTGTATCTGAAAGACCCCAGAACCATAGAAGAATGTGTACGCATGGGCATAGACATTGAGGATAATCTAGGAGAGGAGCTGGAGCTTTCAAAAATCTACAAGGATTCAGATAGCTCTAGTAGCCTTACTTCCAATCAATCCACATCTATCGAGGAACTTGTAGAGAAGGTAGATAAAAAACTAGGTGTCTCTAGCAAACAAATTCCAAGATTTGCGCCAGGAAAATGATACTATACTTGTGGAGGTGACCATATGGCGAGTGTATGTCCCATTATGGCTCACCCCCAAGTGAATCCTAGTAGCCAGTATTGCACCATAGAGCGAAGGTACACCAACCACAACGCACAAGATTGTCCTTATAACAAGCAAACTGTCAGGCAAAACTATCCTCAACCATATCCACAACAGGGTAGATTCTAGGCTAAGTACCCACCACAACAATATGGTAGGCCCCAGCAATCCTACCAACCACCCTATCAAGGGTAGCAGCGACCTCAACCAGTCCTAGCGCAGCAACCCCTTGCTCCAACCAATGTGATTCCAGTGAAATATGCATCTGCTAAAGAAAATCTGAACAGAGCCATAGTCCTAGTAACACCATTGCTATCAAAAAGTGATCCAAGTGACCATAGTTTTGACTCCACACATATTGATAGCCCACAGGCTTACTACATGCAGTCACCCGAGCATAATGAGTCATACTATTATGAAGAACCCAGTGAACCTAGTTGGGAGCCAGATTATACGAATGTCATGTATGCGAACCCCAACTCTAGACCTCAACCTAGGCAGATAGGACCTCCATTCCCTAGAGGGCCATGCTTTCGATGTCAGGGAGATCACCTCATCTGTGATTGCCCTCTACCAGCACCTACACAAACCCAATCTGTAACAATTCAAGGATTTTGCCTAGACTGTGGAAAGGAGCATTTGTTACGAGAGTGTCCCAAGAACCCCATCAATATGCCGAAAATTGCTGCTATCAATGTTATTGGGTTAATAGTAGACTCTACGGGAAGTGTGACTTCTAGTGCCCCAGTGCAAGTAGTCACCCGAGCTCAAGCTTGGCAGCAAACTCAAGGAGTAGGGTAGGAAAAGAGTTATGAGGTTAGTGAGACGGAGAGCATAACCGAGAAAAGGACAAGAGCTTGGAGAGATAGCCAGGAGAGAATGAAAAGACAATGGTCTCAGAAAATGAGCAAACTTGAAGAAAGTTTGAGAGAAACCAAAGCAAAGATAAGTGAACTCGCATCTCAAAACCACTCTCACACTACCCCACCACCACCCTTTCCATCTCCCGCCAACCCATCACTTTCCATTCCCCAACCTTCTAATCCACCACACATAACCCACCGACCACCCAGAGTAGGATCAGTCCTAGCAGATCCCACTCCTGAGGACCTAGACATGATGCTTAAAGCATATCAGGCCAGGATCCAAGAAGGGCCAAATGTGACAGATCATGAAAAATGTTACCCTAGAGCCAATCTAGAGATAGAGCGAACCAAGCTTTGTGCTAAGATGGTTGAATTGGCGCAAGCCATGTTTGAGTCTAATTCCTTGCAAGAGTTACCACATTTCACAGGCCCATGGGAAACCAAGTCAACTTGCATGAGAGCACCTACGGTCATGATAAGAAATAAAGATTTGATCATACCTAGGAACACGGAGGTGGTAAAGAATACTAAAGTGCAGTGCAACCTCACTTTAGAAGAGCTACTCAAGGTTAAGCCTGAATTGTGGAAACATGTAGCCAAACAAGTGCCAGACGTAGCGGAATCTCGTTCCCAAGTAGGATCTCTTAGAACTATGCCAAAAATACCACTGGATAAGATAGGCGACATGAGCGAGAAGAAGGAAATACCTATCTTCCAGTTACCCACCAGGGATACACAACCAAGGCAATTTTGGACTCAGGTGCAGGAGTTGCAATTGCTACCACCTCCCTATGGAAGCGTTGGGGCAAGCTGGCACTTAGTCCAATGAGAATGAAATTGCAGATGGCCAATGGACACATAGAAAGACCCCTAGGATTGCTAGAAGGAATCACTCTCACTACATGTGGTGTAGAGTTTGAGCATACGTTTTCTATATGTGACTTTAGCAAAACCCAGGCCTATGAGATGATTTTGGGGAGACCATTTATGCGGCAGTTGCAAGTGGTACAAGATTGGGGAACCAATTCCTTGTACTTGCAACACTTAGGTGTCAGGACCAAAGTTAATCTCAAGGACTATTCTCATAGAGATGTCCCTCCCATCCAGTGGAACCCCATCCATAGAGCCAAAGATGATACTGAGTCAGTGCATTCCATAGGATCAGGATCCTCATGGATGCATGAAGACACTCACTTATGGATGTGTAAAGTAGCAGTAGAAGAAGAGAAGAGAGAAAAAACCAGAGAGATAGGTGCGAAGGAAACCCATAGATCAATTCAAGACCCAGCCTATGCACCTATAGTATTCCCTGACGAAGAATTTGAACCTCATAGTTGGGCAAAAATTTTAGCAACAATGGATGTAGCCATCAATGAAGAACAATGGACACCCCAATGTGACGAGGATGGTTATGACATTTCAGTCTTCTCCATAGAGACAATTATGGGAGATTCGATTTTAGAAGAATGTGAACCTAGCACTGATGCATTTGAGGATACAAGTGACTCCGATTTAGAGTCAATCATCATGGACCCACCTTTTGCATCAGATGAAGAATACTTCTATGAAGTAGAAGTTCACTGTCAGAGACATGAAGAACTCACAAATTATGTAAGGTTAACCACGCAAGTGGCCACCAAGAGTGAAGGCAAGAAAAGGAAGAAGAGAGAAGTCACACCAGAAGAGGAAGAATCTTTGTTTGAGGTCCCTGAAAATTTTAAGAAGTATGAAATAGAGGATAGGAGAGTCATGATAAGAATGCCTAAATGTGAGGCACAATCAAGGGAGGCCTATGATAACAAAGAAACCACCAAGAAAATAGTTGTAGCCATAGAAGAAGGAGAAGAAAGATGCACCTACATAGGACATGAGCTGACGGAAGAAGAAGAGCAAGAGTTGATAGCTTTGCTAAGAGAGTACAAAGATGTATTCGCTTGGAGTTACAAGGACTTGAAAGGTGTAGATCCCTACATATGCTCCCACACGATCCCCATGACCTCAGAGGCCAGACCCTCTAAACAGAAGCCATACACATACAATGACAACTATGCTGCTAAGATCAAAGAAGAGATAGATCACTTACTTGAAGCTGGATTTATCTATGAAATCGAGCACACTGAATGGGTATCCCCCATTGTAGTGGTGCCCAAGAAGAATGGCAAACTACATGTATGCATTAACTTGAAGAAGGTTAACGCAGCCACTGTTAGGGATAGTTATCCACTTCCAATCACTAAGCACCTATTAGAAAGGGTAGCAGGCAAGGAAGTGTATAGCTTCTTAGATGGGTTCTCTGGTTACAATCAAGTAGAAGATCAACATAAGATGACTTTTGCCACAGAGTGGGGCATATTTTTTTGGGTAATGCCATTTGGTCTAACCAATGCGCCCACAACCTTCCAAAGATTGATGTGCCATGTGTTTAAAGAGTTCCTAAGGAAGAATTTGGAAGTCTATGTTGATGATCTCTGTTCTCATTCCAACATTAGACAGACACATATACCTGAACTCAAACAAATCTTTGACAGATGTAGGGAATATCAAGTTTGCCTGAACCCAGAAAAGTGTGTTTTCATAGTCAGGCAAGGCAAGATTCTAGGACACAGTGTCAAAGAACGGCATATCCATTGACGAAGAGAAAGTGAGAGCGATCGCAGAACTACCTAGGCCAAAGAATGTCAAGGAAGTGCAAGCTTTCATGGGGCATTGTGGTTATTATCGACGTTTTATACACATGTATGCCATCATTGCAAAGCCTCTATACGGACTTCTGAACAATTTTGAGTGGACTAAGGAATGTGAGAAATTTTTCAATGAGCTTAAGAGACGATTATGTTCAGCACCAATCTTGACTACACCAGATTGGAAAAAGCCATTCCATGTCCATGTGGACGCATCCAATTATGCTATTGGATGCATGCTAGCACAACCTACGGGCGAAGGTAATATGGATCTTCCAATTGCCTATCTGAGTAGACAGTTGAATGCAGCTGAACGAAATTATACCACTACTGAAAGAGAAGGATTAGGCATGGTATATGTGGTTAAGAAATTTAGGCACTATTTGCTTGCAAATAAGTTTAAATTTTTTACTGATCATCAAGCACTCTTGTACTTGGTAAACAAGCCATGCAATACGGGTAGACTAGTAAGATGGTTCCTCTTACTAATGGAGTATGACTTTGAAGTAGTGGTGAGGAAAGGCAAGACTCATTTGAGAGCAGACCATCTCTCTAGGCTCACATCTTGAGAGGCCCCACAAGGAGTATCAGATGACCTTCCTGATGCTTACTTGTTTAATTTAGAGGTTGTCCCATAGTGGGCCAAGAACATAGTGCCAGTATTGACATATGGGCCCAAACACCCCATAGTAAACACTCGAGATAGGGAGGTGGTAAAAGCCCAAAAGTATCATATGATGGGAGGAAGTATGTACAAACATACAGATCAAGGAGTATTAGCCTGTTGTGTGGAAGAGGATGAGTACGTGAAGTGGTTGCAATTAGCACATGTGGGTGCATTAGCACAACACTACTCGAGACAAAGAACCTTATAGACATTGAGGAGACTTGGAGTGCAATGGCCAACTATGGAAGCTGATGTCCATAGGATGTGCAAAGAATGCCCAATCTGCTGCACTAAACCACTAGTGGAACATGCCACTCTTTATTGAGTGTCTTTGGTGCCAGATTGGAGTGAACCCCTAGTAGCCTTTTTTAGGACGAGAACCTTCCCCCAAGATATGACATTGGCTAGACAAAGGAGCTTAGGACAAGAAGCTTTAGATTATACTCTCATTGGAGAAAATCTATACAGAAGGGGAAAAGAAGAGTATCTTAGATTATGTGTCCACGAGAGTGAATATCTGAATATCTTGGAGATTTCTCACCAAGGTGTAGCAGGAGGATACTTTGGACCAGATCGGGTGATCAAGGCAATTCTATTTGTAGGTCTTTGGTGGCCAACCCTTCACATGGATGCACATACCTACGTGAAGAGGTGTGATGTTTGTCAGCAAACTCAGTATCCTATACGCAGAGATGAGATGCCATTGAAACCTATGATGGGTGGACGTGCATTCTCTAAATGGGGAATATACTTTGTTGGTCCTATTAATCCCCCAGCCAAGGGTTCACATGCTGAATACATCATTGTGGCCATAGACTATCTAACCAAGTGGGTAGAAGTAAAATCCACAATGAAGAACGATGCTCAAACGACATCAAAGTTCTTATTTGAGAATGTGTTCACTAGATATGGATTGCCAATAGAGTTAGTGAGTGATAGAGGCACCCACTTCTTGAATGAAGTCATAGAAAACCTTCTCCAAGAATTCCTGGTGATACATAAGAAGTCTGCCCCCTATCATCCACAAGCTAATGGACAGGCTGAGACCACAAATAAGATTCTATGTAATGTATTGACAAAATTGGTCAATAATAAGTGCTCTGATTGGGACAAATAGCTACACCATGCTGTTTGGGCATATAGAGTTGCCTATAAAACGGTACTCCAAGCCACACCCTTTCAGATGGTGTTTGGCCAAAATGCAATGCTACCATTGGACTTTTTAATACCTACATTGAAGGTAGCACACAAGCATGACTGGACAGTCCATGAGCTCTCCTCTAGAATCTTTGATCTTGAACGCTTAGGTGAAACACGTTTGAGAGCTTCAGCAGGAATTTATGCAGCCAAGAAGAGGCAAAAGGCATATTTTGACTCACATGTGAAGGATAAGGGTTAGAAAGCAGGAGATCTAGTCCTAGTCTACACATTGAAGCAACATGCACAGAAATTAGAGAAGAGAGGCTATGGACCAATGATTATCAATAGGATCTCCACAAGTGGAGCAGTACAACTAGCCACTCTAGAAGGAGACATCCTACCAAGTTACATAAGCGGATGCAGAGTCAAGTTATATCAAGAACCCCTAACGGAAGAGATACTAAATCGACTCAATATTGCAAAGAAACGTAAGGAAGAGGAAAAGTGAATTCGAGAAGAAGCACAGGCAGAAGCTTTAGAACGCATCCGACGAATGAAATTGAGAAGACAAGGTAGAGATCAATCCGTGCCGGACACTCATGAAGCTCTAGGGTATCATATGGCCATGTGTGAGGCTTCAGGTGAACAGTCCCATAGGATAGTTGATCGACGACCTTTTGTGACTCTAGAAGTAGGGCAAGGAGAGAATGCAAGGACCATGAGAGCTTTAATCAACTCAGGTGCGGCCACTAGTGCAGTGCGATTTTCTTACTGCCAAGAATTGCAATTGAAGGTAAAACCCATAGAGGCATATCTGATAGGGTTGGGAGGTGTTGAAACCCCTTGCATGGGAGAGGTGGAACTTCCCCTCCACGTTCAAGAGGTCCTAATGGTAGTAAAAATGCTAGTATGTGAAGACAAGGATCTTATCGAACCTCTTGTCTTGGGCCAAGACTCGATCTATGATCATGCAATCAACCTCAACCTAAGAAATGGACTTCTCCAGGCTTGGGTAGGCCAAAGCCACCTCACGATTGAACTAGCAAATCAAGCACTCAGGCCATTAGAAAAGGCACCAACTCTTGGTCCCTCCAGGAACCCACATGAAGATAACAATGTTGTTCTTGTCCAAAGTTCTAGGATGTAGAGGATTGTCTCTTTTGACGAAGGTACAGAAGTCAATGAGGAATTCCCATCTGTTCCAAAGAAGATTCTAGAGAGGCAGGCCGAGCAACACACGACACTGAGGAGACCGATGATCAAGAAGCATGAGCACCAACCTGGGCAATATGAAGTACCTCGTGGCATGAAGCAGATCTAGATATGCAAAGGGGAAAAAACCACGGCTCTAGAGACAGGTTCTCAAAAAAGAACCAAGCGAGCCACACCGTCAAGGACTAAAACGAAGGAGTCCCTAGGCAACACTCTAAACATACCATTTCTATTTGGGTCCCGAAGCAGTCAATGAAGGCTAACCCCAATGCTAGACAGATATGGGTGCCCAAGGCCTGCTTACAAGCCCAAATAGCTTCACCTCTAGTCATAAGAATAAATCAACACTCACAAGCACTCTTGGCAAACATCTCAGGGAAGATACCTACACCCCACACTATTACACCTTTGGTAAAACCTAGGAATGCCTAGAAATCGGTACCCAAAAAAATCCAAATCCAACACAATCTAGTTCATAAATCTTTACCTATTATCAGCTCTAAGAGCTACGAATCCTCAATCAAAGTTTGGAGACTTAAACCTCGGATCAAACCCCCTGACCCAATTTTGTAAATCCATCCACTCTGATGTAGGTGCATTCTGAGTACATTGCATACCCAAAGTATGCATCTAGGATAACACTAAGCACTAACCAACATTCACACCTATCACCAACACTTCACCTCTAACCACTAACCACCTAGAATGTCATGTTAGTATTGTGGAGGGAACACCATTACATCCTGTTTCCTATGCAACACTAATGTGCCTCTCTTCTTCTAACAGATTAGCATCATCGGCTACCAACAGTCCCATGGTAGAAACTGCAGGCACGAGCTCCCAGGCAGGCACTAGTTCTCAACTCAATTGGGATACCATGCCGTGGAGACTCCACTGACAGCTAGGCCTGAAGAGTTTCTGCATGTGAGACAAATTTCCATCTCGGATCCACCAAGCGGCCTAACAGAAAGAGTAAAAGGACATTCTCATTGGTTCAATGAGATGCGAGGAGATTTGGGGGATGCAGACCACATATGGGAGTCCAAGTTGGAATTTGGAGGAGTCTAGTGGACATTTCAGTTCTTCTCAAGAGATTTTGAAGCACTACAAAACATAGCACCTCTTCAAGATATTTGGCAGAAAGCGGGATTGAAGGATTATTTTAGTGCATCTCTACCTAGACCAGATTTCCTTAGATGCTACTACTTGATTGCTACTCTTAAAGCGACAGGAGATCGAGATCAGTCAGGCACATTCGTGGTGCCCTCTCTATCAAACCAAGAGGAAATGAAAAAGTTTGAGTTGAACATAACTTTAATCAGGGAGGACCTTCAGATGTACGGTACCCATGTACCCTCCGATCGAGACCCATTGATACTAGAATCAATGAAGAGCAGTAAGCTCAAGAAGCTGAAAGAGATGTGTGTCCTCACCCAAAATATTGCCATACCGTTGCGTATGTGTCTCCAACACTTTGCATTTCCAGCTCAAGACCGATTCACCCAACCTCACAAGAAGATTTGGTACGGACTATACCTAGCGGAGACAGGGAGTCTGCCTATTAAGATGCCTGTGTGGATCCTCGATCAATTATATGAAGCTGGCAAACGAGGACTAAGGAAGCCCATGTTGAATGGTTGTTGTGCCATTACAATAATCATATACAGATGCCTCGCTTATGATGTGCCAATTGCACGGGCACTTAAATACTCACAGCTGCAATTCTTCCAGGGGTGAAAACTAAGGGTTCAACCAGTTAAACGCATGCGTGGATCTCTTTCCCATGTACCCATTCCTCGCGAGACCACCACTGAAACCTCCCTTAGATAGGAAGAACAGGTGGCCCCATTCACTATCCGTCTCCAATGATCCCAGTCAGAGGCCATTACACAACCCACTCCATCAGCCCCCCCGTTACCCACAGATGTTGAGTTCGCTTCCATGAATGAATTGATCGAAGACACCTCCTTTGATTTTGAGACCTTCTTGCAAGCAACACAACTGTCGGATGGTGAGTTCTTTTCAGATACTGAAGGTCCCGGATCATCATCCCATTGTGGACGCCCGCATTGTGAAGAACGAAGAGTACATTGGGAGGATGAAGCCCAACACACTCACATTGAAGACACACATGAACAAGAGAAGGCTCTAGGGCATGAATCAAAGGAGAGTGAAGAGGAAGCCCCTGCATACACTACTCAACTTACATGGCTGTACAAAACTATAAAACAAGTCCAAAAAAGGCATAAGTTGTTTGAGGAGGCAAACAGAGCAATGGTGAACCAAATGCTTCAAGCAAAAAATGCGGACCCCCACTTTGTTGAATCATTGAACCTTTTGGCTGACACATGTGGGATTATAGAAGCTATGCGGACCATGTTACATTGCACTCCCCCTCAATATGATCAACGAAGGCTGGATACGCGACCACGTAGGGGTAAGATGATTCAGATCAAAGTTTCTACCTCACTCTCTACCACTGCTCAGGATGATATGCACATGACTAGCCCCACTAACACTGATGCACACGACGAGAACACATGGATACCATCTCCACCATCACCTCCCACCTAGCCCACCGAACCCCTCACCACTAGCATCCCCAAACGTCCAATAGTTACCTTTACTCAACCTATACCGCACACCACCCTTTGGCCATCCTTACCTATCCCTACCTCAATCATTGCTTGCCCATTTTTCGAACCTCATATAGGTCATCCCGCGACCCATCAAACCATAATAGGTCACCCTTCTTATCTTCTAGCTCTAGGACAGCCACATGACTCTAACCAAACATTAACACACCCATTTTCCCTCACTACTACATTCCCTCTTTCCCAACCCCAACCCTCTGTGCCCCTCTTAACCTCCTCAGAACCAACACAAACCACCCTGCCTCCATTTTTGGCAAACCTTGTAAATGTGATACAGCAAATTGAGAATTATAAAAGAAATTCCCATTCCCAACCCACCTCCCCCACATTCACGGCCACCACTTACACACCACCCACCATTCCAGTATTCATGATCCACACTTCACATGCAATCACGTCCGACCCCATGGACATTTCACCCTCCACAGGATCACTCACCACCCCTTTTGTCTCAACATCACCACTTCGTACTTCACTCACGTCACCACATACACCCACTGTCAGCACAACATTCACTTTTCCCTTCCCCATTTCCCAACCCCTTGCATCTTCCACCTCTACCTTTGCATCCACCTCATTTAGTCATGCACTACACACCATGTTCGAAGCTGCCACCCAGCTTAAACAGGAATACCGATTATTGGAAGAAAACAATAAAGAGCTTTGTAATCTGTCGTCCCACCTCGAGGCACGTGTCAATGCGTTGGAGTTGAGCAATATTGCATTACAACATGAGGTTACCGCCCTCCAACAATCTCATGTGGAGCTCGAAGCCAGGTATACAGAGGCAGGTAAAGTAACCGATGAACAACTCAGAGATCAGCGAGCTCGCAACGCTAGACTACAAAGAAACATTGCATTACTTTGCTAACACTTAGCAGCTGCTCAAGAAGAGAATAGAAGGCTACAACAACAGAATCAAGAAAATTTAGAAGAAACCATCGAAAACACCCGAGGGGCACCCATAGATCCTGCTAAATTCCAAGCTATCCCCTCAGAAAACATTTAGCAGGTATTGGAAGATTATGCGACCCTCTTGGACGCACACGACCAACTTGTTGACCAGGTAAAGGAACTACAAAGACACCATGTGCCCACACCGCACCCAACATCAGAGCCTAGAGATACGATGAGTGTTGCTACATCACCACAGCGAGAAACATCAACTGACAGTGAATTACTTGATTTAAGGCAACATGTCACTGAATTAAAGATGAAAATACTACAATACGAACGACCTCCATCTCCTCCCGATCAACCTTCCGAAGAAGAGGCAGTTACTATTCTAGTAGAAGAGACCTTCGAGGATAATTATGAGGCTCAACCTCTTCGAGGAGGAAGAGTCACAGATGAAGGACAAGACACGTATGAGGAACCCCCTCCGGCATGGATGAAACAAGTAGAAGAGATGGGGTCAACTCATGAAGAGCGTATATCCACTCAGATGATGACCATGAAAACTATTGAGAAGACATACTTCAATCGGAATATTTCCGGCACCTGGCTCCTAGGTGACTGATAACCAATTCAGAGTTATAATATAAGCCCTACTTTGTACTATTGGCAGACTACAATGCTGAGATTAAATGCAAAACCAACAAGTACCCTACTTTCACAACACAATTCGAACCAGAGGACATTCCAGAGGAAGCCCAAAAAGGTGCCATATTCCAACCCATCTGGAGGCAAAAGTTATTGGAGACCTATCCAGAAATGCTACGAACATGGGACCATGCCCCCATGCACTTAAAGTATAATCCATGCTATGGGCCAGTGCAACGAAGAAGATCATGGAAAGCATTTGCCATAAAAGTTCAGAACAATGCTAATTCCAAACAATGGCTCAATTACCCCTCCATTGCACCACCAACAGGCACACCTACCGTAGCATACATGATGGCTACTATCAGACACTGGATGCCACGTCTCCAACCAATGAACGATGTAGCTGTGCAGATGATGCTAAAGATCTTAGACATGATGCAAATTGTACTCAAGACTTTTCGCAATGCACGTAATATCCAGCCTCCAATTTCGGGCTTTATAAATGGGAATTACGACTTACTATATGATATGAGCGTAACCCCAGTATTAGGGTTGCTTATGCATGACATGCGAGGATCAGATATCTCCCTTTTTGCTATAAGCAAACATTTGATAATATGTTTACCACTGGGTTTTGGGAATCTCACTCGGAAGTATTCGCACCATGACCTACCCATCTCCTACAATTATTTGCATGCGAACAAACTATGCACTCCGAGCTCTATACCACGCCACCACCTGATATTTTGGGTGCTGTCAATTGGCAGACTCTTCAAAGAGATCTAGTAAGAGGAATCAGAATCAAAGAACAGGAGCTAGCCACTAACATAGTACAACACTACATTGATCACCCAGCAAAACAAAGGTCTGTCAAAGATGACAGACGCTAGGGGGGGGAGACTGTTGGCATCATCTTAGAAGAAGCACGCGCATACATGCAGATCTAGCATTGAGGAAACCCATCAAATTTTTTCAATCTTTACATTATTTTAAAAAGTGATTCTCATCACTAAAAACCATTGTAAATACCGTTTCACCTTTTTGTAGCTCCATTTTGTGCAAGCCGAGGAGTCCTTGAGCTTGAGGAGCTTTAGAAGTATTTTCCTACCAAGTCTCATAATTTTCAGAGCTTGTTTGAGCCTCCAAAATAGCTTAGGGACCTAATTTTTAACTAGGCCGGACACTAGGTCTCGACAGGGCCAAAGCTAGTAAAAAACTATAAATAGAGCTAGAAAGCTCAATTTTGGGGGCTAGCTTGTTGTAGTTTTGAACTTGTATGAGAACTCTGTTGTAATAGAAGTGATTCCATTGTCTTGCTCTCTTTGTTCTTGCCGTGTGTGCGTGTGTGTGTATGTGTGTGCATGTTTGTGTGCTTCTCACTCACACACTTGTGCCTTCACTTGCTCGAGGTCTTCATACCATCCTCATGTCTTCTCGGATTGACATTAAAGGAGGTGTTACTCATCACTGAGCTACAATATGTATATGTATATGTATATGTATACGTATATGTATATGTATATCTATATGTATATGTATATGTATATGTATATGTATATATGTATATCTATATGTATTTTTGTATGTATATGTATATGTATATGTATATGTATATGTATATGTATATGTATATATATATGTATATGTATATGTATATGTATATGTATATGTATATGTATATGTATATGTATATGTATATGTATATATATATATATGTATATGTATTTGTATTTGTATATGTATATGTATATGTATATGTATATGTATATGTATATGTATATGTATATGTATATGTATATGTATACGTATATGTATACATATACGCATACGTATACGTATATGTATATGTATATGTATATGTATATTTATATGTATATGTATATGTATATGTATATGTATATATATGTATATATATGTATATGTATATGTATATGTATATGTATATGTATATGTATATGTATATGTATAAGTATATGTATATGTATATGTATATGTATATGCATATGTATATGTATATGTATATGTATATCTATATGTATATCTATATGTATGTTTATGTATACGTATATGTATACGTATATGTATACGTATATGTATAGATATATGTATATGTATATGTATATGTATATGTATATATATATGTATATGTATATGTATATGTATATGTATATGTATATGTATATGTATATGTATATGTATATGTATATGTATATGTATATGTATATGTATATGTATATGTATATGTTTATGTATATTTATATGGATACGTATATGTATATATATATGTATATGTATATGTATATGTATATGTATATGTATATGTATATGTATATGTATATGTATATGTATATGTATATGTATATGTATATGTATATGTATATGTATATGTATAT
>CM035439.1:36441988-36456988 GCA_020310875.1 Ceratopteris richardii | reverse complement strand
TACTTGTTGAACAAGTATCGTGGAGAGCTGTGTCGAGTATCGTGTGAGCCCAGCGATCGTTTCGAGGAAGAGCAAGCAAAAAGGGAGAGTTCAGTGCAAGAGAGTTGGACCAAGAGATTATGGGAGCTTCCAAGGTAAACTAAACCATCTCCTTGCTCCAAAATTTTCAGTACTTCAACCTAGGAAAGGGAAAAACGACCTGCGCTGAGTGTCGTTTGGGTCTTCAGGGGGTTAAAGTTCATTTGTTGATTGCTACAGTGGGTGAGAGTAGGAGAGAAGAGATAGGAGAGAAAGGGGGAAACATTAAACCTCAAAAAACAACACAAAAATTTGAAAAAGGGTCAAATATCGCTTTGCTCCTGCGGTCGAGTATCGTTTTACTCCTGCGGTTGAGTATCGCGATATTTCCCAGCGGTCGTCGATCGTTTTGAGAGATATCGTAGATTGTTTCAGATAGAGATCGTAGATCGTTTTCAGACAGAGGTCGTCGATCGTTTCACTAGAGATCGTTTCAGACAGCGGTCGTAGATCGTTTCGCTAGAGATCGTTTTTGATCAAGTGTCGTCGGTCGTCGATCGTTTGGCGGAGGTCGCTACACTTGTCAAAGGTCGGTATCGTTTCAGATAGGTATCGTGGATCGTTTCTAGTGAAGGTCGTAGGTCGTTTCGATACGAGTATCGTGTATCGTCTAAGTGAGAGATCGTGTATCGTTTCAACGAAGTATCGCCGATCGTTTCTCTCAGAGATCGTCGGTCGTATATCGCTTCCGGCCAGAGATCGTTTGGCTAGAGATCGTCTGGTCAAAGATCGTTTTCTAGCGATCGTTTTGATCAAGTATCGTTAGACCCAAGTGTCGATTTCCAGCGATCGTTTTGATCAAGTATCGTTTGTGAGCGATCGTTTCAGTCAGAGGTCGTAGATCGTTTCATTGAGAGGTCGTGTATCGTTCCCAGTCAGAGATCGTTTGGGGAAAGGTCGTTTTCCAGCGATCGTTTTACCCAAGTATCGTTTGTCAGCGATCGTTTTCTCAGAGGTCGTGAGAGTCAAGTATCGTGACTTGAAATTTTCCTTCAGTCACATTCCAGCCTAAGTTTTCCTAGACTTCTGAGCCATAACTTAGAACTCTAGAGACTAAAGGTGGACAAGATTTGTTTAGAGCTCTTAAGTGAATGAACTTGAGATCAGGAAGAACCCTAGGAAGCCGAAGAAGTGTAATTTCTTCCGTAGGGAGTGTTGCCGAACCAAGTAACCGATCATACTATTCTGAGACCTCCAGTGAGTCAGAAGGAGAAATCCCCATGGCTTCCGAGGATATGCAAGGCACTGTACCCATGATTGGCCAGATGTCCATCATTGAGGGTGAATACAGAACTTCCTTGGAATATGTGAGCACTAACCACAATGAGATCCCTATCTATTTAGATGGTCTAAACAGATCAGTGGCCAGATTGAGGAAGGCTTCAGAGGCCTACATAGTGCCAAGACCAGCAGTCAAATACATAGGAGGACTGTACATGGATAAACAAGACATTCAATACATGGTCACTGAACATCCGGAAATCATTAATGAACGCGGCGAGGAAAATGACACTTCAAGTTTAAATAGACATGGAACTGAGGAACAAGTAACAACCCCTAGAGGTAGATCGACAATTACCAAACTTTGGAGAGGAGACTTAGTTCCCCAGGATGACACTCTAATAGATGTGTATTTGATCAATGGGATGGAGCACCTGCTCAGAACCCATTCCTCTATTTGGGACGCTGCTCCTAATCCAGTTACCATCTATGAGTTACAAGATCCTGAATTCCCCACCATCATTACATATTTGGACAAAGACCACAGAAGATATTGGCCAGTCACTGAAACAGAGAGAGCCGAGCTGAAATATCAGAACATTCCAGTGTTCCCCCCAAGGGACCAAGCAACCACTTCACGGAACCCACATGGAACTTCTCAATATGACTCAAGTCAACATTCGGGACAAACACAACAAACTCAACAAACCCAGATCCCCATCAGACCTCATGTGCAATTTACAATACCTGCCACTAATCCTAATTACCGGCCACAACCAGCTATGGACCCAAGACAAGGAGTTCGTGTTCCAGTCAGACCACAGGTAGTACGAGGACCAGGCATACCTATAGGAAGACCAAATTACCCTGTAATGCCGAGGCAACCTGAAGTAGGAAGGAAACTAAGACCGATTCAAGTGGCCAAATGCATGAGAAATCATTATGATGGCTCGAGTGAACCCTATAATCATATAGCAGAATTTAAACAGGTAGTTAGAGCCGAGCAGGTAGATGACTTCATGATTCAATATGAATCCTTTGGCCTCACCTTGTCAGACACAGCCCTGGCCTGGTTTCAGCCATTGGATCCAAATACCTTTCAGAACATGGATCAAGTGTATCAAGAAATGATTGAAGAATTTACCAAGTCTGGAATCAAGAACAATTCTTCGTCATTAATCCACAGCTTCAAACAAGCTCCAACTGAGTCAGTCAGATTGGCTGCCAGGAGATTCAAGCAGTATGTGGATAGATGCCCCGTAGAGGAGAGACCAACACAAAACAAGATGGTATCATTGTTCTTAGAAGGACTATTGAACGGAACCTTGAGGTCATTAGTGTACGTGAAGAGAGTTCAAACTCTGCAAGAGTGTATGAAGGAATGTATAGACCTAGAGGATAACCTTGTAGGAGACTTGAAAATACCCCAAGGAAGTGTGAAAAGTGAAGAGTCATCAAATAGCACATCGAACCCTAAAAACAACATTGAGGAAATTGCTGACTGGCTAGCAAAAAAACTGAATATGCAAGGACAGAGGAATTATCCCGCCAATCCTATGAGAACGCCTATGCTTAGAAGATGTATGCAGTGCGGAGGGGATCATCCTTCTCACTTGTGTACAAGGGGAGTAGTCCCACCACCTGCCTATGCTCCTCATAGACCCTCTGTCCCAGGGCCACTACAGTATTGCAGTATAGAGCAGAGGTACACAAATCATAACTCGGAGAACTGCCCTTACAATAGGCAAACCAGACCCACCCAGCCTTATGTGAGACCATATGGATATCCGCAGAACCAGCAAGGAGGAGAAGCCTTCAGATATCCATCATATCAGCAGCAGGCACCCATGCCTCGACCATACGCATACCAAGGATATACACAGCCTCAGCCAGTGCTAGGACAACAACCGCCCCACCCTCAGAACGTTGTCCCAGTTAAAATAGCGCAACCAGAGGAAAACTTAGAAAGGGCTATAGTACCAGCCACGCCTTTGACTAGTAGTGAACCATGTGACTCATTTTACGAACCTAGTCTAGGAATATACTCAGGTTATGAGAACTCAATGATGGATTATGGGCAACAATATGACCCATATGCTTATGGCATGGAGACACCAGAGAATTCATACAACTACGAGCAAGATTATGTACCATTAATGTACACAGCTCCTAGAGCAACCATGCCACCTCGACCAATGAATAGACCACCTGTACCTAGAGGACCATGCTACAGATGTGGAGGTGACCACTATATCAGAGAATGTACGTTACCGAACCCACCACCACCACAACGAATTTGGGAAGGATACTGTAGCGATTGTGGAAAGGAACACCTTTTCAGAGATTGTCCTAAGAACCCAAACAAAGTCACATCCAACGTACAGATTAACGTGATAGAGGTAATTGAATCGTCGGGGAGTGATAAGGAGTACACTATACCTTTAAAAGCCATAACGAGAGCAAAGACTAGAGAAAACCCTGATAAAACCGAAGAAAATAACCAAAGTGACAAAGAGGGAAATACACCCATCCCTCACAGAGTAGAAGACTCAGAAGAACCAGAAAAAAGTATCACCAGTAAACGATCCCAAAGATGGAAGCAAAGGAGAGACAGGATAAAAGAAAAGAAATTGTTGCAAAAGAAGGAAAATGAAAAGAGTAAACACAATTCAACAGAAGAAGCACGAGTGGAAGAAGAAAATAAAATGGAGGAAGAAAAGAAGGAGGTAGGATCGGTATTAGCAGACACAATGCCTGAAGATTTAGCGATGTGGATTCAGGCATACAAAGCGAGAATAAAAGCAGGACCTACCATAGAACAACATGAGAGGGAATATCCGAGAGGCGACTTAGAGAAAGAAAGATTGGAAATCTGCAAAAAATTAATAGAAGTTGCCCAACAAACATTAGAAAAACCCACATCACCATTACCAAACAACCGAATTTGCGAGGAAAAATTCCAAGAGTGTCTAAACAATCCGGAAAAGCATAACGTAAGTAGACCTCTGGATAATGAAATTGGTGTTGAAAGAAAGGAAGGGTCCATAGTCCCTGAAACAGAAGGAGACTGGACTAAGGATTTATGGGCGAGAGTTCAAGAGGACAAGTGGAAAAAGGTGGAAAGGATGGAACCGCCCTTTGAAGAACTGAAAGCAGAAAACGAAATGGAAGATTCAATACCTGAACTTAATTCAGAAGAAATTTTTCCAATGGATGCAAGTGACAAAGAAGCCGAAGACGATATAAAGGAGCTACCTAATTACACCGGGGAATACGAGCACAACTCAGAATTGTATCGCATTCCATCAATACAAAGACGGGAAACGAATCCATCAGTTCAAACATCGGAAATCATACAACGCCTTAGGGAAGTGAAAATCCCATGTACCTTAACATTCGAGGAATTGTTAAAGGTGAAACCACATCTAAAAGAAAAATTGATCAATCGGTGGGAAGCCAAGGAAGAAAAAAAGGAGGTAGATGACGAAGTGAAAACGGTGAGAATTCCAGTGGATAAAGTAGGAGACTTTAGTGAAGGAGATGAAGGAAATACCTGTCTTCCAATCACCTATAGGGGTTACACAACCAAAGCCATATTAGATTCAGGAGCTGGCGTAGGCATTGCTACCAAAGAAATTTGGGAGAAATGGGGAAAACCAGCATTGAGACCAACACGTATGAAAATTCAGATGGCCGATGGACATACAGAAAGACCCTTAGGATTGTTGGAACGAGTAGTCTTCACTACGTGCGGAGTGGAATTCGAACATACCTTAGCAATTTGTCACTTTGAAAGGCCAAGCAACTATGAGATGATCTTGGGAAGGCCATTCATGAGACAGCTAAAGGTAGTACAAGATTGGGGAAAGGATGCAGTGTACCTACAACACGCAGGAGTCACCACTAGGATCAACCTACATACGTACACATATCAAGATGTACCACCTCTGCAATGGAATCAAATCCATAAAGAGGAAGACGATCAATCGATTCATAGTGCAGGTTCTAGTGACCAATCCTGGATGAACGAGGACACTCATCTATGGATATGCCAAGCTGCAAAAAAGGAGGAAGAGAGAAGAAAGAGTTGGCAGCAAAAACAAGGCATAGTGAGATCGGTACAAGATCCAGCTTATATGCCACAAGTATTTCCAGACGAGGAGTTCGAACCTCATGGTTGGATGGAAATCTTAGCCACCCTCGATGTTTGTGTAAACGAAGAAGTGGTAACTATGAACGAATGTATTGACGAGGAGGGTTATGACATTAGCCTGTATATGGTAGTCCTTCAGGAGGCAGAAGAAGGAGAAGTATTTGAGAAAGACTGGAAGGAGGACTACGAGAGCATTGAAATGGAACCAGAACCTATGGATCTAGGGATTAGTACCACCAACATGGACATCACTGCCAACGAACAACATAAGGATCTCACACAAAAGGAAGAATTAGAAGTTGAAAGGGAGTTGGAAGATGACGATAATAAGCTTCAAGACCAATTTGAGGTACCAGCGCATTTCAAAAAATATGAAGTAGAAGAGAGGAAGATTGCTATTCAAATGCCTAAAAGAGAGGCACAACCGGGAATAGCATATGATAATAAAGAGCAGACCAAGAAAATAGTTGTAACCATGGAAGGAGGAGAGGAACGATGTACTTTCATAGGACAGGATGTCTCAGAGGAAGAAGAACGAGAGTTAATTCAACTCATAAGAGAATATCGGGATGTCTTCGCTTGGACTTATAAGGATTTAAAAGGAGTAGATCCATCTATATGTGCGCATAGAATCCCCATGACATCCGAAGCCAAACCTTCCAAACAGAGACCTTATACTTATAATGAGGTGTATTCAGCCAAGATAAAAGAAGAAATAGATAAGCTGTTGGATGCTGGATTCATATATGAGATAGAACACACTGAATGGGTATCGCCATTAGTGGTAGTGCCCAAGAAAAACGGAAAATTGAGAGTGTGCATAAATCTGAAGAAGGTGAATGCAGCCACCATACGTGATAGTTACCCATTACCGATTACGGATCATCTATTGGAGAGGGTAGCAGGTAAAGAGGTCTATAGCTTCCTAGATGGTTTCTCTGGATACAATCAGGTGGCTATTGCGACTGAGGACCAACACAAGACAGCTTTTGCCACTGAATGGGATGTGTATGCATTCAGAGTGATGCCCTTTGGACTCACTAATGCACCAGCTACCTTCCAACGATTAATGTGTCACGTTTTTAAGGAATTCTTGAAAAAAAGCATGGAAGTGTATGTAGATGATCTTTGCACGTATTCCAATCAAAGACCCGATCACATACCGGAATTAAGGAAGATATTCAACAAATGTAGACAGTATAGAGTCTGCCTAAACCCAGAAAAATGTGTCTTCATGGTAAGACAAGGCAAAATACTAGGACACATAGTTTCTAGAAATGGGATATCGACGGATGAGGATAAGATTAAAGTCATATTAGACTTACCGAGACCCAAAAATGTGAAGGAAGTACAAGCTTTTATGGGACATTGTGGATATTACCGTAGGTTTATTCACATGTATGCCATAATAGCCAAGCCCTTATACGGTCTATTGACTCAGTTCATTTGGACAGACGAGTGTGAGAAGGCCTTCAACGAGCTTAAAAAGAGGTTGAGTACAGCCCCAATTCTAAAATCACCCAACTGGAGTAAGCCTTTTCATATTCATGTTGACGCTTCGAATTATGCAATTGGATGTATCCTAGCACAACCGGCTGATGAGGGAAAGCTTGACCATCCAATCGCTTATGCGAGTAGACAATTAAACCAAGCCGAAAGAAATTACACAACTACAGAAAGAGAAGGCTTAGGAATGGTTTATGCAGTCAAGAAGTTTAGACATTACCTCTTAGCCAACAAATTCAAGTTCTTCATAGACCATCAAGCTTTGTTGTATTTAGTCAATAAACCTTGTAGCACAGGAAGGTTGGTGCGATGGTTCTTGTTACTAATGGAGTTTGACTTTGAGGTAATAGTCAAAAAAGGAAACACACATGTGAGAGCAGACCATCTTTCTAGGTTAAAACACGGAGAGCCACCGAGCGGAGTTCCTGATGATTTGCCAGACACCTATCTCTTTTAACCTGGAAGTATGTCCTCAATGGGCCGAGAAATTGATCCCAATACTTACACATGGACCTAAAGATGGGATCACGCCACACCGAAAGCAAGATCTTTGGAAGACTAAGAACCTTCACATTATTGCTGGAAGTTTGTACCACCAGGATTCAAGCGGACTGTTGATGAGATGCGTGGAGGAAGATGAACAACAAATGTGGCTTCAGAAAGCACACATAAATCAATGGAACACTCACTTGGACGCAACGGGAACATGGCAAACACTCAAGAGATTCGGCATATATTGGCCAACCATGCAACGAGATGCACATCATTATGTGTCAAACTGTCAAACCTGTCAAGAACAAATCCCAGGAGAGAACTCTACGTTATGCTATTCTACAATAGCACCAAGGTGGAGCATGCCTTTAGTAAAGTTCTTGAAAACTCGAGAGTACCCTGACGGAGCTACCCTAGCAAGAAAACGCGCTCTTGAAGAACAGAGCAAAGATTACGTCATCCTAGGAAAACAACTCTTTAAACGCGGAAAGGATAACCAACTAAGGTTGTGCATTCATGAGAATGAATATCTCTCAGTATTAGAAATGGCACACGCAGGAGCTGCGGGAGGACATTTCTCAGCAGATAGAACGGTCAAGATGATTCTCTTTGCAGGCCTGTGGTGGCCAACTCTACATATGGACGCAGAGACATACGTGAGAAGCTGTGAAACATGTCAGAGAGCAAAATATCCTATTAGAAGAGATGACATGCCGTTAAGACCCATGGTTTGTGCGAGAGCATTTACCAAATGGGGAATTGACTTCATAGGACCTATCAATCCACCTGCGAAAGGATCACATGCGGAATACATCATAGTAGCCACTGATTACTTGACTAAGTGGGTAGAAGCAAAAGCCACGAGAAAGAATGATGCTCAAACCACAGCAAAATTTCTCTTTGAGCACATATTCACACGCTTTGGACTACCGATCGAGATAGTGAGTGATCGAGGAACGCATTTCTTAAACGAAGTCATTGAATCGCTAATGAATGAATTCTTAGTGATTCATAAAAAATCAGCCCCATACCATCCTCAAGCCAACGGACAGGCTGAAAGTTCCAACAAAGTACTTTGTACTATATTGACAAAGATTGTCAATAATGGAAGGTCAGATTGGGACAAACAATTGCATCACGCAATTTGGGCCTTCCGAGTGGCATATAAAACGGCCATTGGAACTACACCTTTCAACCTAGTGTACGGGCAAAATGCAATTTTGCCAATTGACTTCTTAGTGCCTACATTGAAAGTAGCCCAGCAGTATGAGTGGAACGGTCATGAATTATCTCAGCAATTGGATCAAATTGAAAAGCTGCATGAGACTAGATTGCAAGCGGTAGCGGGCATTTATGCAGCTAAACGGAGACAAAAGGCATATTATGATGCACATATAAAAGACAAGGGACTGAAAGAAGGCGATTTGGTCCTAGTATACACACTCAAACAGCATGCAAAGAAACTACAGAAACGTGGATATGGACCTATGATCATAAATCGAATCTCCACTAGTGGTGCAGTCAATCTCGCCACACTAGACGGAGATATTCTTCCCAACTACATCAGTGGTTGCAGAGTGAAAAGATTTATGGAACCTCTAACGGATCAAATGTTAGCACGACTCTTAGGAGCTCAGAGTAGAAAAAAGGAAGAAGAACGCATACGCGAAGAAGCGAGGCAAGAAGCCCTAGAACGTATCAGAAAACGGAAAGAGTGGATGAGAGAAAGAGACGAGAGATATCGAGTAGGAGAAGAACTCATCCCTATGGCTAATTTTAGAGCCACAGAGAACTCTGGACAACAAAGAAGACAGCCTTATTTGAATCTGGGAGCAGGACGAAAAGAGTACCACTTAGTGGATGCTCTTATAGACACAGGAGCAGCAATAAGTTGCATTAGATTCTCCTTGTCTCAGAGACTTAAAGAGGAGTTACGCCCATCGAAGGCACAGCTAATTGGAATAGGAGGAAAAGTTACTCAATGCATAGGTGAGATCACTCTACCTTTACATATGGGGAACAACACAATGGAGCAGAGACTCTTGGTATGTCAGGATCAAGATCTGCTTGAAGATGTGGTGCTAGGCCAAGATTGGATCTACGAATATGAGGTAACAATTCAATTGGCTTTAGGATACATCTCGGCCAGAATAGGACCTCGTGAAGTATATAGTTTGCTGGACGAACGACCACCCAAAGCTGCTATTATAGAGCCAGAAGTTCATCCTAATGAACAAAGTCATGATTGTAAGTTCACTAGCAATATAGGAACCCCATCGTCAAGTACTTCATGTGAAAATACTGTGAGTCCTGTGTGCACTCCATCCTTGAGTTTAGAGAGTCACAAGAGTGCACAAGAACATGAAATCAAGCACAGAGAACCACAAAGTCCAAGAAAAAATATTCCTTTGCAAGACGTGAAGTCTACACCCGTGAAAGTGTACCCCATCCCACATTCTACACTAGCTTGGATAAGAAAGGATCAAAAGAAGGCATATCTCCAGCAACAGAAACGTCTTCGACAGCAGCATGAGCACTTGTATAAGAAGACAAAGAATTTCGGACACTTTCAGCAACCACGACTCAAGAGCATATGGATCCCAAAGAAGCTGATAACTGCACAACCTGATCGAACCAAAATATGGATCCCAAAGTCAAGTACTCCAAGGACAACCATCCCAAGCAAGGAGCAACATCGAAAGGGCTATCGTACTCAACAGGGTCAACAGGCACATCAAACGAGAAAGAGGACATATTGGAGGAAGAAGGAATCTCCAAATGCAATACAAACCGACTTGAAATTCCCAAAACAGAATCAGAAGACATACAGCCGAAAACGAACAGCATTCATCAAGAAGGTGGAGAACACAGTACGTCGCACCCAAGTGAAGCAAATCTGGAGGCCGAAAGACAAGACAAGCGGCGTACAGCATGCAACTACTTCCAATTGCACACATGAGGAGTTGCCAAGATCCAAAGTATGCATGATAGGGCCACATTACAAGGCCAAGCATTCGGCACGCCCTTCTTCTATTTTCGGATAGTCACGCACATTTTCCCTTTGGAAATAGGAGAGCACTTGTACATACTTAAAATATTACTCCAATAACATTTCACTAACCGCTTCGGCTATGTACTAACTTTTATGTTTTCTTTCAAAAAAAAAAAAAAAAAAAATATATATATATATAAATACATGAAAAATTCAGGTATTACCTTTCTCACACCCACGGGAAAGGGACGACACCATACACTCGGAGCGACATCGAATTAATAATCAACATATGGAGGAGGATTTATGGAAAACATGTGGATACTAATTCATCCTCTATATTGAGTGCAGATGACATCTTCTGACTCAGAAGCTACACAGCAGGAAGAGGAACTACTTCTTCCATTGGGGTCAATAACCAAAGTCAGAGGACATTGGTTTCGAGATGACCAACCTATCTCGGAACTTCTATTCATGGCCACCATCAAGATTATGGACAGGGACCACTATTTCCCTATTATGTCACAGGACTTCAAGACCATAATACAAGGGTTACCACATATCGAAGAAGTATGGACTCAAGCTGGCATTGAAGCATTTTTGAAGATACCTATATGTGTACCAGACTTCCAAAGATGTACACAAGTAATGAATACTATGCAGCCTGCTGCTACAAAAATTTCAGTTCCAGAAGCAAAGGTTTTGGACAAGGTGGGCAAGTGGAAGACCATTCAATTCACTCATGAATTGATCAATAAGACCTTTGGATGGAATCAAGAAGGCATTACCAATGTCAAAGAGGAATGCCACGACCCCAAGAAAAGATCCTTCCTGGAGATTAACAGAGTAGATATCGAAGATGCAGTACGTCTGGTACACCAACACTTTTGTTTTCCTGGCATGAACAGATACACTGCACCTCAGAAAATTGTAGTACAACTCCTATCGCATGCCATGAGACAGATAGGAAACAAAGTGAATCTCACAGGCTACGTACAAGAGCGATTGTTTGAAGCTCAGAAGAAATGGGGGCAGAAGAAGTTCCTGAACGGTGGTTCAGTGTTGACCTTATTGATATATGAAGCCCTAGACATGAGACACTGCTTACGAGAGATGCCAACAGCAGAAGGACTAGCAAGGTATGCAAAATCCGCTTCTGTCCCTAAGAAAAAGAAAGCAGCAGTTGTAGTGGAAGAGGCCGGAACCAGCACACAGAAGCCCATGAGGGGTACAAAACGCTTGCGAGAAGAAGAAGCCCAAGCAACACCGCAGTCCAAGAGAACACATCTCTTGCCTAAGGTCACGACGGCTCAAATGCCGATTTCAAAAAGAGACTTGTCTGCTGCCCTCGAGGAAACACACCAGTATATGCAAGGGCAGGTAAATCTAAATGTCCAAGGACATCAGTATAGACAAGCGAGTCAAAGTCAGCAAAAACAGAGTACAGAAACACCTCCAAAACAACCTGGAAGATACCAAGAATTGGGCATTGATGACTCAAGTACAAATACGGAATCCAGTCCTGAGAAAGACACGCTAGATACTGATATCAGAACAGAAACCTATGAAGAGGAAGGACCGGAATTCAATCAAATGGAAGTGACACCGGACAGCCAGAAGGGAAAAGAAAAGAAGATGGATGATGCTCAGGAACAGGAGCATGTCATTCAATTGAATGACACTACCAAAGTAAGCATCAAGGAGGACACAACTACTGGGGTTACACATGTCAAGATACCTATTAAAGAGGAAGAACAAACCCCAAAGAATATGGATGCGGGAGAGATCCCACAGAAAGAACAAACAATAATCGAGGTGCCTGATGACACACCTCAAGCACAGGATGAAAACATGAGGGCTGAGCCACGGATACAGCTTCAAATCAGGCAGCCCCATGATACCACTTTACACATTGCCCAAGGCAAAGATGTGACCACAGGAGAAGAACCTTCAATACCGAAAACATGGCTCAATGTGGATGTAACTCAACTAAAACCTGTGGTAAAGCAAATGATCCAGATAGCCATGGACACCCAGCAACAAATGATGGATACAGATGCTGAATATGATCAAGCACGAAGAGAAAAAAATCAGTTTCAACTCATGAGCGAACAGCTATCGGCACAGCTAATCGCGGCACAAAAAGAGGTGGCAAACAAAAATACTGAAGTGCAAGCAATCAAGACACAATATGACGAATCCATTGCCCAAAATCAAAAGTTGCTTACACAACTAGAAGAGTTGCAACAATTACACAAAGCAAGCGAGGCTGAGAAAGAAAAAATGAAGATGCGAAGTGTGCTATTAGAGCAGCAACTCAAGCTATATCTCGAAGAGAACGACAGCCTGCGCGATAGGAATAAAGAATTGATGAAATCTTTATTATATGATCAACCACTGATACAACAAGGCCCCGCAGAAACTAAAGAACAGGAATTAAAAGACCAGATAGCAGAGTATGCTAAATTGCTACAACAAGCTAAGGAAGTACAAGAAGAATCAGAACGGCGGCACAATCAAGAAATGAGTGAGCTCAAAAGGCAGCTGAATTCAGCACAGGCCAAACTGGTACAGAGCTACAGTGAAAACATGGATCACGTAGCCGACATAGGTAAGGAGCTCCTAGCCACCAAAGAAAAACTCAGTGAAGCCCTGCAAAAGGTGAAAGAAAAAGAAGAATGCATTGAAGAGCTACAGAATCAGCAGAAAGGTAAAGAACCGATCGGGACATCAGTAGTGCCAGAAAACGAACATCCTACTGACGAGGTAGAGGTAAGCCCTCTATCTCAACCGATCTATCATTCTCCAATGCATGAGCAGATGGCGGATATGCATGATGATCATCCAATGCCATACACTGCAGAAATAAGTCAGAAGGAACGGGCATTAGTGGTGTCCCGATTGACGGAAAATTTTGAGAATGAAGTCATCAAGGTCATGAAGGAAGCAAAAATCAAAGGTAAAGACTTGGAAAAGATCATAAAGCCTTTCAACATTCCCTATGGACTGCTGAAAGAGAAAACAAGGCAATATATAAAGAGGGTTACGCACAAAAGTCCAGATGAGCAGCTCAATTTCAAGAATGACACATTCATGTACACTCAAGCAGAGTTCGAAGCTGCACAGCCGGTGTGGAGAAGAAAATTTTTGGAGAAGCATCCCACACTACGGGTGCACTGGGAAGCCGCACCTTATTTATTCCAGGTAAACCCTTCATTTTGCCCAATACCACGCAGAAGGGAGCCAACGGAATTTTTGGCTTTACAACGCAGCAACAATATTAATAAACAGTGGCTCAACTATCCAATGTTACCTAGCCCGCCGCATAATTATTTGCCAACCGAGGATTACATGATCAAAACAATAGAATTTTGGCTACAAAACTATGCGACAGTACCAGATTTAGCAGTTAAAATGACAAATAAAATACTTAGTATGCTACTTACAGTTTTGAAAGTCTTCAAACATGCGGCATATACATTTCTGAACTTCATTGGCATTAATCAAGGCACAGATGTACTTATTTTTGATCTATCAGTAATGCCGAGCCGCCCCACAATAATGGCATACTATTCTAGACTCATGTTTTTGCCCAGCTCGTATATGCAGACATTCGAAGAAGCGTTTTTTACAGGATTTTTTGAAATCGATTCAGAGATATTTTTGAAGATGTCATCAAATCTGAACGCCAGACTTGTGGCATATGAATTAAGCTTCTTCGCAGATCATAGACAACCGCCAAACGATGGAGTCAAAGCGGAACAATGGAAACAGATCATGATACGTGAAGCTAATCTGCTAAACGATACAGAGCAACAAGTATACAGAACATATGCCCGGCGCTTATCAAAGCCTGTCGGGGACGACAGAGTTCAGGAGGGGGGCAGTGTTGAGGGCGAGACGAGTAAGAAGAGGAAAAAAAGAAAGCAACGAAAGAAACAGCTTCACTAAAGGGCAAATTTGAAGATAGACAAATGTAAAGATACATCTCTGCAGAAAGCCCCGCAGGGGCGCAACACCCATCTCTGCACAGAGCCCCGCAGGGGCACGCACCAGGCTACAAAGCTAAACCCCGGGGTCCAGAGGAGTGGATTTTTCAAACATCAGAGTAGGACCAAAAGTTAGAAAGGGGTAGAGGCTGAAAAGTTGAAGAGGGTGACTAAGAATAGCACATTCCTAGTCACTGGTGGCGTGCGTGGCAACCAAGTCAACAGGCAAGGCGACTACATCAGGCTCTCGAGTAGTAGAGCTTGAATCAAGAAGGCCATCGAATCTGCATGTCTGTTTAACTGCAGACAATACTGACCACAGGGCGCGTGCGCGAAGCAAAGTCTGTCAAAGGAAGCGAAGTCTGTCAAGGGACGACAGAGGCGAAGAAGGGGAGAGTGTTGCAGAGCCAAAGAGCGCACAAAGCAGAGAAAAAGACGGGCCCCAAAATTTTTCCGATTTGGACCAGAGATTTTTGTAACATATTCATTTTTGTAATATATTTCCCTTGTAAAGGCACTAGAGGAGTCCTCTAGATGCATTCCCATAGAAGAATAGAAGCTTATCCATG
>CM035439.1:36389488-36426988 GCA_020310875.1 Ceratopteris richardii | reverse complement strand
TGTATGTCAAAATATTAGAAGAAATCCCTACAAAAATAGTGATTTTCATCACTAAAAACCATTGTAAATACCATTTCATATTTTTGGTAGCTCCATTTTGTGCAAGCCAAGGAGTCCTTGAGCTTGAGGAGCTTTAGAAGTACCTACCTATCAGTTTTCACATTTTTTAGACTCCGTTTGAACTTCCAAATAGGGTAGAGAACCTAATTTTTAACTAGGCCGGACACTAGGTCTGGACAAGGCCAAAACCTAGTCAAAAACTATAAAAAGAGCTAGAGAGCTCATTTTTGAGGAGAGCTTGTAATTGATTTGAACTTGTAAAAGCTTTTTGAAAGGAATCTAAGAACTCCATTGCTTCTCACTCTTTGTCTTGCCTTGTGTGTGCGTGTGTGTGTATGTGTGTGCATGTTTGTGTTCTTCTCACTCATGCACTTGTGCCTTCACTTGCTCACGGTCATCATACCATCATCTCATCTTCCCGGATTGACATTAAAGGAGGTGCTACTCACCACTGAGCTACACCAAATTTTGGCGCCGTTGTTGGGGATCGAGCTTTGAGGACGAGCGTGTGATGGTAAGACGTAGAGTTGACGCGTTGGAGTTATAGGTATTTTCTTCACCTTTTTCCTATTTTCTTTTGTTTTTCTCATCACCATCATCATCCTCACCATCTCCCACATCCATCTCCATCATCGCGAAAAATTTCAGTTTTTGGTCATATCACCCCACCCATACCATTCCCCTCATTTCACTTGTGAGAGAGAGCGAAAGAGCGTTTGTGTGCTTGTGATTTTCTGTGTTTTTTGAGATTTTCTGCAGGAATCAGCATCCCCAGCAGCTGCACCAGCTCCAGCAAGTAAAAAATTTGACTGTGCAGGTCCCAAGGCGTTGACCTCTGTCAATCACGACCGACAGAAAAAATGGTCTTTTTGCTAAACAAAGTACATAATCATGATCTACATGCCTAGTGCTTCCCAAAGGTGTGCTTGAAATTTTAAAATTCCTCAGATTTCTGTCAATCGCGATCGCTCTGTCAACCGCGATCGACAAACCATGATGGACACCTGTCGACGGCACTGTCAATCGCGACCGACAGAGTCAACGACCGACTGACCACGACTGACAGAACCTGCGCGTGACACGTGTCAATCGCGATCGAGCCATCAATCGCGATCGACAAGTCAATCACGACTGACAGCCCCGACGGACCTATCAATCGCGACTGACACAGTCAAATGATTGCTTAACCATGACGGACAGACCCTCGCGAAGGACCTGTCAATCGCGATCGACCCATCAATCACGGCTGACAGAGTCAACGACCCTTTGACCAGGATTGACTAAAAATCCGGGCCACCTGTCAATTGCGATTGACCCATCAATCGCGATTGATAGCCACGACGGACCCAACAATCGCGACTGACAGCCACGACGGACCTGTCAATCGCGACCGACACGTCAATCACGATTGACCTATCAATCGCGACTGACAGAGCTTGCGAACGCGATCGAAGGGCAAATTTGGCCAATTTTTTAGGGCAAAAAATAGTGGGCTATTCTTGAAAAATTGTGGGACAAATATTAGGGTTCATTATTGCATTGTGAGGCCATTACACAAAGTATTTCGAGAGTCCTATCTGCCTGCTAACTTGTTTAAAATCCTGATTTGGCCCCAAAACCCTGAGTGGACATAACTTCCTCATACGAAATCCGATTGCGGTGATTTTTGTTTCGTTGGAAAAGCTTTTGGGGAATACAACCAAAACTTCGACTAGTTACGGTAGAATTAATGTCAAGATTATTAGATAGGATAATTTGAAGTTGACCATATCCCTGGGTAGGAAAAAAATTGAGGGTCCCTTGGGATTGTTTTCCATAAAGGCAAAAGGCAATTGGGTCTGTGAATTACATGCATGAAAGTGATCTGTCTGTCAACTAAATTCAATTCTTGAGCTAATTGTGGATTTTTTCAGGTTGTTTGAGAGCATCGAAGGGTACTCGAAGCAAGAGTAAGTGCGATCTTGGGAACACGCTTCCTGGGCATACAAGGGCAACCAAGCGAAGAAACTTAAGGTTGGAAATTCTCGACACCCTCTGTCAATTCCTAGCATAGGCTAAGTACGGATAGAGGTTTTGATTAATTAGGAGCACGTTAAGAACAACCAAGTCCAAGAACTCTAATCACTCAAGTGCAAGTGCTAGGAGATTACAATTGCGAAACAACTTAAGGAAAAGAAATTAAAGTGAGCGACCGCACTCAAAGTACGATAAAAACTTAAGTGTTCCTTGCGACAAATATTAATTGGACAAGAAGTGACACCCTAAGAGCAATTAAAAAAGAACAAGTGACTGATACAAAAAAACTCAGCAACGCAAAGTGTACTTGGGAAAAATTAGGATTATTCAATTGGGCTTATGAACCTTAGATCAGGTCGACACCTAGGGAGAGATAGACAAAGTCTTAGATCTTCAGAGGCTAGTGTCAATCATACTGCTAGGTCTTGGGCCCAGCAGTTGAGCCATCATTCGTACTACCCTAGCTCTGAGACGAGCGAGTCTGAGATGTCCCACGGTATGGAGAGACCTACAGGAAGTTCTGGGGTGCCATATTTACATAGGGTGGAAGGCCCTTACAAGATGCAACTCGAATACCATAGGACCAACCGATTAGGTGCTAGCATCTATGAGGACGGCCTAGGAAGATCTATGGTACAGATTAAAAACCCGGACCAGTCCATTGGACTAGAACGCCCAGCTGTCAAGTTCGAAAATGGAGCATACCTGGATAAAGAAATACGTAGTCACCAGTCACTCGAAGAGGACATATGAATTCAGGAATGTGATCCCTGAAACGGACTTAGGTGACCTAGAGCAAGGAAACATGGACGAAGAACCTAGAACCCCCCGAGGCAAATCTGTTCTCACTAGGATTATCACACCAGAGTGGATTCCCCAAGACAATAAGAGCATAGATCTACTCCTGAACCGAGAGACTGATGAGGCCTTTTGGAGATATAGACCTAATCAGCCGAGTGAGGTAGGAACAATCATGATATATGAGTTCAAAGATCCTGATATTCCAGGTAGAGTGACCTACTTAGATCACTCTTCAGAGAGGATCTTTGGGGTTAAAGAAAATGATAGGCATGCTTACACTGGGAAAGGGGAATTTATTTTCCCCCAACCAAGATCGAATGTGTCCTTTGGTCACCCAGGAGCTGGAACATCCTAAGCTCATGGAATTCAAAGAGACAGACATAGAGATAGACTGGAGGTAAGCTTTGCCAACCCAGTGGGAAGAGACAGAACGAGAACGAAAACAAATAGAGTGGAACCTGAAGGACTTAGAGCCCCAAGGAATCAAAGGAATGCTGATGATTTCCCTCTGCCAAGGCCTAGGGAACACGCTAGGATTTTGAGACCGATGCAGTTAGTTAAGTCCATGAAGAATCACTTCAATGGCACAGGAGACCCATATGATCATGTGGCCGAGTTTAGGCAAGTCTTGAGAGCTGAACAAGTTGAGGACCTATTCATGCAATATAATGCCTTTGGTCTAACACTTAGGAACACAGCCCTTACGTGGTTTCAACCATTGAATGAGAGACAGTTCAGGAGCATAGACCAACTCTTAGAGGCTTTCATCACCGAATTCTCTAAGAGTGGCATAAGGCATAATGCTTCCTCATTGATCTACAGCTTCAAGCAGACCCCCCAAGAGACTGTGAGACTTGCAGGAAGAAGATTTAGACAATATCTTGAGAGATGCCCTGTTCCTGAGCTACCCACACCTGCCAAACAAGTGGCTTTGTTCTTCGATGGATTGCTAAGTACCAAATTGAGATCATATGTGTACTTGAAGGACCCTAGGACCATAGAAGAGTGTGTACGCATGTGCATTGACATCGAGGATAACCTAGGGGAAGAGTTAGAGCTTTCTAAAATCTACAAAGATTCAGATAGTGCCTCTAGCCTCTCTTCCTCGCAATCCACATCAATTGAGGAACTTGCTGAGAAAGTAGCTCAAAAACTAGGTGTCTCTAGCAAAAAAATTCCAAGGTTTGCCCCTATGAAAAGATGCTATACTTGTGGAGGTGACCATATGGCGAACGCATGTCCCATCATGGCTCAACCCCAAGTGAATCCTAGCAGCCAATATTGCACCATAGAACGGAGATACACAAATCACATAGCACAAGATTGCCCATACAATAAGCAAGCGGTTAGGCAAACCTACCCTCAGCCATACCAACAAGGTAGATATCAGAACCAATATCCACCATAGCAGTATGCTAGGCCCCAACAAACCTACCAACCACAATATCAAGCCAGCAAAGGCCTCAGCCTGTGTTAGCCCAACAACCTCCAGCTCCATCCAATGTGATCCCTGTAAAGTATGCAGCTGCAGAAGAAAACCTGAATAGGGCCATAGTGCCAGTAACCCCATTGCTATCAGAAAGTGACCCTAGTGACCATAGTTTCGATTCCACACATGTTGATAGCCCCCAGGCCTACTACATGCAGTCTCCTGAACATGGTGAGTCCTACTATAGTGAAGAGCCAAATGAACCTAGTTGGGAGTCAGATTACACAAACGTCATGTATGCGAACCCCAACCCTAGACCTCAACCTAGGCAAGTAAGACCCCCATTCCCTAGAGGACCATGCTACAGATGTCAGGGAGATCATCTCATTCGTGATTGTCCCTTGCCTCCACCTACACAACCCCAATCAGTGACGATCCGGGGCTTTTGCCAAGAATGTGGAAAGGAGCATCTCTTACGAGATTGTCCAAAGAATCCCAGCAATATGCCAAAAATCACTCCCATTAACGTTATTGGGTTAGTGGTAGATTCCACAGGAAGTTTCACTTCCACTGCACCGATACAAGTGGTCACTAGAGCCCAAGCCTTACAACAGAACCCAGGAATAGGTCAAGAGAAGAGTGCAGAGGTTAGTGAAACCGAGAGCATAGCCAAGAAACGGTCGAGAGCCTGGAGGGATAGTCGAGAAAGAATGAAAAGACAATGGTCTAAAAAGATGAGCGACTTAGAAGAAAGCATAAGAGAAACAAAAGCCAAAATTGTGGAACTCACCTCTCAAACAAACTCTCACATACCACCACCACCCTCACTTCCATCACCATCTAACCCACCATCTGTCCACCTACCTCAGACCATCCCACCACCCCCTAGAGTAGGATCAGTGTTAGCTGACCCCACTCCTGAAGACATAGACATGATGCTTAAGGCATATCAGGCTAGAATCCAAGAAGGGCCAAATGTGACGGATCATGACAAGTGCTACCCTAGAGCTGACCTAGAGATAGAGAGAACCAAGCTATGTGCGAAAATGGTCGCATTGGCTCAGACCATGTTTGAAGCCAGTCGCCTTTTCAACTACTCAGGATCAGCTAAGACACAATTGCACTTGGATGGACTCCTAGAGAAGTTAGAAAGTATAATTGCAAGATCTGCCAAGGAAGAAAAAAATCAAGAGAGAGATGAGGCAAGGAAAAACATAAGCCATCCCCCACAGGAAGCTTATGTGCCCGATTCCACTAGACCAGACACTTCCTCTTCTATGAATAGGTTCACTCCAGAATTCCTACGAGAGATACAAGAAGACAAATGGGCTAAAGAAAGTGAAGTCCCTCCTCCCATTGAACTTGTGGATGACACGCAGGATCAATTCCCACAAGATATTCCTTCCATTTATGGAGAGCAGGAGAGCACCCAGTCCCAAGAGAGGTTAGACTTTGAGTCTAATTCTTTACAAGAATTACCCCATTTCACAGGCCCATGGGAAGCCAAGTCGACCTGTATGAGAACACCCACAGTCATGGTAAGAAACGAAGACTCAGTCATACCTAGGAATACGGAAGTAGTGAAAAACACTAAAGTGCAGTGCAACCTCACTTTAGAAGAGCTACTCAAAGTTAGGCCAGAGTTATGGAAACATGTAGCCAAACAAGTACCAGAGATAGCAAAACCTTGTTCCCAGGTAGGTTCTTAGAGGACAGTGCCAGAAATTCCTCTAGACAAGATAGGAGATATGAGTGAAGGTGAAGAAGGAAACACCTATCTTCCCATTACCCATCAGGGGTACACCACCAAGGCAATTCTAGACTCAGGTGCAGGAGTTGCTATTGCTATCACTTCCCTATGGAAGCGGTGGGGCAAGCCAGCACTCAGGCCCACGAGGATGAAATTGCAAATAGCTGATGGTCACATAGAGAGGCCTTTAGGATTACTTGAAGGAATAACTCTCACCACATGTGGTGTTGAGTTCGAGCATACATTTTCTATATGTGATTTGAGCAAAAATCATGCCTATGAAATGATCTTGGGACGACTTTTTATGCGACAGTTGCAAGTGGTACAAGACTGGGGAACCAATTCCTTGTATTTGCAACACTTAGGTGTTACGACCAAAGTCAATCTCAAAGATTACTCTCATAGAGATGTCCCTCCTATCCAATGGAATCCCATCCATAGAGCTAAAGATGATACAGAATCGGTGCATTCCATAGGATCAGGATCCTCATGGATGCATGAAGGCACTCACTTATGGATGTGCAAAGTGGCAGTAGAAGAGGAGAAGAGAGAAAAAGCCAGAGAAATAGGTGCAAACGAAACACATAGATCCATTCAAGACCCAGCCTATGCACTTGTAGTATTTCCTGATGAAGAATTTGAACCCCACGGCTGGGCAAAAATTTTAGCAACCATGGATGTAGCCATCAATGAAGAACAATGGACACCCCACTGTGATGAGGATGGCTATGACATTTCAGTTTTCTCCATAGAGCCGATCATGGGAGATGCAGTTTTAGAAGAATGCGAACCTGGCCCTCATGCATTTAAGGATGCGAGCGACTCCGATCTAGAGTCAATCATTATGGACCCACCTTTTGCATCAGATGAAGAATACTTCTATGAGGTAGAATTTCAACCCCAGAGACACGGAGAGATAACAAATGATGTAAGGTTAGCCACACAAGTGATCCCTAAGGATGAAGGAAAGAAAAGAAAGAAGAGAGAAGTCACACCAGAAGAGGAAGAATCTGTGTTTGAGGTCCCGGAAAATTTTAAGAAATATGAGATAGATGATAGGAGAGTCATGATAAGAATGCCTAAACGAGAGGCACAATCAGGAGAAGCCTATGATAACAAAGAAACCACCAAGAAAATAGTAGTGGCCCTAGAAGAAGGAGAGGAGAGATGCATGTACATAGGCCATGACCTAACAGAGGAAGAAGAGCATGCGTTAATAGCCTTGCTAAGAGAATACAGAGATGTATTCGCTTGGAGTTACAAGGATTTGAAGGGTGTTGATCCAGACATATGCTCACACACTATCCCCATGACCTCAGATGCCAAACCCTCCAAGCAAAAGCCCTACACATATAATGATAACTACGCTGCTAAGATCAAAGAGGAGATAGATCGTCTGGTAGAAGCTGGATTTATCTATGAAATTGAGCACACTGAATGGGTATCCCCCATTGTAGTGGTGACCAAGAAGAATGGCAAACTACGTGTGTGCATTAACTTGAAGAAGGTTAATGCAGCCACAATTCGAGATAACTATCCGCTTCCTATCACTGAGCATCTCTTAGAAAGAGTAGCAGGCAAGGAAGTGTACAGCTTCCTTGATGGATTTTCGGGCTACAATCAAGTAGCCATAGCTCTAGAAGATCAGCATAAGACAACTTTTGCCACTGAATGGGGCATTTTTGCTTTTAGAGTAATGCCATTTGGGCTTACCAATGCTCCTGCAACCTTTCAGAGACTGATGTGCCACGTGTTTAAAGAGTTCTTGAGGAAGAATTTGGAAGTCTATGTTGATGACCTCTGTGCTCATTCCAACATTAGACAGACACATATACCAAAACTCAGACAAATCTTTGACAAATGCAGAGAATATCAAGTCTGCTTGAACCCAGAAAAATGTGTTTTCATGGTCAGGCAAGGAAAGTTTTTAGGACACATAGTGTCAAAGAATGGCATATCCACTGATGAAGAGAAAGTAAGAGCCATAGCAGAGTTACCTAGGCCAAAGAATGTCAAGGAAGTACAAGCTTTCATGGGGCATTGTGGTTATTACCGACGGTTTATACACATGTATGCCATCATAGCAAAGCCTCTGTATGGACTTTTGACTAACTTCGAGTGGACTGATGAATGCGAAAACTCCTTCAATGAGCTTAAAAGGAGATTGTGTTCAGCACCAATCTTGACCACACCAAATTGGAATAACCCTTTCCATGTTCATGTTGATGCATCCAATTATGCCATTGGGTGTGTACTCGCGCAACCTACCGGTGAAGGCAATATGGATCTTCCAATTGAGTATGCTAGTAGACAGTTGAATGCGGTTGAACGAAACTATACAACCACTGAACGAGAGGGATTAGGCATGGTATATGCAGTTAAAAAGTTTAGATACTACTTGCTTGCAAATAAGTTTAAATTTTTTATTGATCATCAAGCACTGTTGTACTTGGTAAACAAGCCATGCAATACAGGTAGATTAGTAAGATGGTTTCTCTTACTAATGGAATATGACTTTGAGGTAGTAGTGAGGAAAGGCAGGACTCATTTGAGAGCAGACCACCTCTCTAGGCTCACATCTGGAGAAGCCGCACAAGGAGTATCAGATGACCTTCCTGATGCTTACTTGTTTAACCTGGAAGTTGTCCCTCAGTGGGCTAAGCCATTAGTGCCAGTATTGACATACGGGCCTAACCACCCAGTCATAAACACTCAAGGTAGAGAGGTAGTAAGAGCCCTGAAGTACCACATCATGGCAGGCAACATGTACAAACAAACAGATCAAGGGATATTGGCTTGTTGTGTGGAAGAGGATGAGTACGCTAAATGGTTGCAATTAGCACATGTAGGTGCATTAGAGCAACACTACTCAAAACAACGAACCCTACAGACACTAAGGAGACTCAGAGTGCATTTGCCGACTATGGAAGCTGATGTCCAAAAGTTGTGCAAGGAATGCCCAATCTGCTGCACTAAACCACCGGTGGAACATGCCACTCTTTATCAAGTGTCCATAGTGCCAGATTGGAGTGAACCATTAGTAGCCTTCTTGAGGACGAGAACATTTCCTCAAGATATGACACTGGCCAGACAAAGAAGCCTAGAACAAGAAGCCCTAGATTACTCACTCATTGGTGATAATCTATACAAGCGTGGTAAAGATGGTTACCTGAGACTATGTGTCCATGAGAGTGAATATCTCAAGATCTTGGAAACTGCTCACCAAGGTGTAGCAGGAGGACACTTTGGACCAGATCGGGTGATCAAGGCAATACTATTTGCGGGCCTCTGGTGGCCGACGCTTCACATGGATGCACATACCTATGTGAAACGGTGTGATGTTTGTCAAAGAACTCAATACCCTATATGCAAGGATGAGATGCCACTGAAACCTATGATGGGTGGACGTGCATTATCTAAGTGGGGAATAGACTTTGTAGGTCCTATTAATCCCCCCGCCAAGGGTTCACATGCTGAATACATCATCGTTGCCATAGACTATCTAAGAAAGTGGGTTGAGGTAAAAGCTATGACAAAGAACGATGCTCAGACAACTGCTAAGTTCCTATTTGAGAATGTGTTCACCAGATACGGGTTACCTATAGAGCTAGTCAGTGACAGAGGCACTCACTTCTTAAATGAAGTTATTGAAAATTTGCTCCAAGAATTCTTGGTAGTACATAAGAAGTCTGCCCCTATCACCCTCAAGCTAATGGCCAGGCCGAAAGCACCAACAAGATTCTATGCAATGTGCTTACCAAATTGGTAAATAATAAACGCTCTGATTGGGACAAACAGCTACACCACGCTGTTTGGGCGTACCGAGTTGCCTACGAAACGGTACTCCAAGCCACCCCCTTTCAGATGGTATTTGGCCAAAACACAGTGCTACCGTTGGACTTCTTAATACCTACATTGAGAGTAGCACAGGAGCATGAGTGGACGGGCCATGAACTCTCTTCGAGAATTTTTGACCTTGAACGACTAAGTGAAACCAGACTAAGAGCTGCAGCAGGAATATATGCAGCTAAGAAACGACAGAAAGCGTACTTTGATGCCCATGTTAAGGATAAAGGATTAAAGGCCGGAGAATTAGTTTTAGTCTACACTTTGAAGCAACATGCAAGAAAATTAGAGAAACGTGGCTATGGACCTATGATCATACATACGATCTCAACGAGTGGAGCAGTACAACTAGCCACCTTAGAAGGTGATATTCTTCCAAGCTACATCAGCGGGTGCAGAGTCAAGCTGTATCAGGAACCTCTCACAGAAGAAATGCTCAGTCGACTCAACACTGCTAAGAAACGCAAAGAAGAAGAAAAACGAGTTCGAGAAGAAGCTCAATGTTGGCATACACATCATATGAAGAGCATACAGGTATAATAGAGCAGTCATGCACAATACGGCAACAAGGCCTAATTATTTTTTCCATGGATCATTCACAACTCAAGTGATTTTAATCACTACACAAACATTGTAAATTCCGCTTTTGGTAGAATAGACTCCATTTTGTTCAAGCCGAGGAGTCCTCGAGCTTGAGGAGTATTAGAATTAGCTACATACCAATTTTCATAATTTTTAGATTCCGTTTGAGCCCTCAAATAGGCTCTAGAACCTAATTTTTAACTAGGCTAGACACTAAGTCTGGACAAGGCCAAAGCTAGTGAGAAAACTATAAAAAGAGCTAGAGAACTCATTTTTGGGGTTAGATTGTTGGTGAATTGAGCTTATGTAAGAGACTTTTTGACTAATGCAAATAACTCCATTGTTCCTCTCCTTGTTCTTGCCTTGTGTGCGCGTGTGTGTGTATGTGTGTGCATGCTTGTGTGCTTCTCACTCACACACTTGTGCCTTCACTTGCTCATAGTCTTCATACTAGTCCTCACGTCTCCACGGTTTGACAATTATGAGGTGAATCTTCTCACGTTGGTACTCACCATTGTGCTGTTTGGCGCTGTTGCCGGGGAGAGAGCTTCGAGGACGAGCGTGTGATGGTAAGACGTCGAGTTGAGACATTGGAGTTATAGGTAATATCCTTTCTTTTCCTTATTTTTCTTCATTTTTTCTTATTTTTGCATCACCATCATCATCCCCACCATCTCCCACCTCCATCTCCATCTCCACAAAAATTTCAGTTTTTTGGTCATATTCCACTCCCCACCTCATTTTCCTCATTCCGTTGTGAGAGAGAGCAAGAGAGAGCTTGCATGCGATCTGTTTTCGTGTGTTTTTGAGCTTCTGTTGCAGGAACTAGCTGTACCACCTTCTTCAACAGTTTGCGTAGGTACGACAGACTCTGCACAGGTCTCGGGACGACGACTTCTGTCTGTCGCGACAGATAGAAAAACTTGATATTTTGTGAATGTGTGTTTGGCACGATAACCTACACCATTAGAGCACTCCAAATCACTAGAAGTTTCTCAAAAATTTGCATTTTTTCAGTCTATCGCGATAGACCAATACCACGATAGACGATAGACACCGTCTATCGCGATAGACACCGTCTATCGCGACAGACACCGTCTATCGCGACAGACACCGTCTATCGCGACAGACACCGTCTATCGCGACAGACACCGTCTATCGCGACAGACACCGTCTATCGCGACAGACCCATCTATCGTGACACACACCGTCTATGGCGACAGATCAAATTCCACGATAGACACCGTCTATCGCGACAGACCCATCTATCGCGACAGACACCGTCTATCGCGACAAACACCGTCTATCGCGACAGACCAAAACCACGACAGACGATAGACACCGTCTATCGCGACAGACCCATCTATCGCGACAGACCAAAACCACGACAGACGATAGACACCATCTATCGCGACAGACCCATCTATCGCGACAGACCCATCTATCGCGACAGACACCGTCTATCGCAACAGACCACTCTATCGCGACAGAAACCGTCTATCGCGATAGACCACTCTATCGCGACAGACACCGTCTATCGCGACAGACCCGTCTATCGCGACAGACCCGTCTATCGCGATAGACACCGTCTATCTCGACAGACCCGTCTATCGCGACAGACACCGTCTATCGCGACAGACCCACCTATCGCGACAGACACCGTCTATTGCGACAGACACCGTCTATCGCGACAGACCCACCTATTGCGACAGACCCCGTCTATCGCGACAGACCCGTCTATCGCGACAGACACTGTCTATCGCGACAGACCCATCTATCGCGACAGACACAATCTATCGCGATAGACAGACATTTTCGGCAAAAAAGTAAGGGGTAATTTTTTTGGAAATTTAGGCTAAATTTTGGGCATATTTGCATACTCAAATACTCATACACTTACAAAGGCCTTAGAAGAAATGCATTAAAACTCCTGAAAGGTTCTGTTTGTCTGTTTAACCCCCTAAACCCTGAATGGTCATTTTTCATACGAAATCCACTTTTTCATACACACCCTCAACTGTTTTTTATAAAGATAATGCGTTGATTTTCAGATATGATATTTTGAAGTTGACACACTGAGGGGTAGGTACACCAAGGGAGCTCTAGAGGAAATTTTTTTTGCAAAACAAAAGGGGGAAACAAGGGTCATTAAAAAGTGTATGAAATAAATTGTCTGTCAATTGAAGGATCAAATTGAAGCTAAACTTGGGGTTCTTACAGGATCATCGAGAGCTTTTGGAGAAAGCAAAGTAAGTGCCAGGGCGAACAAGCTTGGGAACGTGCTTCCTGGGTAGACGAGCATCACCAGGAGGAGCTACTTGAGGTTGGAACATCTCTTAACCCCCTCAGTCCATTCTTAGCATAGGCTAAGTGCGAGTAGTTGTCCTGATTGACTAGGGGTACGATAGGAACACTCAAGTTAGAAGAGCCTTTAATTTCTCAAGTGCAAGGATAGGCTAAATTGCAGTCAAGGGATAACTTAAAGGAAAAGAACTTAAACTAAGCGGACACAGAACATCAAGTACGACACACTAAAGTGCTCCTGACGACGCTTAATTAAAAACAAGAAAACACATCCAAAGGAACTTAAAAGGAACAAGTGATTGGTACCAAAGAATCAGCAACGTACAAAGGGCATATGAACCTGAGATCGGGTAGACACCTAGGGAGAGACCGTCAAAGTGTTAGATCATCCGAGGCTAGCGTCAACCATACAGCCAGATCTTGGCCCAACAATTGAGTGATTACCCCTACGCTCTAGACTCAGAAACCAGTGACTCTGACATGTCGTATAGCATGGAAAGACCTGTAGGTAGCTCAGGAATGGCATACCTAGAAAGGCCTGAAGGTCCCCACAAGACTCAATTGGAATACATCCAGACTAACCGCCTAGGTGCACGCATCTATGAGGATGGTCTGCGAAGATCTGTTGTCCTAATTAAAAATCCGAATCAGCCCATTGGACTAGAACACCCTGTAGTCAAGTTTGAAAATGGTTCATACATAGATAAAGAAGGAACAATGTATGTGGTCACCAGCCAACCTGAAAGGATAGATGATTTTGGCAACATAATCTCTGAACCTGAATTAGGTGACATAGAGCAAGGGAGCTCAGGAAAGGAGCCAAAAACCCCTCGAGGCAAATCGGTCCTAACAAGGATAATCGCTCTAGAGTTAGTTCCCAAGGATAATAGGAGCATAGAATTGCTGTGGAACCAAGAAACGGATGAGGCTTTTTGGAGGTACAAGCTTGAAAAGTCTAATGAAGTGGGAGCTCTTGCCATCTATGAATTCAAAGATCTTGATAGCCCAGGCAAGGTGACCTACTTAGATGATGCTTCTGAGAGAATCTTTGTGGTCTCTGAGCATGGAAGACACGCATACACTTGGAAGGGAGAATTTGTTTTTCCCCAACCTCGATCCAATGTGTGTTATGGTCACCAAGGAGCTGGAACATCTCAAGCTCATGGGACTCAAAGAGAAAGGAGTAGAGAGAGACCTGAGGTAAGCTTTGCCAACTCTTGGGGAAGAGAAAGAACGAGAACGGAAACAAATAGAGTGGAACCTAAGGGACATAGAGCCCCAGGGAACCAAAGAAATGCCGATGATTTCCCTTTGCCAAGACCGAGAGAGCACACGAGGACCTTGAGACCGACCCAGCTAGTTAAGTCCATGAAAAACTACTTTGATGGCACTGGAGACCCCTACGATCATGTAGCTGAGTTTAGGCAAGTCTTGAGAGCTGAACAAGTTGAAGATCTGTTCACGCAGTACAATGCCTTTGGTCTAACCCTTAGGAACACCACCTTGACATGGTTTCAGCCACTAAACGAGAGGCAGTTTAGGAGCATAGATCAACTTCTAGAGGCATTCATCATCGAATTCTCTAAAAGTGGCATAAGACATAACACATCCTCCCTGATATATAGCTTCAAACAAACATCTCAAGAGACAGTGAGACTCGCAGGCAGAAGATTTAGGCAATATCTAGAGAGATCCCCGGCCCCAGAGTTACCCACTCCAGCCAAGTAAGTGGCCTTATTTTTAAATGGATTGTTAAGCACCAAACTGAGATCATATGTGTACTTGAAGGACCCTAGATCCATAGAAGAATGTGTACGCATGTGCATAGACATTCAGGATAATCTAGGGGAGGAATTAGAGCTCTCAAAAATCTATAAAGATTCAGATAGTTCTAGTAGCCTCATTTCCTCACAATCCACATCAATTAAGGATCTAGCAGAAAAGGTAGCTCTAAAATTAGGTGTCTCTAGCAAGCAGATTCCTAGATTTGCCCCCGGAAAACGATGCTATACCTGTGGAGGAGACCATATGGCTAATGTGTGCCCCATCATGGCTCAACCCCAAGTGAACCCTAACAACCAGTATTGCACCATAGAAAGGAGGTACACCAATCACACAGCACAAGACTGTCCATATAACAAACAAGCTGTTAGACAAAATTATTCTCAGCCATATCCACATCAAGGAAAGTACCCTAATCAGTACCCACAACAACAGTATGCTAGACCCCAACAAATCTATCAACCACCCTATCAAGGGCAACAAAGACCGCAACCAGTCCTAGCGTAGCAACCTCCTTCCCCCACCAGTGTGATTCCAGTAAAGTATGCAGCGGTAGAAGAAAATCTAAATAGAGCTTTAGTGCGAGTGACATCCTCTCTTTCAGAAAGTGATCCAAGTGATCATAGTTTTGACTCCACCCATGTTGAGAGCCCCCAGGCCTACTACATGTAATCACCGGAGCATAGTGAGTCATATTATTATGAAGAACCGAATGAGCCAGAATACGCAAACGTCATGTATGCCAACCCCAACTCGAGATCCCAACCTAGGCCGATGAGACCTCCATTTCCTAGAGGGCCATGCTATCGTTGTCAAGGAGATCATCTCATTCGTGATTGCCCTCTACCTGCATCGACACAAACCCAATCTGTGACAATTCAAGGCTTTTGTCCCGATTGTGGAAAGGAGCATTTGTTACGAGAGTGTCCCAAGAACCCCGCCAATATACTAAAAATTGCTCCTATCAATGTCATCGGGCTAGTGGTGGACTCCATGGGAAGTGTGACTTCCACGGCTCCAGTACAAGTCATCACGAGAGCTCAGGCACTTAAGCGAAACCAAGACTTAGGCCAGGAGAAGACTGCAGAGGTTAGCGAGATTGAGAGTCAGAATAAGAAGAGGACGAGAGCTTGGAGAGATAGCCATGAACGTATGAAAAGGCAATGGGCAAGAAAGATGAGCGAACTTGAGGAAAGTTTACGAGAAACCAAAGCCAAAATCATAGAAATCACATCTCAAATGCACTCTCACACATCCCCGCCACTACCATCCCCTTCACCCTTCATTCCTCCACCCATCAATCCACCACATGTAACCCAACCACCACCCCGAGTAGGATCAGTCTTAGCCGATCCCACTCCTGAAGATCTAGACATGATGCTTAAAGCATATCAGGCCAGAATCCAAGAAGGGCCCAATGTAACAGATCATGAGAAATGTTACCCTAGAGCTGACCTAGAGCTTGAACGAACTAAGTTGTGTGCCAAGATGGTGGAATTGGCTCAAGCCATGTTTGAGACCAATCGCCTTTTCACTTGCTCTAGTGCCACTAGAACACCATTGCATTTTGATGGTCTGTTAGACAGATTGGAGATGTTAATTGCAAAGTCTGGAAAAGGAGCCAAATCCCAGGCTAAGGAGAAGGCAAGTGATAGAATGAGCATTCCTCCCCAAGAAGCCTATGTGCCTAACTCTACGGAGCCAGACACATCCTCTTCTATGAATCGGTTCACACCCGAATTCCTACGAGAGATTCAAGAAGACAAATGGGCTAAAGAAAGTGAAGTCCCTCCTCCTATTGAACTTGTGGATGATGCACACGACCAATTCCCACAAGACATCCCATCCATTTATGAGGAGCAGGAGAGCACCCAATCTCAGGAAAGATTAGACTTTGAGTCTAACTCTCTACAAGAATTACCCCACTTCACAGGCCCATGGGAAGCTAAGTCCACCTGTATGAGAGCACCCACGGTCATGGTAAGAAACGAAGATTCAGTCATACCTAGGAACACGGAGGTAGTGAAGAACACTAAGGTGCAGTGCAATCTCACTTTAGAAGAACTACTCAAGGTTAGGCCAGAGCTATGGAAACATGTAGCCAAACAAGTACGAGAGATAGCAAAACCTCGTTCCGAGGTAGGATCCTAGAGAACAGTGCCAGAAATACCCTTGGACAAGATAGGAGACATGAGTGAGGGTGAAGAGGGAAACACATATCTTCCTATCACCCATCAAGGATACACCACCAAGGCCATTCTAGACTCAGGTGCAGGAGTTGCAATTGCTACCACTTCACTATGGAAGAGTTGGGGCAAGCCAGCACTCAGGCCAACGAGAATGAAATTGCAGATGGCCGATGGTCATATTGAGAGGCCCTTAGGATTGCTAGAAGGAATAACTCTCACTACTTGTGGTGTAGAGTTTGAGCACACATTTTCTATCTGTGACTTTAGCAAAAATCAAGCCTATGAGATGATTTTGGGGAGACCATTTATGCGGCAATTGCAAGTGGTACAGGATTGGGGAACCAATTCCTTGTATTTGCAACACTTAGGTGTTACAACCAAAGTCAATCTCAAGGATTACTCTCATAGAGATGTCCCTCCTATCCAATGGAACCCCATCCATAGAGCCAAAGATGATACGGAATCGGTGCATTCCATAGGATCAGGATCCTCATGGATGCATGAAGACACTCACTTATGGATGTGTAAAGTGGCAGTGGAAGAGGAGAAAAGAGAAAAAGCCAGAGAGGTAGGTGCGAAGGAAACACATAGATCAGTTCAAGACCCAGCCTATGCACCTGTAGTGTTTCCGGACGAAGAATTTGAACCTCACGGCTGAGCAGAAATTCTAGCAACTATGGATGTAGCCATCAATGAAGAGCAATGGACACCCCACTGTGATGAGGATGGCTATGACATTTCTGTCTTTTCCATAGAGCCAATCATGGGAGATGCAGTTTTAGAAGAATGCAAACCTAGCCCTGATGCATTTGAAGATGCAAGTGACTCCGATCTTGAGTCAATCATCATGGACCCACCCTTTGCATCAGACGAAGAATATTTCTATGAAGTAGAAGTTTACCCTCAGAGACATGAAGAGCTCACTAATGATGTGAGATTAACCACACGAGTGACCCCTAAGAGTGAAGGAAAGAAAAGGAAGAAGAGAGAAGCCGCACCAGAGGAGGAAGAATCCTTGTTTGAGGTCCCTGAAAATTTCAAGAAGTATGCAATAGAAGATAGGAGAGTCATGGTAAGAATGCCAAAACGCGATGCACAAGCAGGAGAGGCCTATGATAACAAAGAAACCACCAAGAAGGTAGTGGTAGCCATAGAAGAAGGAGAAGAGAGGTGCACTTACGTAGGACATGACCTCACTGAGGAAGAGGAGCATGAGCTGATAGCTTTGCTAAGGGAGTACAGAGATGTATTTGCTTGGAGCTACAAAGATTTGAAAGGTGTAGACCCTGACATATGCGCCCATACGATTCCCATGACCACAGAGGCCAGACCTTCTAAACAAAAGCCATACACATACAATGACAACTATGCTGCCAAGATCAAAGAAGAGATAGACCGCTTGGTTGAAGCTGGATTTATCTATGAAATTGAGCACACTGAATGGGTGTCCCCCATTGTAGTGGTGCCCAAAAAGAATGGTAAATTACGTGTATGCATTAACTTGAAGAAGGTTAACGCAGCCACTATCAGGGATAGTTATCTGCTTCCTATCACCGAGCATTTATTAGAAAGGGTAGCCGGCAAGGAAGTGTACAGCTTCCTAGATGGGTTCTCTGGCTACAATCAAGTAGCCATTGCACCAGAAGATCAACATAGGACGGCTTTTGCCACAGAGTGGGGCATATTCGCTTTTAGGGTAATGCCATTCGGGCTTACCAATGCTCCTGCAACCTTCCAGAGATTGATGTGCCATGTGTTTAAAGAGTTCCTGAGAAAGCATTTGGAAGTCTATGTTGATGATCTTTGTGCTCATTCCAACATAAAACAAACACATATACTTGAACTCAAGCAAATCTTTGACAAATGTAGAGAATATCAAGTCTACCTGAACCCAGAAAAGTGCGTTTTCATGGTCAGGCAAGGCAAGATTTTAGGACACATAGTGTCAAAGAACGGCATCTCCACTGACGAAGAGAAGGTGAGGGCTATTGCAGAACTACCTAGGCAAAGAATGTCAAGGAAGTGCAAGCTTTCATGGGGCATTGTGGTTATTACCAATGTTTCATTCACATGTATGCCATCATTGCAAAGCCTCTGTACGGACTTCTGACAAACTTTGAGTGGACCGAGGAATGTGAGAACTCTTTCAATGAGCTCAAACGGCGATTATGCTCAGCACCAATCTTGACTACACCAAATTGGAATAAGCCCTTCCATGTGCATGTGGATGCATCCAATTATGCCATTGGATGTGTGCTTGCACAACCTACTGGTGAAGGTAATATCGATCTTCCAATTGCCTATGCGAGTAGACAGTTGAACGCAGCTGAGCGAAACTATACCACTACCGAACGAGAGGGATTGGGCATGGTGTATGCGGTTAAAAAGTTTAGACATTATTTGCTTGCAAATAAGTTTAAATTTTTTACTGATCATCAAGCTCTACTTTACTTGGTGAACAAGCCATGCAACACCGGTAGATTGGTGAGATGGTTAATCATACTAATGGAACATGACTTTGAGGTAGTGGTGAGAAAAGGCAAGACTCATTTGAGAGCAGATCATCTCTCTAGGCTCACATCGGGAGAAGCCCCACAAGGAGTATCAGATGACCTTCCTGACGCTTACTTGTTTAATTTGGAAGTTGTACCTCAGTGGGCTAAGCCATTAGTGCCAGTATTGACATACGGGCCTAATCACCCAGTCATGAACACTCAAGATAGAGAGGTAGTAAAAGCCCAAAAGTACCATATCATGACAGGAAGTATGTACAAACAGACAGATCAAGGAATATTGGCTTGTTGTGTGGAAGAGGATGAGTACGCTAAATGGTTGCAGTTGGCACACGTAGGTGCATTAGAGCAACACTACTCAAAACAACGAACCCTACAGACACTAAGGAGACTCGGAGTGCATTGGCCTACTATGGAAGCTGATGTACATAAGATGTGTAGAGAATGCCCAATCTGTTGCACTAAACCACCTGTGGAACATGCCACTCTTTATCAAGTGTCCATAGTGCCAGATTGGAGCGAACCATTAGTAGCCTTCTTGAGGACGAAAACATTCCCTCCAGATATGACCCTGACGAGACAAAGAAGTCTAGAGCAAGAAGCCCTAGATTACTCACTCATTGGTGATAATCTATACAAGCGTGGTAAAGATGGTTACCTGAGACTATGTGTCCATGAGAGTGAATATCTCAAGATCTTGGAAACTGCTCACCAAGGCGTAGCAGGAGGACACTTCGGACCAGATCGGGTGATCAAGGCAATACTATTTGCGAGCTTCTGGTGGCCGACCCTTCACATGGATGCACATACCTATGTGAAACGGTGTGATGTTTGTCAGAGAACTCAATATCCTATACGCAAGGATGAGATGCCGCTAAAACCTATGATGGGTGGACGTGCATTTTCTAAGTGGGGAATAGACTTTGTTGGTCCTATTAATCCCCCAGCTAAGGGTTCACATGCTGAGTATATCATTGTGGCCACGGATTATCTAACCAAGTGGGTAGAAGTGAAAGCCACATTGAAGAATGATGCCCAAACGACCGCTAAATTCTTATTTGAGAATGTATTCACTCGATACGGGCTACCCATAGAGCTAGTAAGTGATAGAGGGACTCACTTCTTGAATGAAGTCATTGAAAATCTTCTTCAAGAGTTCTTGGTGATACACAAGAAGTCTGCCCCCTACCACCCACAAGCTAATGGACAAGCCGAAAGCACAAATAAGATTCTATGCAATGTGCTAACCAAATTAGTGAATAACAAACGCTCGGATTGGGACAAACAGCTACACCATGCTGTTTGGGCATACAAAGTTGCCTATAAAACGGTACTCCAAGCCACGCCCTTTCAAATGGTTTTCGGCCAAAATGCAGTGCTACCATTGGAATTTCTGATACCAACCTTGAAAGTAGCACAAGAGCATGATTGGACAGGCCATGAGTTGTCCTCTAGAATCTTCGATCTTGAACGACTAGGTGAAACATGATTGAGGGCTGCAGCAGGAATTTATGCAGCCAAGAAGAGGCAAAAGGCATATTTCGATGCACACGTCAAGGATAAGGGCTTGAAAGCAGGAGACCTAGTCCTAGTCTACACCTTGAAGCAACATGCACGGAAGTTAGAGAAGAGAGGTTACGGGCCAATGATTATCAATAGAATCTCCACAAGTGGAGCAGTTCAACTAGCCACTCTAAAGGGTGATATTCTACTAAGTTACATAAGTGGATGCAGAGTCAAGTTATATCAAGAACCCCTGATTGAAGAGATGCTAAGTCGACTCAACACTGCCAAGAAATGTAAAGAAGAAGAGAAACGAATTAGAGAAGAAGCACAGGTAGAAGCTTTAGAACGCCCCGACGAATGAAATTGAGGAGACAAGGCAGAGACCCGTCTATGCCTGACACTCAAGAATCTGTAGGCTATCCTATGGCCATGTGCGAGGCTTCAGGTGGACGTTCCCATAGAATAATCGACCGACGGCCTTTTGTAATCCTAGAAGTAGGACAAGGAGAGAGTGTAAGGACAGTGAGAGCTTTAATTGACTCAGGGGCAGCCACTAGTGCAGTTTGACTTTCTTACTGCCAAGAGCTGCAATTACAAATCAATCCTATAGAGGCATATCTCATAGGATTGGGAGGTGTGGAAACCCCTTGCATTGGTGAGGTGGAACTTCCCCTCTACATTCAAGAGGTGCTAATGGCAGTCAAAGTGCTAGTGTGTGAAGACGAGGATCTTACCGAACCTCTTGTCCTAGGCCAAGACTGGATCTATGATCATGCAGTCAGCCTCAACCTAAGAAGCGGACTTCTTCAGGCATGGGTAGGCCAAAACCACATCACGATTGAATTAGAAAATCAAGCACATAGGCTGCTAGAAGAGGCACCGAATCCTGGTCCTTCCAGGAGTCCACCTGAAATGAACCATGTTACTCTTGACCAAAGTTCTATGGTGCAAAGGATTGCCACTCATGACAAAGGTACAGAAGTCAACAAGGAGTTCCCTTCTTTTCCAAAGAGAATTCGAGGAAAGCAAGCCGAAAAATACAAGATACAGAGGAGCCCGAGGACCAAGAAGAATGAACACCAACCAGTACAATATAGAATACCCCATGGCATGAAGCAGATTTGGATACGCAAAGGTGAACAACCCTCGGCTTGGGAGACAGGATTCCAAAGAGGCATCAAGCAAGCTACAGTGTTGAGGACTACAGCGAAGGAGTACCCTAGGCATCAATCTAGACAAACCATTTCTATTTGGGTTCCAAAGCAGTCAATGAAGGCTATCCCAAAGGCTAGACAAATATGGGTGCCCAAGACCTGCTTACCAGCTCAAATAACTTCACCACCAATCACTAGATCAAACCAACACTCACGAGTCCTATTGGCTCCCATCCAAAGGCAAACATCTACACTCCACACCACCACATTCTCGGTCACGCCTCGGAATGTTTGTAAATGGGTACCCAAAAGGCCCCAAACTCAACACACTCCAGTCCGCAAACCTTCACACATCATCGCCAATAAAAGCAACGATTCCAGCATCAAAGTTTGGAGACCTAAACCCCATATCAAACCCCCTGACCCACCTCTGTAAATCCTTTCCCTCTGATGTAGGTGCATTCTGAGAACATTGCACAACCAAAGTATGCATCTAGAGTGAACCCTAACCTACTAACCCACTTGTACACACATCACGAACACTTCACCCACTAACCTCTAACCACTCGGAATGTCATGTTGGTATTGTGGAGGGAACACCATAACATCCTGTTTCCAATGCAATGCTAATGTGCCTCTCTCTTCTTCTAGCAGATAAGCATCAGCAACTACAAGCACTCTCATGGCAGAAGCAACAGGTCTGAGCTCACAGGCAGGAATAATTACTGCAGGAATTGATGTGGATAGTCTACTTGTTGATGTGCCACCAACTGAACGACCTGTGGAGCTGCAACACCTTCAGCAGATCCCGGTATCGGATCCACCCATAGGGATCACAGAAAGAGCCCATGCCAATTCTCATTGGTTCAATGGCATGCCAGGCCCATTAGGAGAGGGCAAGTATATATGGGAGTCTAAGTGCGAGTATGATAGATCTTGGGTCAGATTCCAATTCTTCTCCAAGGAGTTTGAGACTCTACAGAACACACATGATCTTCAGACCATGTGGCAACGTGCAGGGCTAGCTGAGTACTTCGAGGCACCATTACCCAAACCAGACCTCCTCCGATGCTACTATCTGGTCTCAACATTACAGGCTAATGCAGAAAAGGACAAACCAGGATCGTTTGTTCTTCCTTCCTTGCTGGGCAACAACGAGTTAAAGAGGTTTGAACTTACCTTGGAGTTGGTGAGCTCTGCTTTGAATATGCACGGCACACATGTACCTTCTGAGAAGGATGCTCTCGTTCCTACTAACATGAAGGATAGGAAACTACGGAAGCTTAAAGACATGGCAGCACTCACACCAAACGTGTCCATCCCTCTCCGTATGTGCATGCAACATTTTGCTTTCCCCGGTCAAGACCGCTTCACAACCGCACAAAAGAATTTGGTTCGCTCTCTACTTAGCAGAGACAGGTGTGTTACCAATTAAGCTTCATGTATGGATTATAGAGCAGTTGTATGAAGCAAATAAAAGGTCTTCTAGGAAATTAGTGGTGAACGGTTGCTGTGCTATCACACGCATTATCTACCGGTGCTTAGCATACGATGTACCCATTGAACGTGCCTTAACTTGGGCACAATTACAAATGTTTAAGAAGCTCAAGACGTCCACACATCAATCCAAGCACATGAGGGGTTCGATCCCTTGTGTCCAGACACGTGAAGTTCTGACTACTCCTGAAGTATCGCCACGAGGGGAGGCCACTGTACCTCCCTTTACCATTAGAATACCTAGGTTTGGATCTGAAACTACAACACAAGCTGCCCCTTCGGCTCCTCCTGCTCCATCTAAATTTGAATTTGCTACAACTGGAGATGCTGAAGGGATGGATCCCCATGACTTCGAAGCATTCTTACAAAGTACACAACTCTCTGATGTAGAGTTTTATTCAGATACAGAAGAACAAGGCACATCTTCACAAAGAAGGAGAAAATACACAGAAGGTCGCCATGTACATTGGGGTGACGATCAGCAAGGTCAACAACAAGGACACCTAGAAGAAGAAGGAGCAGACGAAGAGGAGACCACTGAAGCCCCACCTTATACAGCAGAACTCTGAAGGCTGTATCAAATCATGGAACGAGTGCGATCGCAACAACTGCTCACCGAATAGAGCAATAGGGTACTCATGACTCAGCTGTTGGAAGAAGCAAGAGTTGACTCAGAATACAGTGAAGGTCTCTTATTGATGGCAGAAACCTATGGGGTAGTAGAAGCAGTTCGAACCGCGATTAGGAGGTCTCCAGTTCAATATGATCCACGAAGATTCCAAACACGACCACGGTCAGGTAAAAATATCCAGATCCCCATTACAACGGCAGAAGGGCCTATTATTACATCCGCATCCATTGAGAAAACCTCCCAAGCAACAGTAACTGCTAGCCAAGAGCATACAATCATCCATGAAGAGTCAACTGAACCACTACCAGCCACACCCCCACCATCGCCCCCTAGAACAGAAGCCGTGGAGAGCACCTCAACCACCCAACCCTCCGAACCAACCTTCATCTTTCGTACTCCCACCTCCAGTTCAACCCTATTCTCCACCCATGAAAACCCAATCTACGAAGCTACCACCATCACTACACAATCCACCGAATCACTCATAGAGCCTGCCCTAGGACAACCATCCCCCATACCCTCAGCCATAGGTCATCCTGACTCTAGATCTATATTCTTGGGTTTCCCTACTACCACACCACCTTTCATGACCTCCCCGCCTCTACGACCTCAACCCCCAACCCCCATCTCTCCACTTCTCCAATCCCTCCATGCCTTCCTTGCTAGAACTTTTCAACCCAGGTCTCAACCATTCCCTTTATTTTCAGCTCCCAACCCCACTTCTCATCTATTCACCACTTTCACACACACACCACCTTCCATTCCAATGTATATGGTAGACCCCACACTCGCATCCACTCCTGAAAGTATGGACATTTCACCACCCACGACACCTCCCCCACCCCCCACACTTCCACCTTCTCCCATTCCCCCCCCACCAATTTCACCGACACACACATCTCCATTAGACACATCATTCACTCTTCCCCTTCCCCAATCCCCTTCCCGTGCATCCTCCATTGTACAAACCACACCATCATCCATAGGAAATGCATTGGACACCATGCTCACATGTATATCACAGTTAAGGACAGAGTACAATCAGCTCCACCAACATAACGCACGACTGCAAGAGCACTCGGAGGTGCTACAGAATCGTCTTGCTGTAGTAGAAGAGGAGAATGCTCGCCTCCATACACAATTCCAAACTTTACAAGAGGCTCATAGTGTATTGGAAGTACAGTTGCAGAATACAGACCAAGAAGCAATACAAGTGGTAGAAGGCCATCTAAAAACACAACTAGAACGCAATTCAAGACTTCAACGAAATATGGCACTTCTTAGAAGACACCTTGCAGCTGCTCACGAGGAGAATCGACGCCTACAACAATAGAACCAAGAGAACTTAGAAGCAGCCATCGAAAGCACACCAGGGGCACCCATCAGCCCATCAAAGTTTCAAGCAGTGACCCCCGACAATATCAAGATCATATTGGAAGACTATGCCATGCTGCTTGAAGCACATGACCAGCTATCAGAGGAACTGGGTCAACTGAAGCAGAAACACCAAAAAGAAACAACAGCTGCCTCTCAAACCACCTCCTCCGTGGATTCACTTCTCACAGACTCAGAGGCCTTAAAAGATCTCCAGAAACAAGTCACCGAATTGCAAGCACGTCTACTACAATATGAGAGACCACCTTCCCCTCCAGAGGCTCCCACCGATGAAGAAATAGTACAAATTCCTGTGGAACAAACATTTGAAGAAGAATACGACCCACAACCCTTCCCAGGAGGTCAACAAACGGAAGAAGGTCAGGACACATTTGAAGCACCACGACCCCCATGGCTACGACAAGTGGAGGAAATCGGGAGTTCACATGAAGAGCCAACCGTCGTGCAAAATCAGGCTATGAGAGTCATAGAGGAGACTGTATTACAATCCAATTACTTCAAAAACATGTCATCGAGACGCCTTATCCTCTCATCCGAACTCCAATACAGGCCTTACTATATCATTTTAGCAGATTATAACGCAGAAATACAAAGAGTCATGAAGGGGTTTGGAGTGCAGAAAAAGAGGAGGAAGGAGGAGATGGAGAGAGAAAGAAGAGAGGAGAGACGCGCGGACATGCGTGGGAGCCTCGAAACCCACATAATGATCTCTCTTGAGGCAATGCTCTATATATGATGTATATATATGAATATGGGGGTAAGGTCACATGACCCTTACATCCCCAACAATCTCCCACTTAAGGGTCAATGTGACCATAAGTGGTAACATATACAAAGAATGATGTAGGACTATACAATAATGTACAGGAAGAGTCCGGATCTCAACCCATACCAGATCAGCCTACACCAACCGCCTCAAACAAGGTGTATCCATGCACCTCAAACTGCTCTAGACTCATATCGACAAGAGTCGAGCTCACATCTGACTGATGCAAGAACTGATGAAGTTCCTGCAAAGCTCCCACTCGCTCCATGCCTATGTCAATCATCGAACGACTGACAACTCCAAGTGCAAATGCTCCAATAGCAACTGCAATGTCTGGTCTCGAGCATAACAACTCGTACATCAGACTCCCGAACGCTGACGAAACATGTGCTATCCTGGCTAACCTAAGTATGTCAGCTATGCCTGTATCCAAGGCATCCAAAGCACTATTATCAAGACCAACATGTCCTGATATATCTATGTCAACATCTGGCATGAGCGAATCCAAGAATGACTGCATAACTGCTGACTCCTCAGCATCTAAATCAGCCATGCTCACAACCAAGGATGTATCTAGCTGTGCATCATGAGAGCTAATATGCTCTACCATACACTGTGTATCATGAGAGCTATCGTGCTCTACCACACCAAGTGTATCATCATGCTCCACATGAGCTGACTGCACAACATCAACACCAAGATCCATCTGATGATCTAACTCTAAGTGAGTATCATCACAATGCTCTACATGAGCATCCACATCATGCTCTAAAGCATCCAACTGATCATCCAAAGTATGCTCTATGTGAGCATCCATATGATCAAGAAAATCATGCTCTATATAAGCATCATGAGCATCCGAAATATGCTCTACATGTGCATCCATCTGAGCATCTGAATCCTGCCATACATGTGCATCATGAATGTCAATAGACCTATCTATAGGTAGACAAAATGAGACATGACGAGTCTCACATCGCACATAAGGCTGAACTCCCACTGAGATGAGACTGTCTCTCACATGAAGTACCTGCAGTGGATACATGTGCCCAATCCTGGCACCTCTAACAAGCATAAGCTGTCCCAACTGTAACTGAAAATGATGCTCACCAAGGAATGCATAATATCTGCTCTTCTGTAACTGGCTAACTGAAATCAAGCTCATAGGGAATGAAGGCACGTAGCATACATGTCTGAGTATAAGTGATGCTCCACTAGGTAGCATAAGGTATACATCTCCTGCACCCTCAATGTCATATGTCGTACCATCAGGCATGTGCACACATCCACGACTCTCACTTGAGAATCGACAAAACCACTCACGATATGGAGTAACATGAAAAGTGGCTAATGCATCAAGCAACCAAGCCATATGTGTGCTATCCAATGAACAAGAGGAATCATGAGATGAACTATAGGAGAAAGTGATATCACCATCACTAGCATAATCAACTACCATAGAATCTCCTGAAACCACTACCTGACCTGCATCACGTGCATATCTCTGACGTCGTCATCGCATCCGCCTAAAGCAACGTCGTCGAATATGGCCCTCATGACCACAATGCCAACATCGAAGTCATCGATGTGATCTATGTCTCACATGAGTCAATGGACTCGCATACATATCATGTAGTCTCTGCCATAATGCACTACTCGTCTCCTCATACATAACAGACTCATATATAGAATCCACAAGCTGTAATCGGATAGTGGAGCTGGCCAATGCATCCATATCCATCCATACGTGATCGGGCATGTCACGAGGCCTCTGTGCATCTCTATGCACATACATGTGTAACCCTGCACGAACCAATGTATGCCACATCTGAGCTTTCCATCTCGGAAAGTCAGTACCATCGAATCGAGAAGACACCATGCTGGCAATCCAAGACTAGCAATGTAATAAGAGACTAGAAACAATACTGTATCCTAAATAGGATCACACCTGCATATCCATATGCATAACTCACATCACATATGTCTCACTGGAGAAGAAACCATGTGAACCACCTGTCACATAACCATGCATCTAGCATGCACATAAAACCATGAGCATAAGCCTGCTCACCAAGTCTCCAAAGGGACCAAATAGATGTGAAAGAATCCTGGGAAAAATTCGACAGAGTATCCCTTGTAAACTGAGCAATCAAACAAGATAACCAATCACCAAAGAACAATGAATAATCTTTCACCACCTGTCACTGATATAAATCAAGAAGATAATGGCAACTACATGTGCCAAAAAACTAATGGCAATACACGCCAATACAATGGCAATACAACTCCCACTCAAGAATAAATCCTGCAAGATGGTCCAACCTGTCACAAATAACCTGTGACCAAGTCCAAGTGAATGGAGATAGACAATGATCCAAAGCTATCGCACAAGCTTCAAGATCCACTAGAGCTCCTTTCTAGCATAAAAGCCGATGAAATTTCGGCAGCATCTCCTCTGTAAAATGGACTCTAGAACCAAAATAACCATGTGGGAATCACCATCCACATAAGCCAAGAATCACACTGGCAAACATATATCAATCAATGACCAAATGCTAATAACAGTGACAAACAAACGTGTAACTGAGGCTCCAATCTGGATCATGTACCTGCAAAGAAAACAAAAGATACAAGTACCAAACAAGATCCAAAATCAACTCTCACAAAAGTATGTGCAACCGGCAAGTAAATCCATAACCAAGTGGCATAAGCAAGATGTAGACCACAATGCCACTATACATCCATGATCAAACTCATGATGACATAAACCTCAAAAAGAGTATACCACAATGTCATCTTACATGCCAAACGCGTGACAAGATCATGCTCTACTCTCATATGGAGGAGCTACCACAATGATCATACATGTACAATGCTTTGAAGCTCTGAAAATAAGAGCTTGCACACCATAAATTCTCTCTCGAAGAAATTCCAAAGCAAATTCAACCTCCAAGTGCAATTAGGGTTGTTTGGGTAAAACTGTACTGCTCTGTGTTTTGCTGTTTCAGAGGTGATAACCTCTGAATCTGAACTTTTGGTCTTCAGCAAACTTCAAGATCTAACTCTTGGCTACGTAACGACATAAAGAACACCTCAATCGAAGGTGCGTAGCTAAAGATATGCTCAAAACAAACACCTACTGTCAATTTCAATTTCACTTGCAACAGTACTGCTCTGTATTTTGCAATTTCGGCAACCTAAAACTCAGAATCTGGATCTGAGTTCTTCTACAAAGTTGTAGCTATCTTTCCAAGCTACGAGCAACAAGTTGAATCATCGCATTCCGAGCTGTAGAACTCAAGTTATGACAAAAAACCGACCTGCTGTCCTACTCAATGTAGATTCGCCTTCTACAATTCTCTGCGTTTTTCGAATTTTCCGCACTTTAAAAATCCGAACCAGATTTTGCGCCCTTCTGTGAAGTTGTAGCTCTCTGTGTTAGCTACGCACAGAACTTTAAAACGCGTCAATTCGAGCTTCCTAGCTCGAGTTATGACCGAAATACTGAACAGCTGTCAAGAGATGCCGACCTGCACTTCTACCTCTTCTCACGTAAGCTTCCATTGAAGCTTCTTGCACACAAGCCTTCAACATGCTCTGATACCAATGAAGGGGTTTGGAGTGCAGAAAAAGAGGAGGAAGGAGGAGATGGAGAGAGAAAGAAGAGAGGAGAGACGCGCGGACATGCGTGGGAGCCTCGAAACCCACATAATGATCTCTCTTGAGGCAATGCTCTATATATGATGTATATATATGAATATGGGGGTAAGGTCACATGACCCTTACATCCCCAACAAGTCATAGGGAAGATACCTTCCTTCGCAACCCAATTTCAACTCGAAGACCTTCCTCCATAGGTGCAAAAAGGCAAGATCCGTCAACCAACATGGTGGCAGAAACTTCTTGAAACCTATCCTGAAATGCTCCACACCTAGAACAATGCGCCATTACATCTCCTCTATAATCCATGCTATGGCCCTGTTCCACGACGCCGCTCATGGAAAGCATTCAACATAAAGGTCCAGAATAATGCACAATGCAAGGAATGGCTCAATTATCCATACATTGCGCCACCACAGGGACCACCGTCAGTAGCATACATGATGGGAACAATTCGACATTGGATACCACGATTGAAGCCCATGCCAGAGGTGGAAGCTCAAATGATGCTTAAGATTTTAGATATGATGCAGGTAGTACTGAAAACCTTTAGAAATGCAGCTACACCACAGGTACGTCTATTGGGGTTTACCAATGGAAATTACGATTTGGTGTATGACATGAGCACCACCCCGAGTATTCGTGTGGCTTACGCTTGGCATGCATGCATCAAATACCTCCCTGCATGTTACAAACAGACATTCGAAGAAATGTTCAGATCAGGTTTCTGGGAGTATCACTCGGAGGTCTTCGCACCGAAGCCAACACACCTGCTCCATCTCTTTGCTTGTGAACAAGCCATGTACTCTGAGTACTACACCACACCGCAACCAGAGGTCCCCGGTGCAATAAATTGGGATGCATTGGAAGTTGATCTAGCAAGAGGCTTAAGGATAGGAGAACACGAACTTGTCACCAATGTCATCCAATACTATATCGACCACCCTATAGAACAGAGGTCTGTCAGGGGCGACAGACACTAGGAAGGGGGGAGAATGTTGGCATACAGGTCATATGAAGAGCATACAGGTACAATAGAGCAGTCATGCACAATACGGCAACAAGGCCTAATCATTTTTTCCATGGATCATTCACAACTCAAGTGATTTTAATCACTACACAAACATTGTAAATTCCATTTTTGGTAGAATAGACTCCATTTTGTTCAATCCGAGGAGTCCTCGAGCTTGAGGAGTATTAGAATTAGCTACATACCAATTTTCATAATTTTTAGATTCCGTTTGAGCCCTCAAATAGGCTCTAGAACCTAATTTTTAACTAGGCCGGACACTAGGTCTGGACAAGGCCAAAGCTAGTGAGAAAACTATAAAAAGAGCTAGAGAGCTCATTTTTGGGGTTAGATTGTTGGTGAATTGAGCTTATGTAAGAGACTTTTTGACTAATGCAAAGAACTCCATTGTTCCTCTCCTTGTTCTTGCCTTGTGTGCGCGTGTGTGTGTATGTGTGTGCATGCTTGTGTGCTTCTCACTCACATACTTGTGCCTTCACTTGCTCATAGTCTTCATACTAGTCTTCACGTCTCCACGGATTGACAATTATGAGGTGAATCTTCTCACGTTGGTACTCACCATTGTGCTAGAGTGACACTCAAGCAGAAGCTTTAGAACGTATCAGAAAGATGAAGTTGAGACGGCAAGGTAGGGATCAACCGAGGAAAGGTGCCTATGAGGATCCAGGATATCATGTGGCAATGTGTGAAGTCTCAGGAATAATTTCCCAAAGGATAATAGATCGACGTCCTTTTGTGACTTTAGAAATAGGACAAGGAGTTGGTGCAAAAACTGTGCGAGCATTGATTGACTCAGGTGCAGCCACTAGTGCGGTGAGACTTTCTTACTGTCGAGAATTGAAATTAAAAGTCAATCCTATAGAAGCATATCTAATAGGATTGGGGGGTGTGGAAACCCCTTGCATGGGCGAGGTGGAACTTCCCCTCTCCATTCAAGATGCTCCAATGACAGTTAAGGTACTAGTGTGTCAAGATGAGGATCTCACTGAGCCTCTGGTCTTGGGTCAAGACTGGATCTATGACCATGCAGTCAACTTAAACCTAAGAAGTGGACTTCTTCAGGTATGGGTGAATCAGAGTCGAATTACAGTTGAGTCGAATCACAGACTCCTGGTCCTTCCAGGGGTACACATGAAGTTGACCATGCTGTTCTTGTCCAAAGCTATGTGATGCAGAGGAATGGAGATCTCAATAAAGAAGTCAAGGCCTCGACGGAACTCCCTTCTTTTCCAAAGGCCAGAGGGAGGCAGCAACCAAAGGCAGATCAATTACTGAAGACTACCTATGCGGAAGGCCAAAAGAACGTGCGAAGCAGAATGACTCAACCATTGAAACAATGGTGGGTGCGAAAAGGCGAGCGACCTATTACAGTCGAGCGACAACAATCATCTCAACTTCCTATTAGTAATCAACGACATGATACTAATAAGAAGATGTCCAAAACTTCTTCTGAGAAAGTGAAATCTATTTGGGTACCCAAGAAGTCAATGAAGGCTGGCCCACAATCAAGACAAATTTGGGTGCGTAAGGCTTGCTTGTGGGCTCAACTAGTCACGCACAAATCACATCATACACAACAGGGTTCACTCACTCAAGGAGCCGTTACTCACTCTTGTGTAATACGCACGAACACACAGTAGCCCCGAAGCACGCACAGACTCACTTGTAAATGGGTCCCAAAGACACATCATCCCCAAGCAGAATTACTCATACAACCCTCCAGAGTCTCCACAAAACCAAAACCGAAAGCCATCCATTGTGTTTGGCAACCTAAGACTTGTAATAAAACCCCGACCCCATTTGTAAATTCATCTCCACTTGCTAACTACATCACTCATAAACTGCATCTTTCCATCTAGCTCGTAGAACTATCCATTCATTAACTACACACACACACTCATCGAGCACTCACTAACCCACTAACCCATTACTCACCTCATGATAATGTTGTAACGGGGATAAAAAGTGTTCTATCTTGTCCATTACAATATTAACACATGATCTATATTCTCACAAAAACAGCAAATAAAAACAATGGCAAAAGCAGGAGGCACCAGTTCGCAGGCAGGGTCTAGCGCACAGATTGTGGACATTGAAACAATCCTCCTGGAACCACCACTCACCGAAAGGCCTCAAGAACTTCAAGATGTGCATGTTCTCCCGATTCAGGACCCTCCTCAGGGACACACCTCTCAAGTGGGTAAACATGATCATTGGTTTAGCGATGTCGCAGGGCCATTGGGTGATGGCACCTATTTTTGGGAAGCAGAAATTGAGTTCAATGGCAGATGGGGACGTTACCATTTCTTCACTCGCGAATTTGAAAACTATCAGAATGTAGAAGTAATGCGATCGGTTTGGACCAAAGCGGGATTGGATAGCTACTTCAGAGCACACTTGCCTAAGCCAGATTTTCTTCGCTGCTCCTACTTTATCAGTACCATCACTCCTAGCAGGGCCAAGGGAGGCGATAGTACTTTTGTGCTACCCTCACTATTGCCAGGCCACGAACTCAAGAGATTCAAACTGACCCTCAATTTGATACGAGCAGCATTGAACATGCAAGGAATGCATATTCCCACGGAGAAAGAAACGATGGTTCCAGGTAGGATGAAGCATAAAGACCTTAACAAATTGAAAGACATGGTAGCAATGACACCTACCATTGCTCTCCACTTACGAACTATTATGCAACATTTTGCTTTTCCCGCACAAGAACGATTCACTATGCCACCAAAAAAGATATGGTTCAGCTTGTACTTGGCGGAGACAGAGAACCTCACCATCAACATACCGCACTGGATCATCGATCAAATACACCTAGCCCATCAACGGTGGAATAAGAAGCAGAAAAATATACTTCATGGATGCTGTGATCTCACAAGAATAATTTACAGGTGCTTAGCGTACGACGTGCCCATCCAAAGAGCACTAGTATGGTCCAGGGCCCAAGAGTTCCAAAGACGGCTATCAACAACGGGTCCTCCATCGAAGAAGATGAGAGGGGGAGTTCGATTACCATGCGCTCAACCAAGGGGAGCCACTACCACACCCGAGGTGACTCCTCCACAAACGAGGCGTGTCCGACCATTCACCATTCGCCTACCCAGACCAAGTGTAGAAGGACCCAACCTGGTGTTCCCTCCTATTCCTTCAGACTTGGAGTTCCCTCAAGGCTACACCCTTGCTGATCTAACAGATGAAGAAATCGCCCGATTGATCAATGAATCTAACCTGGAGACAGAAGCAGAGAAGACCTAAGGACAACAACCCACGACTACCACTTCAGCCCCGACCCAACCGGGAGTAGTAGAAGTAGAAGACGATGAAGAAGAGATAGAAGAACAAGAGGCACATGAAGAGTATGATCAAGAATATGAAGAACTTTCAGAACTAGCAAGTGCCCCGGCATACTCAGCCCAAATAAAAATATTATACGAAACCATGAAGCGGGTCCAAGAGCAACACAAACTGTCGCTTGAAACAAGAAAGATGATCATGAGTCAAATGTTAGCGGAGGAAGGTGTGGATGACATGTTCATTGAATCAATGAACCTGCACGCTGACGCAGTGGGCTTAGATGAGGCTGCTCATGCAGCCATGACTTATATTAATCGATTTGAGAAACGTGTGCCTACCCGTCCCATGCGATCTGGCAAACAAATACACATCAATGTATCAGAACCAGGAGGCAACACACAAACAGAAGAGCACCAGGAGGAACCACTCTCACCACCCACCTCACCTCTCAATGTCACCTCACCACGTGGCACTACCACACCTATTTCTGCCATTACCACAGTCGTCATGGGAATTCCTCTCTCTCCTGGAATCCAAGTCGGAGGAGTTACCATGCCCACCTACACAACACTCTTCACAAATATCACATCCACCCCACCCACTGTTGCCATCTTTACAGTCACACACACATTCGACACAATGGAGACATCACCAGCCACAACACCACTCCCTCCCCCCACACAACCTCAATCTCCCATACCCCCTCCACCTACCTCACCACTTGACTCCACAGCATTTACAACTCCCTTCCTCTTCCCCATCCCCCCTGCATCTTCATCTTTCCCTGCATCGTTTAATGTAAATAGTATATTCATAGCATTACATCAATGTGTGTATCAACTTCAGAGTGAGTACCAGGCTCTAGAAGACCGTCATCATCAGCTGACGATGAATCATCAACAACTACAAAGACGGCTTACAAGTATAGAAGAAGAAAATGCAGACCTCAACCAACGCTACACCACTCTCGAGCAAGCTCATCAAACCCTCCTGGAGACACCCCAACCATCACAAGAGTCAGGTGTCAAACAACTCGAAGCCTTACTGGAGGTTTACCAAACAGATAATCTGAGAGTCCGGCGAAATTTAACTCTACTCCGAAAACACATGGCTACAGCCCTTGAAGAAAACAAACGTCTGCAGAAACAAAACGAAGAAAACCTAGAAGCTTCCATGGAAGGCTCTCCCCATGAAATCGACCCAGAACAATTCAAAGCAGTTCCCTAAGAAACAATGAAAACAATCTTGGAAAGCTATGCGGATTTATTAGAAGCACATGATGATTTGGAAAGGGAACGGGATGAACTACGTAGCCAGCTCAGGGAACAGGAGGCTCAACCCAAAGTCATAGAAACGACCTCGACTTCAGAGGAAGTAAAGACATTGACAGAGCAGGTGGCGGAGCTGCAGAAAAAGTTACTGGAATATGAAAGGCAGCCCTCTCCAGTTGTAGAACCAGAGCATGAGGAATTAGTACCCATTGAGGTGGACGAAACGTATGAGGAACCATATGTTCCTATGCCGATGCCAGGTGGTGAACAGACCTCAGAAGGAATGGACACCTTAGAAGTCGAAGTACCTGAATGGCTCCAGACACTAGAGAAAACAGCAACAACCCATGAAGATCGAGTGGCAATTCAAATCCAATCAATGGCAAAGTTAGAAGACACTATCATAAAGTCAGAATATTTCCGCAGCATGTCTCATCATAGATGGATCGACACCAACGACGATCAATATGTGCCATATTGTGTACTCCTTGCAGATTACAACGCAGAGATTCAACGCAGATGTGGCAAACCTCCAACTTTCGCCACACAATTTGGGCCTGATGATATCCCAGAAAGTGCTAAAAAAGGATCCATTCATCAACCCACCTGGAGGATCCGTCTTCTTGAGACCTACCCAGTGATGGTTCGTACTTGGACTAACATGCCACTTTTTATTAAATACAATCCTTGTTATGTTCCAGTCTTCCGCAGGCGCACCTGGCCAGAGTTTACAATTGCTGTCAAGAACATCAAAGGTTGTGCAAAGTGGTTAAACTATGTTTATCTAGCACCTCCTCAAGGACCTCCCACTGTGAATTACATGATTTCTACAATCCGTCACTGGAGCATTCGATTACGGAATACCCCCGATGTGATGGCCCAAATGTGCATGAAAATCTTTGAACTAATGCTAATCACATTCAAGACATTCAAGAATATTAAAGACCCCCACTTCTCAGGTGTCGGATTTCTTACAGGAAACCAAGATCTGGTATACGACATGAGCACCACCCCATCAATAGAGGTAATATATGCTTGGCACGCCAGAATCAAGTACCTCTCAGCTTGCTTTAAACAGACATTCGAGGAGATGTTCGTAATAGGATTCTGGGAATATCACTCAAAAATATTTGTACACAGGCCCTCACATCTCCTCCACTTATTTGCTGTGGAGAGAACCATGTATTCAGAACAACTGCGGGTGCCACATCCGGACGTACCAGGACCAGTGAATTGGGATGCATTGTTCATAGATCTACCACGGGGGCTACGATTAGAAGAACACCACCTCGCTGCTGATGTTGTTCAATATTATGTCCAACGCACAGCTAGACAAGGGTCTGTCAGAGACGACAAACGCGAGAGAGGGGGGGGTGTTGGCAGTAGTCAAGGAACCGAAGGAGTCACAAGACAAGGAAGCCTACGAAGGGAGTCGGAGCGAAGAGACAGCACAAGCAGACACAATAGTCAAAGAAGATATGGCAAGTAGGCCATTTAAATTTTTCAGGAATCAAAGAGTTGGGCACACAAGAAGAAGGAGCAAGTAGGGAGCTCCAGGAAATGTATGTCAAAATGTTAGAAGAAATCCCTACAAAAATAGTGATTTTCATCACTAAAAACCATTGTAAATACCATTTCATATTTTTGTAGCTCCATTTTGTGCAAGCCAAGGAGTCCTTGAGCTTGAGGAGCTTTAGAAGTACCTACCTATCAGCTTTCACATTTTTTAGACTTCGTTTGAACCTCCAAATAGGGTAGAGAACCTAATTTTTAACTAGGCCGGACACTAGGTCTGGACAAGGCCAAAACCTAGTCAAAAACTATCAAAAGAGCTAGAGAGCTCATCTTTGAGGAGAGCTTGTAATTGATTTGAACTTGTAAAAGCTTTTTGAAAGGAATCTAAGAACTCCATTGCTTCTCACTCTTTGTCTTGCCTTGTGTGCACGTGTGTGTGTATGTGTGTGCATGTCTGTGTGCTTCTCACTCACGCACTTGTGCCTTCACTTGCTCACAGTCAT